>UCOJ01000086.1:0-226592 GCA_900474305.1 Cecidostiba fungosa | reverse complement strand
CTACCCAACGAAAATCAATGAGAATTTTTTTAAATTAATCAGCAATGAGTTAAGATCACCACACGTGTTTATACACTTATTCAAATATGTTTCTGAATTCGTAAAAAACATTTAAGAATGAACGCTATGTTAAGTCAGTGCACGAAATCTTATTTTATTGCGAAATTGGCCCACCAGGCGGCGCGTCATGCTTCACACACAGCGAATACCCAAAGTACACACCAAGGGAGATCACTGTTGCAAATTTCGCCACATTTTTCCGCGCAAGTGGTCTAAAAATCAATAGCAGCCAGTCGTTCGAAATAGATTTTTCAAAGTTACTTCACGACTTATACACATTATAACTTTCGAGCAAGAAACTTCTTTCGAGAAGACTCGTATACTCTTCTAAGTAATGCATTTACACTCCATTCTAAAATATGAGTCAACAGACCTGCGGAAATCTGCACTCGGTATAATTCACACAAAATTGTGCGCAGAAGCATAAAATTAAAAGAAAACATGTAGACGTATACGCACATGCCTATACATACCGAATTAATATTTGTCTCTCATTACCTATGTATCCGGCATCGCGCTCAAAAGCTTGGAAACGTTCCAAAATATCAAACATATATTTTCCAAATTAGTTAAAGGCATCGCAAACACTACTCAGATATACGTGTATCATCTCCGGTGAAAAAATTCTCCCGAGAATATACGTCAGCAGAATATAGAGAAAATATACACTCGGACTAATTATTACCAGTGAACGGAAAGATAAGAGTCGATCGATCGCGTGTCACACGGACAGATGAAAAAGGCTCTGTCTCTCTTTTTCTCGTCAAATCCCATTCAGCGCTTCCTCTGCGCGCGACAGGAACTCGCTCTGGCTGCTTATTATCTTTATCGCCCGGCCGCTCTTTTATTCCTCCACTCGCGGTACCTATATATACTACACTCTTTTATCGCGCACTCTCTGCGGCGGCCATTGTTGGCGGGCGCGCTGCTTAATTTCATTTCGCCGCTTTTATCGTTCTTAATTGAGAACGAGAGATTCGTTTAAGCAAGGGTTAATGCGAGATATGAGAGTGTTAATCTCGTGAGCTGCTGATGAAACGTGAAATGAGATGCATTGCTGCACGTGGAAAGTTTTGCAAAAGCTGCGCTGCCGAGGATAATCGCTTTATTAGAAGGGATATAGTTTGGTAAGATTACAATTGGAAACTTGCCGTGAAAGTATATAGTCAATAGCGTCACGATGAACGACGGGATTATGTAGTGCCGTCTTCAAGTGGTGCCGCTTGAAGCACCGTGGGGCGTGGAAGTTCATGAACTGAAACGCAACTATTTGGTATTTATCTGTACTTTGGTCCAAAAAGCACATAGTACGATTAAAACCAGATAGGCCGCGTTTTAGACAACAATTCTAAATAATACTTAAGCAGCATAACCAAGGTACCATTCCAATCTACACTGTGGTAAGGGTAACTCACACTACGGTCAATATTAATTCATTTTTTAATATTTTCAACAAAATATTAAATCTTTAGGTTTGCTAAAACGGAGAATATCGAATGAATTCACAATAATAGAAATAGCAAGCCCGACTCGCTAATGCTGATCTGTACTGTGGTAATCGTAATGCAGAGTACATTCAATATTAGCTCGTTAAGGCCTGTTAAAAAACATCGGCGTAGAAAATATGCTGCATCCAAACACAGTGAAAAATTTGTATCCTGATATTACTTTAAATCCTCAACTGGTATAAATTTACTGTAATCGAAACAAGACGACTTCTTTGGTTCGGACAGTACAATGGTAATAATGGTACATAGTAGTATCCGAACTAAGAAGTTAAGATTGTTACATCATCGAATTTTGAAAGAAATGAACTGCAATGAACTCACATTACCTTTTGGTGATAAAAATAAGGAAAACACGGGATAATTGAATATATTACAATATTAAATAGTTGTACGGAAAGCTTTAATTTACATCAATAAATACAGTCTACTCCATTTGATTATCAAATTCAAGCACCACTCTAAAAAAAAGTCTCTCTCCCTTAGAAATCTCTCTCTCTCGACGTCATAACCGCGCATCTCGTGTCCATTGCGACTCACCCACGCAATTTACGTTTTTTTTCCCAACGCACAGCAGTTTAAAGCACAAAACGTTCGTTTGAAATTCAACGAGAGCCGCGCGCGTATCGCGATAATACCAAGTGCGTATTAACCGACTTGGGTCCTTGTTGTAGGCGGTATACGTACACTATAGAATAGCTTATACTAGTGTGTATGTAGGCGGTCGCATTTTATTTATAAGCAGCCGGCATAGCCATATGTTATGCGATTCTCGTTTTTTTCCCTTTTTTACGCCGTGATTCCTGCATCCGCTACCTTGACTGGTTCGTGCGCTCCTTCGTATATTCTTAATCGATTTTGCTACGGACAGAGTTATTCGCGTTTTATGATAGAGACTGGGTTAAAGGTAAAGGGTTCAACATATCGTAGTTGAAGAAGTATGAAGAAATTAATCACAGAGTTGTTTTAGAGAATCGATCCGTTGTTTATATACATGCTGATTTTTGTAAAAAAAAAAGAAAAAAAACCAAGGACAGAGAGTTACTCATTGGTGCAAAATTTTAGAAATATATATCTATAAACTTCTCATCTTATATCTACTTAAACTTCTTATCTATATATCTATAAACTTATAGAAATTTAAGAAATATATTTTATATGATTTTTAATGTGATAATGAATATTTACGAAATCGGATTTCTCGTTGAGCTAGTCGAGGTTACCGGTCAGTCAACGATAGCTGTTTTGGACTGTTTGAAAGTTCTAAGATGATTAGAGAAAACTTAACACGTGGGCTTATTCAATCCTATTATAGTTACGCCTGACTTGTTAGAAATTAACAATGAAATAATCGGAGCATTGTTTGCCTGTCCATACCAGCTGTTCCTACTTACCGTACTAAAACTATTATCTGCCATGTTGTAATTTTTTAATAATTGCATATGCTAATAAACACTTGAATATGATTTTCGCACAGTTGTTTTGCTTTTACAAGTATCACCGATTTGCAAAAATTTTCCATTAAAAATATTTTCATTAAAATTTGTGGCTAATACAGTCGTCTTTTGCTCATGATTCTGGGTTTTAACCGCACTAAAAAAAGTCCATAGTCGACTCCACTAAACTTTCAAGTGATACCGTGCGTCGAACAGTAAAATTTACATGCAAATCTCACTGCGAGGCGGTTATCGCGGAATTTACGATAATTTTTAACGAAGTGATGCTGATATAGTCTAAATAAAAACTCCTAACTTAAAGTACAAGCTATTTCTCAGTCGTACTATAACTTCAAATTAGTTGGGAATCGATAATTTTGTAATTTTAGCTAAATAATTACTTTCCATTGAAAATACTTATCATAATCAAAAAAGAAAACGCACCAAATAATAAACTGTCAGATTTAAAAATTTAAAAGAAAAATAATTCTTCCATCTGTAAGCAAAGAAGAATTCGTAATTGAAAAGAAACTCATTTTTTACTCGAGATAAATTTTTATTCAATTTTGAAACCCAACGTGCACAGTCCTGCATTGTTGTGCAATTCCTCTTTTCTCTGTACTTGAAATTTTTAAATGCGCGCACTTTGCAACTAGGTATTCACGATTACCTGCACTTTATCAGAACTTTAGCGTTCGTGCGACAACTAACTTTTCGACGGGGTGCGTTAACACACGGTATAGATGAATTTTCCTTTTACTTATTTGAGTTCATTTTTCTTTCAGTTCCATTATTTCTGGATTTATGCTATTCTTTTTTGAAACAGGTTCAGGAGATTAAAATTCGTCAGCAAACAATAAACAAAATTTTTGTAGTTACTGCGATTCTTAATACTTAACAATATATTTTTGAACAATGCTTTACTGGAGCCGAGAACAACTGCGTGTAGCTTTGAATGTAATGTTCTTATTCTAAATATTTAAGTTTGAATAAATATGCTAATTATCGATCAATATTCTGAAAAGGCTTAAATCCTAATGATATTTCATTTTTCTAATTAAAATTATCTCTAATAACAAAAATTAGCTTCATACCGTGACTGACAAATTTTGTTTACATTTTAAAATAGATTCAATCGTGAATTCCAAACGTTTTTCGATTATTCGATATATATATATAAAAAAAAGAAATAATTCTATCGTCTAGTCGCAAGGCTATACTTTGACCTGTTCTGTCATCCCACTCACGCCCTTCACAACCACACTCGATCGAATCTAACAGCGAATACCCACCAGAGCAATTAAGACCTCCAATCAATTCAAAATAATAAGCTCTGGCCACTCGACAAAAATAAAGAACTTCAACCCCCTCACGCATCACGAGACAATCCGATACGTAAGCCGATAAAGTGGCACTTCTCGGCGAAACTTTTCCACCCGCAAAACTAACCTCGACGCGGCTTACCAGCTACTGCATCAGACTTGAAAACTCTTCTGAAGGGAAGCTAGTAGTCGCGAAGTAGCTACGATCGGACGCAACGTCGGATTCGGATTAGCCCACTCGAAAAACTTGCGGTCGCCTCGAAATGAAGCTGCGGTCAGGATTCTGATTAGCTAGGGTTATTTTTAGGTAGGACGAATATTTTTAGAGAAAAAGTTATCGTTGCTATTATCTGAGAAATAATAAATTGTCGCTATTTGATACTGATGATCTATTACAAAATTAACGTTTCGTAGGTATATTACTTATTTATAATAATTGCAGATCTTACCTACGGAAACTCACTTTTATTATACTAGAGTTTTGTCAGTGATAATTAAACAAAAATGAGAAAATACGTAACTATACGTATATATTTATAAATGTTATGACCGTCGAGAAATCGTAGAAAGATCATAGAAAGATAACTCTAGTCCACTGTCACTGCTAATGGACCATCATTGTATACTCGTAATCTTGCGGAAGTCAGATTTTGCCTCAACTGTGCGTGTAGGAAATATATAACACTTCCCTCATATGCGCACCGAGATAAATGGCCTTTTTATTGTGCCTCGTCTAATCTTCACAGCTCCTCGACAGTATAACGAATAAATCCTCCACAATAATCATAAATTTCAGTTTTTCTACAAAACTTACTGCCATTATATTTTATGTAGTATTAATTGGACATAAACCTGTTTTTTTCGAGTTCGTATACTTTGGCACACCTTAACAAACAACAATCAAATAAATCAACAAACACTCAAAAAAGAGTAAAAAAAACCGTGTAGCAGCCGATTAGCCTAAATTCGAAAAGTCGACGAATCAACCCCCGTCACTCTACCCCACGCAACGACAGTCGGAAATCGTCGGAAGTACGAAAATCAACAGAGCGACACGACAGTAACAGTAACGGCGCACAGTAGTCCCGAGCTTCAATTAAATTTCAAAGCTCGCGGGCTGCCGAGAGTCAAATTTCATTAGCACTGTCCGACACACAGAAAAAAGGGGTCTCTCTCTCTCTCTCTCCCGGCAAAAGGCACATCAAAGCGCGAAACTGCTCGGCCGAAGAATAAAACGCCAACAAGCACAAAAAGAGCCGTGGATGGAGAATATAAAGAGAGTGTGGATGACTCTAAATTTTCGGGCGAGGCTGAGATATTTTTTTATTTTACGTGGGATATATACACTTTCTAAATCGTTCGTTGATTTTTTTGTAGTGAGCACAACAGTATATGGAGTGAAATTTTTTGAAGCGTAGTATTTTTCTTTTTTTTATTTATTTATTCAGTTGTTCCACCCGTATACCCGTTTCCAGATTTTTACAGGAACATCCCTACCACCTTTGTGTGGGGATGCTTTGGTCCTAATCCTATTATTCCTGAGAAGCATCGGACTATTTTTGAAGCGTAGTATTATGGTATATTTAAATGAAACGTAATGCATGCAAGTGTGGGCGTATGGAATTTAAAATGCTAGTTGTGGAATCTCGCGTTGTAATACCAGGAGTCGTTTCTTTTAATTCCGAGATAATTCCTGCCTTAGCATAAATTACTCTAATACAAAGGTATAATCTTGGAAGCTAAGAGATTAAAAAAATGTAGTGGCATTTAAAACATTAGTTGTGCGGAGAGTAAAAATTAGAACGATTGCAAAGAACGGAACTTAAGAACAGAATTTCTGCTTTTTCGTGTATTCAGAAAAATGTCTCAATTCGAGCTTAGTTAGCAGCGTAATTAGGAGAATCCCGGAGAGTGCCTCTAATCAATGAGAATTGCCCCCTTTTCCAACTATGTTCTTCGAACTCTCGATTTTACAGAAATTCGTCTCTACTTATTTACGATAACAAAGGCTACTCATCAGAATAACGCAGGGAATTTTAAAATTTAATTGTTCTCAAGTTGATATTATCATAGACTTAAAGTTGAAATGAGAACTTCTCCAAAAATTTTGATCTAACGAAGTAAATAAATCTTGAAAATTTATCAGCCCTTGTGCATAAGTGACCGGCGCGCAGGCAACCGCACAAAAGGCTAAGTCTGGACTTGGGCAAGTTAATACACTCTCCGGAGAGAGAACCCGCGTCGGCGCAGCATCTAGCTTCCTTGCGATGCGTATATTATGTACATACAGCTGCTGCTTCTTATATATGCATATGCGCATCGTTATACGCATATATGAGATGAAGCACAGAAATGTCAGACGTAAAAATTGCAAATTCTTTATCGCAATAAAGCAGTAAAATATAATGTACAAAATTCTTTGTCGCAATAAAGAAAGTTCATATATACTTATTGCGCGAATACTATTCTCTTTTTTGCGAGACATAAAGTAGAGAGTATATAATCGAACTCACCGAAACAGTGTCAGTCTGCCTGGAAAAAGGCGTCGACGAGTGAGCTGAATGCAACGCCGGCGATGAATCGACGACTCGATCTGCCGACGAAACATTCAAAAGACACTGTATACTGTTGTTGTTTATCTCTCTCTCTCTCTCACTCGCGCTGCAGTTCAGATATATGAACAACGGCGTATCATGTCATGGTGCGACACACTCGCGGTTATATCTTTCGTGCACTGTTTTTCTTTCTTTTCTTTTGGCTACGATGAGATGAACACTTTGTTGGCGCGCGTCCTTGCGAGGATCATCGGGGTTTAGAGATGAGAGTGACTCTGGTGTTTTTTGGAGCTGTAGAGATAGAGAGAGAATGGATGGAAGGTTAGTGCAAGCGTGTGGGAGCTTTTTGCATTGTTTTTTTTTATCTGACGCTATAAAAGTTGCAAATAAAAGTAGTCGGAATTAAAACGTTAGAGTCGAATTTAAATGGCTAATAATACTCCAGCACGAAATCCTAAATAACAGGCTCACCCCATCTAAGAAACTCGCAAGAAAGTCCAGCTCGTCAATACCCATAAGAGAGCACGAACCAACTCCACTTATTTCTCTCTTCTAATTACACGCTACTGTATACAACGTTCGTTACTTTTAATCAACAGTTTAAAAAGAAGTCGAAAACCCGCGCAGTCACTGTTTCCCCGCCGCCACGTCGGCCTACATTCTATAACGGTATATATACCTATACGATAATCCCTCCGAGACATCACAACACAACTGCTACTCCTTCGCGGAAAGGTCAGTCGAGGCATTGTTTACACAACCGCGCGCCGTCGAGATTCGCGGAGTCGTGCATATTGAAAAATTCATGCGAAGCCAGATTTGCACTTGGTAATAATGTAACGTAAACTTTGATGGAAAAGTCTGTGCTTACTTTGTAATAGGAACGAGTAGAGAGAGTATATTTTAAAGTATTCCGTCCGTTTTAAAAACATGCCGTCCGGTACACGCGAGTCGCGTGCAGAGGGAGAGAGTCTCGACTTTGTCGCATGAATAAAAGAGACGTCGCCTATTTTTTGAAAAGTTTAACCGTCGTTTTGGTAAGGAAAATGTGTAACTATATACTTTATTCTCTTATGCGCGGCTTTTCTTATGATATAATGTAAATTCATTTGGCCGATGAAGCCTGATGGGCATCGATCGCTAGCGCTAATCGATGGGCTTCCCTCTTTTCATTCATGCCTGATTAAACTTTCTATTTAAAGCAATTGCGAGGGGCGATTTTTATATTTTTCTTTTTTTTTTTTGCTGATTGATGAAGATTATTACTCGTCCTAGAACTAATGAATTTTTTCTCGAAACGTTTCTCGTTTATTCATCAGAAATGTACGTGTAAGACTTGAAGTTAATTAATAAGGAATAAAGGCTCTATTGAGCAGAAGCTTTATTCGAGGATTTTAATTGCAAGGCTGCTTATTTGATGTACTCACTGACTTACATTTATACGCGAGAGAAAACTCATGCATCAGCAATTCAGCACTGAGATTACCTATAGGACGCTTTATTCGATCGTGATCCAAAGTTAACCTAAAAAAACCTCAACAATGAAATACACTCTACCCCTTAGAATTCCCTGAGCATCCAACGACCGCAACGATCCCTCGAAACCAAAACACACAAATTTCGAAACTCTCCCGATCTTCAACAAAATCCTTCAAAACTTCACTCCCCAACGCAAAAACCTCTTTCCACACACTTAATCGCACTAAATACTTATGATCTCCTCACATCTATCCACAAAAAGTCCACCAACAGCAGCAGCAGCTTCTGAAAGACGCACTACCGACAGGAAAGACAGTAAGACACACGTATACAATATAGGAAGCGATCACGAATATATATTAGGCAGAGGAAGAAGGAAAAACTACAAGAGAGAGAGAAAAAGGAAAGCGCGCGCGCGGGAAATCGGTTAGCACGCGTATACTCGGTTTATTATACATAAATACACAGGTATAGTATATTATAATAGCACAGGCTCGTCGTCGGGACGGGCGCGCAACCGCGTGGTAGACAGCGTCGCGTCGCACTGCCGTCGTGGTGCGCGGCGACGCGCTTTGCACCGCCGCCACCATCGGCAAGAGACCGCCTCCCCTCCCCTCCACCCGGCGCGCGAGTTGGTGTATATAATAAGCTTTATCGTATACGGTGTAAAGCGTCTGCTGAGTTGTTTTAGTGTAACTTGTATGAATATGGTATTGCGCTGTGTGTACGTTGTATGCAGGGATTTTTGGTGGATTATGTTAAGGTTGGAGTCGATGAATTTACGCGTTTTTAACTGAGGAATCAAATCTTAAATCATCTTTAAACAATAATTACATTTTTTACTGTTGCAAAGCTACGTATAACTGTAAAGTTAACGTTTAATATACAATGTATACAATTTTAAAAATTTGCAAATTTGCCTACCTGACCCTTCTAGGTATATAAACACTAAATAATTGAACTAGCCTAGTTCAGTTATTTAGTGTTTATATACCTACAAGTCTACTTTTATTAATATCATATTTGAAATACTCGCATAATGAAGCTTTAATTTTTCCGCGTATACTCTACAGTCGTATGTATTTAATTTTTTATACGAAAAGAACTCTGCACGTGAGAAGCAGAGTTCATTTATTAATAACGAAAGTAGTGCATATCTCTCTTTTTAAACGTTTTTAAAATAGCACAGGCTTATTATATTGATCAATACCAATCCCCGAGGCAAAATGTTTTCATTTAGTATATTTTAAAAATTTTCAAACAGAACCATTCATGAATATATACACTTTTCTCTCGACACTGAAGTAGTTTTATTAAATTAACAAATCCCTCTCGCGTATGAAATTAAACCTCAACATTTCCATAACTTGTATAAAACACAAAAAAAAATCGTTTTTATTCTTCGTGCGTTCCTATTTCTATTCATCCATATCACGTACGTATACATTTCCTCGTTGTATTTTTATTTTCCAGAAATCTACTTTATTCTTCCAGATTACATATACACATAGCCGAGGTATTTCATATACGAGTTATCTCTTCTTTCTGCCTGAAAGGGTTAACGACCGGCCAGCTTGTACAGGCCAAAGCTTTCATTGTGCCTTTTGTTTCAGGAAAATGTAAATCTGACTGTATCTCGTATCCTTATCCACTTTTTCAAAACATTTCATAATAAAATGCAGTGAAAATAAACAAAAAAAATCGTCGTCTCTTGATTTAAAAGAAAATAGCGTTAAGAAAAGATTCCTGTAACTAAGATCCAAAACAAAAAAAAACGCACTTCTCTCTGCACACACCCTTTTAAGCGAACGCTCGCTTCGCTGAATCGAATTCCCGATCTCGTCTTACCGCAGCGTGCCTTTAACTACTGCGGCGTGTCTATAACGCTGTAGACGCTCGACTATTCTTTTCCTTTTCTTTTGACACTCCTTTTTCCGCTCTACCGACTTTCGTTTCCATTTTCCTTAGCTGCGTATACTTACACAGACATATACCCTTTGACGCTCGGACGATTCGCGAGAATTCAAATAAACGCGCGTTTTCTGTAATAGTAATGTATGTATGTATGCGAAATATTTTTCAATAATAGGGAAAAATATTCCAGTATGGACGCGTACATCTGTCTTGGATGTAACTTTTTTTTGAGTCGATCGAAATTGAAAATTGAAGTTGTACCATAATTTATTCACAAAAGGTGAATTGGAAAACATGAAATTTTTTAATTCCTCTGAGGCCAGTACAATCAAAATTATTGTTCCTTTCATTGATTTTATACTGCTTTTACCGCATTTTTCATTTTACTTACAATATTTCAATCCTCTTTATTAACTTTTATTTAAAATATTCTTTATATAATTTTATGTAATACATTAAAAAGAGATAAATGATATCGTTTTTTTTAATCCAGTTATAAATGTTCATACCAGGTGCCAATAAATCATAGAGGACTAAACTTTTTACAAGAATTATTAGAGAAACATAAGCTTACGATTACAGTAGTAAGAAATAACTTTTGACACGCTTTAAATCAACAATACTCATTTGCCTGATAAATTTAGTTGCGATAAATTGCACATACACATGTGTATGTGTGCGTGTATGACAAGAAGCATTTAAATTTTGACGCAAAGCTTTTAGACGAATGCATCTAAAAAGCAGAGTGCGCGTAACGCTCAATGATTCTTTGATTCAATATTTGCTAGAATTTTAGCAAAGCGTTAACTAAATTCTACACTATACTGCCTAGTGTCATTCGCAAGCAAAAACAGAAAAAAACATAACAAAAGTATCCCAAGGTCTGAAAAATCGAAGTCGTCCTTCGATTCTCGCAAAAGTACACGTGGTATTCTAGTTTCGCGAGAAAATCGAAAAAAAAGCACGAGGTTCCGACCTCAACATGTTTTACTACACTACTGGTAGTCGCTATACATAATTCTTCGGCCCATCGGAGCAGACGAAAACGCACAGTCCATTCTGGGGTTTGGCCGCGGCAATATTCGCCCGACCACAATTGAGTTCTGCGCACTAGTGTTTTTCTTTTAATTGCAGCGACTGAGGAATTGGTCGTTTCGTTTTATACATTGCGATAGAATTTAGAATGACGATTGTTTATAATACTTCCTGAGGATTAGATTTTAAGTTTGCATATATAGGGCAGAAAGTCGTTGCTCTTTCGAAAGCGAATTAAAGTTGGCGAAAGCACTGGTTTCATTTGCCAAGTGCGACTCTTCCTTTTACAATGAGAATAAACGTGGAGCTGTGATGGAGAGACCACGATAATTCACAGACGCACGAGAAATGCAAAAGTATACAGTGTAGAGATCTGATTAAAAAAAATTGCGAAACCACCTGACGAGCTAACGAATGTGATAACGAGGAGTAATAAAAGCGGGCGGAAAACGAGTTTCCTGTTCATATACGGCGCGAAAATTGGCACAATTCGCTTTCAGGAAGTTTGCACACGCGCTGCAAGCGTATGCACATGTCGTTGACGTGGACAGAATAAACTTTCGGACTAAATCAACAAAACATTTATTAGAAAAGTTTTTCAGCGCATCGCGCCGATACCCAGCTTTATATGTATATTCGAGAGTAGATAACGATTTTTATTTCGACGCAGAGATATGCGCGCGAGGACGAGTACTTTTTTCATAAAAGTTTTCGACGATGCGAGAAAAATTCATAATTACAGCGTTGACTGAAAAAATTTCAAGAAAAAAAAATTAATTTATACTCTAATCTAAAAACTCCCGACGCCATCGAAATTTTTCATTTGTCTCCAGCCACTCACAAAAAAAACTTAAGACGAGCATCTCCAGCTCAAGCATTAAACTGAAGTATAAAACTCTTCTTCACAGCTACCTTTGAACCTCGACTCTTGGGAAAATCCTCAAGAGAAAATGCGGAGAAGAGAAAAAACAGACGTCGGTTAATCGGTCGTTCGAACCCTTCTTTTTTTCTTAAGAGGCAAGGATCGTTTGTCTGGATGAGAGTTTTTATACTCACCGAGTCGTACGATTCGTTAGTCGTCACGATTCTGGCTGGAGGGAAAATGCGAGTTTTATGAGGTGAAGGGAATTTTCAGTGGCGATCGAGGAATGCGTTTGATTGTTCGGTTTATGGGGTTCTAAAATAGTTTACTTTGAAGAGAGAGGATCCATTGTTTCTAAAAAAAATAGTCTGATAAAGCAATGTATAGTGTTCATTATTTTTCTATAATTTTATTTTACTGAAAGAGAAGCTTTATAATTGAAATAAACTTTAAAATAAAAATAATAAAATAGATAAATCTAATATTTGATGATGTTAGTGAAGAATAAGGCATGAGAGGAAGGGACTACTCACGAGGTGGTACAAATTCTTGAAAGCGTAAAATTCAATAGATGTTTTTATTGAAGAGTTAACTTATACATATGATTCCGGGAATTCGAAAGTGACATCGCGACCAGTCAACTTCTTGTAGACGTTCGCGAAGGTGTCAACCTGAAACGAAAAAATCAATATTGATTAGAATAAGCTCTCGAATTGAGACAAAGAAGATTCTCCCTACAAGCATTTTATATAAAATTTTTGTATAATCGACAATAATTGAGTTTGTCTCTATTGATCTACTTCAAAATAAGTTAATCCTCAAAATGTTTGTGTAAACTTATGATATGATATTATCTAATACTTCAATAATAGAAGTGAATCTTGAAAAAACTTACTTTGTGTTCAATGTTGGTCTGCTCGTTCTTGTCCAGATGGACCTTGATGAGCTGTGAGCCATCCAGCTTAACTCGGATCCTCTTACCCACAATTTCGACGGGGTAAACAAGATCTTCGAGAAGGGCATCATACACAGCGGTGAGCGTGCGGCTATAAAAATAAGAATCACGAATAAGTAAATTCTATAAGTTTAGTCAATTTATGTATTCACAATAATAGTAATATTAACAACATATTAAGATGCGATAAAATATAAACAACAATAAAAAGAGAAATAAATACTAAAAAGCTTTGATAATACAAAATTCTAGTAGAATCCTTTTAAATAATTATTTTGTATTATTACGAAGTCAAACATACCTCCTGGGTCTCTTCTGCTTGTTCTTGGTCCTGGTTTTCCTCGTGGGCTTGGGGAGGATCTTCCTCTCACCAACAAACATAACGTGCTTTCCAGAGAACTTCTTTTCCAGTTCCCGCACTAACCTAGTCTGAATCTTTTGGAATGCCTTCAGCTTGGGCATGGGCACATAGATGATGATCGACTAAAATAAATAAATTTACAATTAGAAATAAATTACTCTAAACCAAATCAGTTATTGATAAAATATCAAACTCTTCAATAAAGCAAAATAAGCTGTGATCAACTATACTCTATCACAATCTAACCTAACTGATTCCCATTGAACTTCAAGACTACTCTGTACTTTTATACACATTTGCTTTTCTATTTTAAAGAAAGAGAACTATAAAATTACCTTCTTGTTGTTGGTCTCGATCTCGCGTGCCTTGGTTATGTACAGTTCTCTCAACTGTGATTTCAAATCACTGTTTGTCTCCAGTTCCAAGAGAGCCTGCGAGATGCTGGCCTCAAACTGGTCGGGCTCAGCGCCGCCACTTTTTATAATTTTGGCATTCGACGTGAACATCTGAAAAACAGAATAAAAACGTTAATAACTCTCATAACCAACACTAACATAAGGTACTCCAACTATCTCTGATGCAGGATCCCAACACTTTCAACTCTCAACAAGTCCAATATCAGAGCTGTCATAGACATTTCAATTTTTAAGTGACAATGCATCAAACCCACAGATCCATTACAGTTAATTTCACTCACTTATACCGAAAACACATGATTATAAACACGTAATACTAAAGTAACAACACAGGCTTAGCAGTACGCGTATAGGTTAGAATTTTGTTTATGTTAATAACCCTTATCAACGAACTCCGGAAACCCTCCCGAGCCTCCCACAGCTATCCCACCGCGACCACAATTACTCCAAAACACAATTTACCGTCGAGAAAAAAATTCAATCGTTAAACAATCTCGGCAACACCGAACCAACAACACGGCGGCATACACGCGCATCGGCGACAGTCTCCCGAAATCCGCTCGGATCATCACCCGGACGAGACATCCCCGGGAATAATCCGGACCAGCGGCACCACGGTTTCACAAAAAATCGTTCGTTAGCGATAGTTTCGTAATCCTGCATCCTTTTTTTAAGAAAAATCGGCAAAATTGTAGAACATTTTCTCGAGTACACACCTTGCCTCCTTCAGAGCCGGACACGTAAAAGATGGTCACGAACCACTAGAACCATCAAGTCCGGAATTCACGTGGAAAAGATCCGATGGCGCGTCTGCCTTCAGGACAGCTGGCGTCATCTGCCGATGGCATTTTCAAACTTGATTTCTTTTTGTCCAAAATCATTTATAGAAATGCAAATATTAGAAATAAACACAATATTCAATTATCGCAACAATTTTCATTATTAATGAAAATAAAAATTTTTTCGAAATATTACTTTTGCATTTACTATTTTGCTGTTAAAATGTAAAAGGGAAAAAATCATAATTTCAAACATTTACATTTATTAAAACTTACACCCTATACACAAAATTAAATTCTCAAAAAAACAAACAAAAAAAAAATTATATAATATTAATCTCGCAAATAAATATTATATAAAAGGTATAAACAGTATACACATATAGATTCTTTTTTAATTAACAAACTAATCACGAAATAGACTTTTTTTATTTAAGTAAAATTTTACAGTTATAGTAGTTTACAGACATTGTTATTGTTGCGCCTAAAAGATGTGTCGATCTTCGAGTACCCTTTCGCCACGTATTGTGTGTATCTGGTGGTTAGTCACAGTTACATTTTACAGTAGAGAACAAAGAGATAGAGAGTAAGCTCAAAAACAAGTAACAAGGTATTTATTTAGTAACAAAATCACAAAAACCGTCTGTTAAGTATTCAGTTTTGTGGAGCCCTCGGAAGCCGAGCCCCTCGAGTGCATTCTGTTCAGGTAGTTCAACCGGTGCCAGCGCACATCTTCCTGGTCGGGTGTCGGCGGTGCTGTCACACACTCGAGGCTCAGCTGCAAAGCCTTCCTAAGCTCGTCGTCCTCTTCGTCCTCTATGCTATTCGCCGCATCGAAAGTATTACTCGACGACGGCGTCGAGGGATTCTCTAACCTGAGCTTCAGGCTCTTGTCGTGCTGTTCTAACTCATAGTTCTCGAGGCTGAGTTGAAGCGCCTTTTGCAACTCGGCATTCTCGTCATCGTCTTCAATGGTCTGTACATCGTCGCGTCCCTCGACCTTGATAGGAATTATCCTCTCACGAGGTTGTCTTGGAGTTTCAGATAAGATCTCGACTTCCGGTCGCCTGTCAATGCGTGAGGTCGACGGTACCATGACATTTTCTAGAGCTCGAGCAGCCTGAAGGATCTTCGCGTCTTCCTCGGCCTTTGTGCCCAATCTGTAACCTTTTGAGGGGAATTTTGCCTCTTCAGTGCTGGCTTTTGGCTGATCTGCTTTTGGCTTCATGACAATAGGATTCCTTAGAATAATCTCTTCAGCTTTGCAGGGAGGAAGTACTCCATTTACAACAAAGATTGAGTAACCTGAAGCATACAGTGTTATAAATCAGTCAAGATGTAATATTTCACAATCTTTGAGCAAAATTTCTCTTTAACCTACCTTCTTGAATAAGTTGTGCCAAATACATGGCCAGGTATGTGTCTGATATGAGTTGTGGTCCACTGAGCATGGAATTCAAGTTAAACCACTGATTTCCAATCTTCCTTATTGTGAACCAGTGGCCTTTGTAATTACAGATGTAAGCGTTCATCTGCCTGTAAATCCAAACACAAAGCCACATTAAAAAAAATCATTCTCATTTACATCTAAATGAAATACTTTAGAAAAATAGCAGACTTTTTGGTGAAAGTACCACACTATCTTTCTCAAAGCATCAACTTGGCTCAACTCAAGAACCTACGCTGGATCATTCTGTGCCATCAGGGCAGTTGGCTCTGTACTGGTGTAGGGGACTAATTCAAGGTTCCAAACCTTTAGTGCCTTACTGATGACTTGAACTGAGAAATAACCGCTGTCATCCATGTTGCCCGACGGTTGCTGCAATATAACAATTGCTTTCAGTACTATATCTATCAGTACAGTCATTCTCTTAAAATAGCTCTTATAAGGAAGTCATCTTTCAATACGTACATACATATATATAAATCCACACTTAATTATAAACTGTTGACACATTATTCATTCATTGAATATTTATAACGGCACAAACCTCAATGAAACGTTTGTACTCATCCGTGTCCTCTCCGCTCTCAGCCATGGCCAGTCTCTCCTCGGCATCGAGTTGCTCAGCCAGATTTGCCAGGTCAACAGCATTGAAGTACTGCTCCTGTAGCAGAGCATTCAGGCAGTGTTGTGCACACAGATATCCCTCTTGCTGCAACAAGTTAATCGTCATCATGAAATCGAACTATACGCTCACGCAATGTTTGTTATATTTAGAGGCATCGTATATATAGGTATATATAGATATAGCGCCACACTGACATAACGCAAAAACAAAACAAAGCTCCTCTGTGCACACAGGTGTGCATGCGTGGATCTGTTTATTTTTCCGACGTCTTTATTTTGTTTATACTTTCGAGAAGACACACAGAAACTTTACAAAGGATATTCCATTCTCACCTTCTCGTGAAATATGCTCTCCATGATGACGTTCGGGAAACGACAACAGTGCTATTATACAGGAGCGGGCTTTGATTACCTCGACGAAAGCGTCGAGCCTATTCGATGATGGTAATCCAGCGACGTCGAAGTAATAGTTCTTCCTCGTCGAGTCGTACAACGGACGCAGTTCAGCCGAGAAGAAAAGTCGCAGCCGTGGTGAGGGTCACGACATAACACGCACAACACAACGCGCACGTCGTCTCCGTGGCTATAATCACGTATTTCTTCTTCGTCTTTCACGATACGCCAAAACTAAGCCCGCGACTACGCCAGGGAGTAGCTAGGTAGTGAGCTTGCTGATGGACTCGCGGAATCGGACGATCGCGATATCGCGCGGACCGTTTTTAGATGTTTCGTCATCACATGCGCGCGCAGCATCTCTCGGCGGGAAGTATGAATGGAGTGTACTGCAAGTGTATTTTAAGTAGTGCGCGTCGTATTGTTTTTTGTTTTGCGAAATTTTCTCTAGCGTACGCGAGAAAATTTTAGCGTACGTGAAAACCACAATTTTCCGGAAATTTTTTCGCTTACGCTACAGAGCTTTGTTAACCAACACTGTCACAGAAGGGGTTTCAATCCGTATTTTTCAGATCTTTTGCCGACTATTTTTATAGCAACAGACATGAGGATGAATCTTGGTCTATATTTTGAGTATATAATAAGTATACAGTGATAAAAGTCAGGAGGTTATCGGAAATTCTTCTTTTTAACCTAAAATTATGCCTATTTCATTTGCGTCATGCTACATGATTCCGTGAACGATAGAGCGAGCATTTTTATGCTCGTTTGATTCAAAAGATCCCGCCTCGCGACGCCATTATATTCGCGTTCGTAAAGTCGTCAACCATATACCTATTATATGTATAGATATAGTCAAAATATACGCGATATATCACACCCCACCTCGTAGCTGATGAAAAAGAAAGGATCCGATTGTTCGACACTCGCGCGGCGCAGCTGGTTCATGACACGCCAAATTGAAGCCTATCGCAGCAGTAGCACACAAAGGATCATCAGCAGCAGCAGCTAAACATTCCGGCCCGACATCGAGCTGGTGATATCTGCTGCCTGTCAGTGGTTCATCGACGGCTTTTTCTCGGCGCATTCTGCACGTGAGTGAACTGCATCTGCATCATCGCTGTGCACACCTATATCTCTGCTAGCCAGACCAGCGACTACTTACGACTTTTCGTCGTCGGAATACGTACGTGAGATGCGATCTGATCCCACACAACAACAACCCTCATGATCATCAGCGCATAGCGAACGTCCACCATTTACCTTTAATTTTTCTCTCGTTTTGTTTTTTTTTCTTCATACACCGTTTCTATTTTTTATTGCGTCTGTGGGGCTATAAGTATACCTATGTGCTACATACAGCTCGCTCGAGAGTCTTGATCTGACGGATATGCATTTTTGTTTCGCACGGCTGGCTTTTGTTGCTCGACCTACCTATTGATTCTCCGGTATAATGTCAAAAGCGAACGATGATTTTTTTTCTTTCTCGCGATTATTAAATATATATGCATTGACCTACATTAGCGTTGTTATCGTCGAAAGCAAAACAAAAGAAGCCGACTACTTTCTCGGATCAAGAGCCCCGATCGAGCTGTAAGAGTAGTTTGTATATACTGATTTTTCAGTTGGATTCATTTGAGTTTCTTTTTTTTGCCCACCAAAGTTATCTCACTTCGCTACCTACTCTTCCCCAGTCGATTTGAATTCATATTGGCAAACCGCATCGTCGAACCAAATAGGACATCCATGAAGTTCACAAGGACAACAGGCTGCGTCTGTAAGAGAATCGCAGACTTTAATATCAAAGTTTATTATATACTAATGCATTTTTTTTTGGTGCACATTACACTTAAAAGAACAAGTCGATTGCATTGTTTGATTGTAACGATACTTCATGGGAAGACCTACCCTGCTGTCTGCATGGGTGTCTTTTGTTGCTTTGCGAAATTGTTTTTACAAAAGTTTACTAATAAATTCTGTGCCACTAAAAAAGCATAACAAAAAATCCTCTTTCGGTCAACTGTCTTACTTTGATGTGTGCAAAACAATGGGAAAACTGCTTTGAATCGACATCAAAACAATCTCTTTTTCCTTTGTTCTGTGATCTGGAACAATCCATTCTTGGAACAGATTGGAATTGTTGATCAAGTTACAAGGTTATTGGGAACTTTTTATTTTTTTTTATTGTTTCTCATCAGTAGTAAATTTCTTTCTCATTGGTGGAGTTAATCCCAAAGTAACAAAAGACCCCATGTAATCAATAAACATTTCAGCTTTTGTTTTGTCAGCTTGGGGATTCATTATATTCATGATTTTTGTGTTACTATTTTACTTTAATTACTCATTTTCCTATGAAGTATATATAACTACTAACAAAATAATTTTTTTGAAGCTTCAGATACATATGGCATCTGAACTGCTGTGACTAATTATTTTTGCTTTTGTGTTACAACTAGGAACGCGAAATGTCAAATCCTGCAGATCGTCTGAGTTACCTGCAGGACAGTAGTAGCGACACGGAGACCGATTATAAAGAGACGGATGGCCGTAGCAGACGGCGAACGTATAAGAACAGATTGAGGTAAGACATTTTTTGAAACTACAAATTTCAATTGGTGATGCCATTTCTGGTAAGTAGAGTATCGTCTCTAGACCAGGAGGATTTCGACGTCCTACTTCCAGGCTCTGCTGATCATTGGTAACAATAATTGATTTTGGCACGAAAAATAACTTTTGTTTTTAAATTTTTACAATTAATAATAGATTTTGTAAGGCTCTATGAACAATATGTATGATAAATGAGAAAACATTTAGATCAATAATCATCTCTTACTTTTCACTTTTCATTATTACAATCATTTTTTTTTTTATGTGTACACATTATTCTTTTTTCTCATTTATCATATGCTTTTGCTGATACCCTAATTTTTTATTATATTAAAAACTTATATAAATTACTTTTACCAAATTTACTTTTTTTGTCTTGCATAAAGCTGCATTAACTGATTTTATTTACTTAACATTTTTCATTTTATAATATTGCAACAATTGGCAAGCATTAGCAAAACAAACAATTACGTTTCTCATTAAGATTTTTGAGCCAAAATCAGTAGAAATTTATTTACATAGTTGAATTTCATTCATCATTAGCTCAATACATTATCATTTCTGAGTTCGATTATCAACAAGTCCTGGAAAAGCTCGAGATCTCTTAAATAGCCCAGCATCAAGGTTAATCATTCTTTAGGAAGTTAGTAAGGAAATGTGATTGTTTTGCATGTAGTTGTGGTGGCTCGACCAAGCCAAAATCTTGTTTGGCACATCCGAGTGGCAACAGCAAACACCATAGTCGTTCATATGATACAAGCAGACAAGGCACAAATTTAGCACAACACAACAGGTAACCCTCACTCCTTTATTTTTTATTTCTCCTCTCAAAGTTTTTAATTTTTCATTTCAACGTCATTTGAGTAAACTCATCATCATTCATTGAACACTCTGCAGATTGAATGTGTAAATAGACAATTTTTGCTTGCTATTATATAACTATAGTTAAAAGAGTATGACGGAAAAAGCCACGGTTGACTACATCAATCCCTGCCAAGTGATAAAGCTACAAGCAACCAAAACAATCTTTATTTTCTAGAATCCGCTCAGGCATGGGACTGGCAAAGAACCAACAAAACCAGAATCGCGAAAATGTAGCATCCGGAATGAACTCCTCTTCTGGCACCAGCCTGCATCAACAGAGCAGCGATGAAAGGATCACCCTTATCGTCGATAACACACGGTAAGACATCTTCGTTCAAATTCTTTCCAGAACAACAACTTGGACTCTTCATAAATGCATTAATTTGAATTTCAGATTCGTGGTGGACCCAGCTCTATTCACGGCCCACCCGAACACGATGCTGGGCCGCATGTTCAGCTCGGGCATCGAGTTCGCCCAGCCGAACGAGCGGGGCGAGTACGAGGTGGCCGAGGGTATCTCCTCAATGGTCTTCCGAGCCATTCTTGAGTATTACAAGGGCGGTGTCATTCGCTGTCCGCCCACCGTCACCGTCCAAGAGCTGCGCGAGGCCTGCGATTACCTGCTCGTCCCCTTCGATGCAAGCACTGTCAAATGCCAGAATCTGAGTAAGTTGCGAGGTGTGACTCCTTTTCTGTACCGAAAATGAGAGAAGCTACGCCTGGGTAAGATGTGTTTTTTTAAAAACATGACTGACTGACGTACTTCTCTCTCATGGGTTAGATCTGGGATACTGATTGCTGTGATTTTTTTGAATATAGGAGGTCTGCTTCATGAACTGTCTAACGAAGGAGCTCGGTGCCAATTTGAAGTATTTTTGGAGGATCTCATACTGCCGCTGATGGTGAATAGCGCACGCAGAGGTGATCGGGAATGTCACATTGTCGTGCTTTTGGATGACGATGTGGTCGACTGGGATGAGGAGTATCCTCCACAGATGGGCGAAGAGTATTCTCAAAGTATGTAATTCACTATAGAAATCTTTCTTTTGGTAAAATTATAATTAACACATGGTGTCAAATTACAGCTGTAAACAGCACAGTGATGTACCGATTCTTCAAGTACATCGAAAATCGCGACGTGGCCAAACAGGTAATGAAAGAACGCGGCCTGAAGAAGATTCGTCTGGGCATCGAGGGTTATCCGACCTACAAAGAGAAGGTGAAAAAACGAGCGGGCGGCCGAGCCGAGGTGATTTACAACTACGTGCAGAGGCCATTCATTCACATGTCCTGGGAGAAGGAAGAGGCCAAGAGCCGACACGTTGACTTTCAGTGCGTCAAGTCCAAATCGGTAACGAACCTCGCCGAGGCGACCGCTGACCCCGTCCTCGACTGTGCTGGTAACCCCATCATGAATGCAACGGCACTGCTGCAGTCGGCCGAGCCGATACCCCAGCCTGAGGTACTGTTGCCTGTTGGTGCTGATCCAGGTAAAGCAATTTTTGGGCGTTTAGATGTAATGATGATGTATATCGTTGTAGTTGTTGTATTATGTATGGTAAAAGAAAGTCTAGATAGAAATTTGTATACATGTTAATGCACAATCATTGCTTTGCTTGCTGAAGCTCTGATACACTTGAAAGTTATTCTAATTTAAGAGCTAAGCTATAAACACGATTACTCGTAGTTTCGCATGATTTCTAAAGACTATTTTTATAAAAATTGAATCGACAAAACTGTAAATAGATGCATGCTCGTTATGTAAGCGAATCATGCAAATTGCTGAGCATCAAACTGACTATTCATAGAGTAAGAGATCAATAAATTCTGATGCTTTTGTAATAAAAATGAATCTTTATTTACGCAGACGCGGAGGGCGCCGCGGCACTGGGCTTGGTACCGCCGGAGCAGGAACTCGCGGGTTCGGACGAGCCGCAGCAGCAGCAGCCCTGAGTAGTGCTCGAGCTGTTGACGCAGCAATCGAAGCAGCGAGCAGCGGCGGCGCAGCAGCAACACCATCTGAGCGGCGCGAGCCAGCGTCGGGCTGCCTTCAACGGCGGTGCCCTAGCCAAGAAGAAGGTCTCCTGGAAGAAGAAAGCCGGCGGCCTGCGCTAACCCCTACCACCACCACCGCCGCGTCCACGACTGACAATTATTTTACGACTGAAAATTTTAACCCCTTCTTCCCTACTTTTCGCCTCTATTTCTCGATTTATCTTGTCAATATACTGAGGGGAGACGCGTTCGATCTATGGTGATTTGATTTTTCCGGAGTATGTTTTATTTTGTTAATATTTGAGAGGAATCGAATTGTGCTGGTTCTCCGATTACGTCTTTTTTATGTTAAGCTTTCGAATTTACGAGATGAGATTTTTGTTCTTTTCAACGCTTTCTTTTCTACTCAAAGGGGTGAAGAATTCACGGAATGTTTACGTTTTAATTAACGGACGGATGCACGTGACTTGTTCAGGAGTAACGCCAAAACCGTGCTAATTAGCGGCTTCTTGAATATAATCATAGTTGTGCTGTACTTTTGTAGCCTATTTTCATAAGTATAGACGAAGTCGTTACTCGTGGACGGAGAGTGGATTCGCCACAGTATTCTTATTTTATTTATTTGCGTTGTCTTTTCATTTTCCGAAACGAACTGACCCTTCGTGGACTTTTTTTAAAATAAAATATATGATACTACGAATATAAGAGAAGTTGCGTTTACAGTTGATTTTGATTGTTATACAAGGGTTTTTGCTACTGTCCATAAATATGCAAAAGTTAATGGAAATCTGCTTTACGAATCTTTAAGTTTTATTTATACCAGAAAAGATTTTTTCCTGCAACTCTTGTTATTGTTCTTGCAATACTATGCTCTCTATGTAATAAATGTCTACAAAAATCATATTCGTGAGGATTTCAAATTCGAAAACTTCTTACTGCATTGGATAACGCACAGTGATAGAAAGTCTTTATGAAAGATTGCGGATTGAAATTGATATTCGATCGAAATTGCGAATTTATGCTGTAAAACAGAACTCTCATAAGTGGTGCTAAAGCGACGATAAACGACGTGTATGTTTAATGTAAATAGATAAACACTGAAAAATCACGATAAATCTGTCTAAAGATGAAACTGCGAGAATAACTCGGTAAAGCGGTATTTAAATATTGTTCGAATAAAGTGCTTAATCGAAGGTGCCGAATGGGTTTCCTCACGCGTCGAGGGCTTGTATATAAATTTACGTTTATTTTTCTCTGTACCAAGTAGCTTAATCGGACGACGCCGAAAAATCTACTTATTCCGTATCATTTTTATTATTCTCACGTATTCGTATGAATGTTTCTAGAAGTATTTCCGTCAATTTTTTATAATAAAATGCAAAAATCCTCTGTAAATTTTACGATATAGATTATCAACAAAATTACGGATTTCAAAATAAACTTAATCTTTAATAATCATTGCAGAGGACGAGTACGAAGCCTTATGAATTTACAAACCTTGATGAACTCATAGTTTTCGTACTATTCCCTTATTCAATTATTCTTTTATATAAATATTACTGCTTTGAACAACAAACTAATTTGATTTTTCAACTTCCTGCTGCCAAACAAACTAACGTCCTATGTGCTCTTAGCGTTAATCTTTCTTTGCTTGCATTTAAAACGCATGAAAAAGAATAACCTAACTGTATATTAGAAAACTACTGATACTATTTTATAATACTAAAACTATCTTCGATAACTAGATGAAAAATCAATGTGTATAAATGTATAAACGAATTCATATACTTACCTGTTAACCGAAGCATGAAAGTCAAAAAAGACTAAGAGCAAAGGAAAACTGAATGTTAAGGCTCGCGTTCTTTCAGTTTTTCAGACTGAAACGTTGAGTAATTCAATAATTCTTACGAAATATTACAAATAGAAGATTAAATTCAATTCCAAGCTACTGGTTTAAATTAAATTCCACATAAACTAACGAGCATCAAAAACTAAAAACAGAAACAGACGATGAAAATTTTAATCGGCTTTACACAGAAGCCGCCTCTCAAAGGTTCTAAGAGAAGCGAGCCTGCGAAGGATCTTGATTACGTTAATGTTTGTACACATTATTGCACTTTCGAGGCGCATTTCCTAATTTCATCACGAAACAATTGCAGCGTGCAAAAGTAGGACTCTTACGTTCGAAAAAGCAAAAAAGAAAAGAAAATTACTCTGAAAACACACAGAGCATCAATATTGTAAATATACGAAATATACACATATATATATATTTTTAATCGAACGCATCAATTAAAAGAACGACATTTATAAAGCTCGTGCATTGGATGTTTCAATTTCGTATTGTAAAAAAAACTTTACAATTTATTAATAAAGTTTTTAAAACAAGCATAATGTTCCGGTTAGTAACTACACCATTCACGTCTTTCTCTTTCATCTTCGACCTAAAAGAGTCTCTCTCTCTCGTATGCAATTGTCATGAGCAACCCTCTCCCTAAAGCCAGCCCTTTATATCTGGGTCTATCAGTCAGTGTGTCGTTACCCAAAACTCCTCGAGAACAACAACAAGCCTTAAGTAAAAATCAGTATATCCATATACACCGATAGATCGAAAAAGATCGAAACTCAGCTCAAGAGAGAGGAGAGACTGTATATATACGATATAAACTACAATAGCATATCGCACACGCGCGCGCGCATGTCGGGGGCGTTACGCAGAGCAGAGCGCCGGGCCGATCAATAAACAAGGCGAGAGACTGGCATATACCGTCGGCGTTCAGTCCTCGCGGCCGCGCGCCGTGTCCCAGTGTCGTGTCGCGGTCGGCCACTGCTGCAGCTCCTTTTGCCTTTGCTCCGGCCTCTTCGTCTCCTGTTATTATATACATATAGTTAATAATCCTTGTCAATAGTTTAATAACACGCACTCGGCTGAGGACGACTTAGAGTCTCGCCGGTAGTCTCCCAGCGGCACGATGCAGCCGCCACCGAGAAAAGTAAGTCGAGCACTTGGTCTTCTCTTCTCTGTATGTGCCTCTCTCAGGGCGTGTGTGTGTCTTATGTGTGTTTCTGTGTTTTTACCCCCTTTCTTGTATCCAGTTATACAGTGTCTCTATATACGTTATGGGGAAGGGCTGACCGGACTCGGACATGTTCTACTGAGAGAGTTTTATTCTTTCTCTCTCTCTCTTTTTATCGATTCAGCGCTGCTCGCGAAATTCCTATCGACACACACACACACTTACTTACTCGCGCCCTCTTGTTGTGCGATGCCTCGAAAAACTTATTTTTCCTCCTCGTATTTAACATGTATATCCAGCGTATCCGATGTGTGGATAATCCGATACAGCACAGAAGCGTCCTTTTTTTCAGCGAAAATCTTATATACGCTGGCCTTTTTCCGGTTCAGCTGCCGCGGCCAAGGAGTTACATTGATTTTAGCCCTGATGCAGTCGCCGATTATTTTTAGGATCATATAGCAACACACACGCCGAAAGGGTTTCTTTTCGGATTAATCCGATCGATTTTGTCGCTTTGCGTATATTATAATCTGTGATGCATTTTTCTGCTTGTGTCTGTGCGAAAGTGTGTATATGTATATATATATGTGTGGAGGAAAGAATCGCGGAGCTTGCAAACAGTAGTCGGCCTGTAAATTATTCAGCGCAAGATACTCAACTCAACTTTGCAGCATTTCCTAATAGAGCGTTCTCAGAGAATCCGATCGTTTTTCGTATACACACACGAGATTTTCGCGAAAAATTGGCTGTTTTTTCTTCAAAATTCACGATTAGCGTAGCATGAAGACGAATCACGTAAAAATAGACGCAAAAGGCTTTGTGATCGATCGATCAAATTTTCACGAAAAAGAATTTATTCGCAGTATATAATAGGCCTATTATTATCGTATACCGTTGAAAGGCAATTTGACGTCAGGGATGAGTTTATTTTTATAAAAGCCCCATGTGCGCGCACTTGATAATAAAATGAACTACGTATGTATCTATATATATATACTTCGAAATCGAAAGTTACGGAGACTAATTAAAGTTGGGGACAAGTTTCGCGCGAGACGCGTATTTTGACGAAAACAAGGCGAAAAGTTTCTCCCCCACGCGACACGAAATTAATATATACACACACACACCGATAGTGTGACGTGATTTAAGTTTCGTTACAATGAGTTTTATCAGGGCTATTGTCGCTCTCGTAGTCCTAGTTTCGTATCGCAAATTTGATACGATAACAACATTTTGAAAAAAAAAAAACGATATTTTATACCAAGTAGTAAACTTTAAGTACGCTCAGACGTGACGCGCTTCAGAAAAAAAATCGATAAATCTTTTTGTTGATGCTCTCTCGAATCGAAAAGTCATCGCACTCCCCCATCGATTTTCTTTCACTATATACATATACTCAACAGAAATTACATGACTCCGTGCATCGCATGCCAGCGAATATATCAGAAAATTACAGTCTCCCATCTGTATATATGTATACACACTATATGCTCTTTAGAGTAAAAACCTGCAAAACAATATCGCGCAACAAAGGAGCATTAGCTGGCGAACGAGGAAACATAAAAAATATTTATTCTCCCTATTCTCATTAGCGGAGCTTTTAAATTTAAACTGTGGCTGTTTTGTTGAATGCGCGTGTCGACATCTTTCATACCGGATACCATCGCACACAATTGTCGCGCTTTTTTTTCAAACTCTCATACTCACACGGATTAGTCTATTTTTTTAAACCGATAATAGAGTAAAAATATATAAGATGACGACACAGTCACACACACACGCGTGAACGAATTAACGATTTGTTTACGTCCCCAACGGCGTCGTATAGTATAATCCTCGCGGGAACGTCTCTGCGCGCGTATGTATGTACACGCTCAGCCAATAAAAAATGAAAACATCGCGGGGTAGGAGATATAAAAAAATGAAGGCGGCAACGAGCTTTCGAATCCCAGGATACCTGTCGGCACTTTATCTCAAACGCTCCGCGGAAAAAGTGGGTGGACACTTTTTTTTTTTCTTTTTTTTTTAGCTGCGAACATAAAACTTAACGATTTGAGTTTACCGCTAAAACTTGCAGGAGAGCTTTCGACGCTCTAAAGTTTGGCTGATGCGTTAAAATTCGGGATTTAATAAAACACACGGAGAACGAAAAAGGAAAGAAAAAACTTTGCTCGACTTCCTCTTGATAAGCTAGTCCACAGAAGCGACCACCCCAGTATTTATTTTCTCCCTTTTATTACCAGAAGCCAACCATCTCTCGGGGGACTTTTGATTTAGACTCGCGGAGAGGAAGTGTCGCCATCCGCTTTTCTCTCTCTCCCTATTTGCTTTTATACTTTGTTGTTGTTGTTGTTGTTGTTGACGAGGATGTGTGCGACTTTTTCTCTCTTGTTTGCAGCTCGCTAAGGTCGAGGGTTGATTAACGTAGAGGAAACCGAGACTAACGAGGGATTTAGGGTATAACGTAGTAACCGTCGATCTTTTGTTCATAAGGGATATTGTGTTCTATAAGGATCGTTTTACGAGAGGAGAATTAAGCTTATTAAAAAGTTTTCATTACGCGTTACAAGCTCAACCTCGTTTGGAAAACAAAAAACCGGTCTCGTTTAACCCAATTTTCATCGGAGAGAGACCGGATATCGGAAAAAACAAACAGAGTAGCAACTTTTTTTTCCTCTTCCGAGGGACTTACCTAATTTACCGAAGAATCTGTCAACACCAAGCAAAACGAACTGCGCCTACTATAAATAAAATCTAATTACTCCGGTTCAGCTCTTTCAAATTTTCATTTTCCAACCCCGCAACCTTGACACTCGCAGTCTCCCAAGCTTTTTCTATAAAAAAAGCTCCGGTACAATGCGTCAAAAAAGCTCCGAAAAAAGCACACACCTTAAGCCGTGCGGTGATGCGCAATTAACGTGAAACCGATAAGGGTCGTATAGAGGCGGCGCATAAACAATTCCGGTAAATTGCCGGCCCACGTTAAGCTCGACGCCATTAGAGCTTTTCCTCTTCGTCCTTTTTTTTCTCAAAGATAGAAGAAAAAAAAACGCGGGTCAGGTATCGCAGTATAATTTATATGGTCGAGGCAATTTCTTCACTGGCCGTATCGTCGGTAGAAGAATTTAGAGCGACGTGGATATTGGTTGCGGCCGATCGTATACGGACTTGATCTACTGATTTTACATATAAATTAGATATCTCGCGCGTCTGATCGTATCTCGGCGTTAATAACCACTTGTTCTGATTTATGATTCCAGAAGAATTGCCGATGTTCATTTTCGCGAAAAATAAAAGAATGATAAAATAAAACAAGTATATAACCTTTTGATCTACGACTATACACGGATATGTCGAAACAATAAGCCGGTGTGACACACAGGAGAGCGATAAATTCATCTCCCGAAAACACGTCCAGACGAGAAGAATCCAATTATACACTCGGCCAGGAGTATCTCTGTACTGTCGAGCCTACCCCTATCGATTTCCAACACTGCTTGTTCCCCTCCACACTGCATCTATAGGCCCTAATGCGCCTATAATGGGACATGCGTAGGCAACGCGTTTTTCGAGGCTGCTGCGCGGCAGATTCAAAGTGGCTGTATATATATAGCTTCTCTTTGTGCGTATACACATAGACACACACAGAGGAAACCAAGTTATACATTACGTCCTTGAGTATACGTGCGTATATGTATATGAACGTCGTTCGATACTCTTGAGAGATATACGAGATTTGAAAATTCGAAATTTTTCGAATATAAACAAGATTAAAATAGCGCGCAAGCTCGTAAAATCGCCGCCAGAAGTGCCATAAAGCCGCGGAATAATCCGAGAGCTGCGACGAATAGAAGCCAAGTCGATGTATATAATATACCTATACAGATATATATACGAGGACACGAAAATCTCTCGCGTTTCCGACGACGAGGAATTCCTTTGAAACTTGTGCATCTCTTGAATTTTCAATCGTCTCGTTTTAAGGCTTTTGATGTATGTGCAGTATATATTCGTGTGGCTGGAACGAAATTTTACCCTTGGAATCTAAGGTGATGGACCGAGTGGTCATGTTTAATCCTCGAGTGGACGCGACCCTGGCTAATGAGACTTTGCCTTGAGTAGAGCTTGAGCTTTAGTGGCGGGAGTTTTTGAACTTTCGAACGCGGTAATCCGGCTCATTTGTAAGATTTTATTGTTGATCGATCGTATGTATTGTAATTGGTGTTTGAAGAAGCAGGACACGTTATTAAAAGTCATTTGCATTTTATTGGGCACCACCGGCGGCTCTAATGCGTTCGGCGATAAGTAATTCAAGAAACTGATATAGCTTTCCGAGACTAGCTGATTTCCTGATGCTAATCGGCTCGTGAGCAACGACGAAAGAGATTATGCTTTATTCCACGATGAGAGTGAAACTTGTATGTTTTTGCAGAAAGATCAATTAATCGATGACTGATTACCGTTTTATAATGACGAGAGAAACTTATTATCCGGCAGGAAAAAGTTCCGATAGGAATAAGTCAATATAGCCGTTTCTTATACTTCAACGAGGATGAATCGATTGATTCAATATTTGATGCACTAATCCCCAAGAAAGAAGATAATTTTCTCTTTTATCAAACGCGAATTACTCGAGTATATAATTACCTACTATTTATAAAATTATTTCAAACTCGGGAATTGATCCATGCAATTTGCCGAAGAATGACACATCCGCATTATCCAGTGAACCCCGATAAATTCCGATGTATAGTGTATACAGTATACAGAATTCAATTATTTCGCGGTTCATAAACCTCAGTAGCGTACATACGATGTAACTCTCAAAACAGAGTATAACGACGCCGATCCATAAATCGTTATCCGTTAATCTTGCAAAAACTCCTCGACTAAATAATAAGGAGCCATATATATCCCATCCAAATAATAAATCGACTAATAATAATCAACTTTTTTTCTCCAATCTTCTCTCTGTCCACAGGGGAATTACGCGAAATTCCTGAAAAATGTCCACTCGGAACAGGCCGCCAAACTACAGGCGAAGAATCAGCACGAGTGCGACCTTCTCGAAGACATCCGGTAAGCGAGTCGCTCTATGTACACTACTATCATATATACCGCCTACTGCCTACTACTTGCGCTCCCTCTACTACACAAGGCATCGATTATTTCACACGAATAAGTAGTACCCGATGCTCACATACACACATACGGGCCTTTATCTAAGATGTATTACATAAAGGACGACGCGCGGATTTTCTGTGATTGCAAAAAATATCGATTACTTGATTTTGCTTGTTATAATTAATTTTTTATAAAAGCTACGTCCAATTAACTCGTTTTATTGCGACTCACTGCAATAAATTCTCTCTCTCACGATATACAAACTCAATTTACAGAAGCTTCGTCGTCAAAAAATCGGCCATCGAAAAGTCCTACGCAGATGTGAGTACACTTTTTAATTTAATATATACATAACTTTGCGCATAAAGGAATATATAAGTAACCGTGGAAACTTTGACGGACTTGTTGCAGGCTTTGTTAAAAATATCCTCGGCGTACTTGAATAAAAAGATTCCAAACATTCCCGACCTGAAGGTCGACAACGCGGACGAAAGATGGTGAGTCTATATATCCTGTATATACACAGCCATACAACCTATCTGTCAATAACACTTATTTGAAATAGAGTCTTTTGTGAATAGATTCAGACGTATACTATTGAAGAAGGCAATAGTACATTAGCTTAAGTAAGATCTGAAAGACGTATTGAATTTTTTCAGGAACATGTGGAACGTTTGGCGGACGGTGCTGGAAGAGAACGAGAAGCTCGCGCGGGCGCGACTTGCCGCCGTCGAGGTTTTCCAGCAACAAATAGCCGACGAAGCGAAAGGCTTGAAGATGCACAAGGTCCAAATCTCCAAAAAGGTTCGTTCGATGCTCGGCATTGATCACATCACGTTAAAGATGTTTTGAGATGCAGAATTGCTAATTAAATTCACGTGATTTATCACATGCATTATGATGGTCTGAATAATAATTAACACACGTGTCGAGAATATATGATAAAAAGATATATATTCATTGATACATCAGTTTCAATGTTATCATATATATTTTTAAGGCATGTTAATCTGAGGCCGTAATAATAAATCACGTGATTTTTCACATGTGATTATATATACAATGCAGGACGGTTTCAGTGATTAGTAAAAAAAAAATCGGTTCAACTTGATGATTACAGTCGATCGACCAATTGGTAGTAGTACAAAAGGAGCTGCAGACATGCGTGCAGGACGTCGATAAAACGAAGAAACTGTACTTCGACGAGGAACACTGCGCCCACGATGTGCGCGACAAGGCAAAGGACATCGAGGAAAAGTACTGACCTATCTCTTATACATTTTTTTTTAAGCTTACACCTATACGAGTACATTATCGGCAGGTTTTCCAATTTTAGACGTGCTCGGTTTCGAGATGTAAATCGATCGTCGTAATTCTGTGGTATATTTCCAAAATTAGCGTTTTAACGGGATCAGCGTGAGCTTAACGAAGTTTTAATATTCTTCAAAATAAAATGCAACGTCTATATTGCATTATATACAATATTGTGGAGATTTAACGCGGGTAAGCTCTCAAAAAGCGAAAATCCATAATATTGCGTATGCGCGGAGAGTATCATATTACAAGGTTCACGCAGCTGTTCCATATTATACCCTTTCGAAAAAAATCTCCTCTTTCACATCACTCCGAACTAATTTTCCTACAACACAAGCCATCCCACAGCTCATCCCGTCAGTTCGATCGTAAAAACGGATAACGTCCGAAACTTTTGTCTTCACGACTTTCCTTCCTACTGGAAATAAAAACTTTTAAATTAAAGGATGAAGTTATCTATATACTTGCGTCGATTGCCTTGCTGCGAAATTATCAATTTAACAAAGCGTTATTATAAAGAAAAGCAATGAAAAGCCGCGTGAATCATTTAGCTGCTCTTTCGTTACAGGCTGAAAAAGAAAAAGGGCTCGTTCTTCCAATCGATAACGTCGCTGCAGAAGAACAGCGCAAAGGTACGTACGTTTACATCGTATATACATTTGGATGTGAAAATTGCTTCGTTCTGTTAAAAGTTTCGTATTCGAAAAAAGTTCCGCGAGAGACTAGCCATTGATTTTAACTTTCGAAGCAATTACAGAGTAGTCCGATGTACTCCGAACGAATTTATAATGGACTGTTTAATTGGGATTTTTTTTTTTTTTTTTTTTTTTTTTTGTGAAAAGGTGAGCTCGAAACGGGACGCTCTGGAGGAGAAATCGACGGGGGCACGAAACGACTACCTGCTCGCACTGGCCGCAGCGAACGCTCATCAAAATAGGTACTTTGTCATCGACTTGCAACAAACGATGCTGGTGAGTGCAATTAAAAATTTTTAATTCTCCTACTGTGGAGAATATCGAATGAATTCTCACCGAGATCCTTGTGGCGATTTAGAAAGTATAAATAAATATTAATTGTTAATAATAAAAGTAATTAAAAATTCCCAAAGCTCATCTGATATTTTGTTTAGTTTTCAATCAATCCAGTGGACTATAGTCAAAAGTATTTTTTGGCTAAAATGTCAGAAATATACAATAATTCCAAGAATTCACATTTCAATTCACTCTAAAATAACGCAAAGCTGAAATCTCGCCGCAGGCATCTCGAAAATGCACAACACTGAAAATTCCACAATCCAAAGAACCTCGTAAAAGCGCACATATGTGCCATTAACCTCGTGCCCATCTCTCTCCCATATTTTCCAGTACATGGAGCAAGGCGTTTACGACAAGGTGGCCGAGTATCTGTCTATCATGGGTCGCACGGAACTGCTGACCTGCATGGCCATGCAAAACAGCTTCGGCAAGATTCGCGACCAGGCGGAACAGGTGAGTCATTATTTTTTTTCTTTCTCTCTCTCTCTCCTTCTTTCGTTCCTTTGCCAAATGATCGGCAATAAAACTGCAATTAATTATACACATATTGTACTATATATGCTAAAAAGAAAGAATAACACCTCTATTTTCTGACTGAATTAACGCCAGTTTACTCTTAATGATGAGAATAAGGAAACGTACATCTCGTCGCACGGCGATGATTAGACGGGTTTTAGTCGACTTAAATGAGAACGAACTTCTGTTTACAAGCTACTGCTGCTGTAGGTATATACCTATATATAGGGGTATAGGTACGTAACAATAAAGTTTTAACAGTCGCCGTGTCTGAAGCGTATAAACAAACGCCAAGCCGGCGCGTGCGAAGAAGAGTTTAGAGCGGCAGTTAAATCTTTTAATTAAGTGAGAATTACGCGAGAAAGAGCCAGATCCTAAACGTTATTTCTACTGAGTTACTAGATATACTACGGCTTGTGTACTAGCTTCCGGCCTCGTCTCGACGCGCGCGTGCTTATTACAATTTCGTGTGTATATATACATAATTGTTGATTGACGGCGTACTTGACGATCAAATATGAAATCGGCTTCGTTTCATCGAAATACAATCGGTTCGGTGTTCGGAGAAAATGAAATTTTACTTATGCAGCCGCATTAAAAATTACTGCGCACGCGATTATTATAATTGAATTTCGAGAAAATCGAGCTGGCCTTCCGCTCTTTTTTTCCCTCTCATTCTTCCACATTCGATCGCCTACTTCATCTCGGCGAACTGCCAAAAATGTAGCTATATAGTTTGTAAACCTACTGACGTCGTTGCGCACTGGTCGACCCTCTGTTGCAGCTCACGAGGGAGTACAACATACAGTGCTGCTGCCTGTATTATCCAGTGCTCAAACAGCACATACAGTACGACTTTGAGCCCTGCGATAACGACCAGGTCGACAGGTGAGCAATAGTTTCTTTTTATTTTGCATGAGTGGACTGCTTCACTAAGTACTAAAATTGAAATTTTTTTTATTCGTATACAGGATAACGGCGGACAATGCGGCGGCACAGACACTGAGCAAAGAGGCGAGACGCTGGGCGACGAGAATCGCGCGAGAGATCAACACCTACAGGGAAAGCAATAGAAAATTAGTCGCTCTTCAGCAACTGCGCGATTCCGGTCAAAAGGTTCGTTTATTTGTTGTAGACTATATGTACAATGCGGTGCTGTTAACGTTTTAAAAATAAAAATTCATTTATTCAGACCGATCCGAACGATCCGAATGGCCCGGATTTGGAGACGAAGATCGACGAGTTGAAGACGACGATGCGAAAAGCTGAGGTACAACAATACCTTTACGATTAGTATATGCGTATATATATATCAAAGGCGACTTACAATTAACGTTCCCTTTCAGACTGCGAAAATGAAGGCCGAGGCGAGAATAGAGTGTCTTCGAAAAGGCGGAGGTGCGTTGGTTACATATATACTTATAAAAAAAATTAATACTATTTAGTTCAAAATTACGATCCGGCTAATCTGACAATCGATTTTCTGTCCAATTCCAAAACACAGTTAACGTCGACGAGTGGCTGCAGGAGGTAGAAACGCTGAGCGTGCAGGACATCCCGCGCTCGGCCAGCTCACTGTCCATCAGAACCGATGCCTCCGGCAATGCGGTAATCAATTTTCTTCGCATATACTATATTTATATACCTACATTAGATACTTCCTCTCGTGCATTTTTCACTCTTTCGAACACGCGGCATTGATTTCAGCGCCATTGTGATCAATGCAACGTCCTTTTTTAAAGATTGATTGAATTTTCGTTTCGAGAATAATTCATAATTCTTCTTTTTGTTAGATTCTTTTTAATAAGATTTGACTTGACAAAGCCGTTCAATTCAAAATATTATCTATGAAAACTAAATTTTTTTTCTTCATCAACGTTAAAGGAGCAACCATCGTCAGACTCATTCTACGACAGCGACAACGACGCAGGCAGTGATTTAACGACGGTAGAAAGGCCAGGACGTGGTTCAGCGGCAGGACAACACTCACTGCATCACGACGATGAAGACTCGGGCGCCGACGAGCGTCAACGACACGACAGCGCCGAGGTTGATGGTTCGTATTTTTTACTTTCTAATAAACAAGCTTGTTTATTGATACATCGTGCAACGCGTTTTTACTATTTTCTGTAAAATATACATACTTTTAATGAGTTTGTTGTTTTTATTGAAGGTGTGAGGTCCTATGACGACTCAGGTAGAGTTGTGATACTGAATATTTATACAAAAGTATTGGCTAGAGCTGTATAACACGTTCTGTAAATTAAAAAATCTCCAATCATCTCGATTTTTCATACTAATAATAATAATATTGAAATTACATTATTAACTTATCATTCATTTGCCTCAAAAAGTGCTTTCATATCATACAGGAGTATGTCAGAGGAAAAATGAATTAAATTAACGAATGACATTTTTCAGCATTACTGGAACAAGAAAAGCAGCGAATAGACGAGATAACGGCGGGTTGGGACGACCCGACGTCAGCCAATTGGGGCAACGACGACAGCACCGTCGACGAGGCCGGAAACGTCGCAGAGGTTCACGCGTCAGCTGACGACGCGACGACGCATATCTACAAGTGCACTGCGTTATACTCTTACACGGTAATTTCATAGATTTTTCTTCTCTATCAGGAATCTTTTAATATTTCAAAAATAAAAAAAGGTATCGATCCATATATACGTACCCACTCATTATTCGATACGTAAATTTCCAGGCGAACAATCCCGACGAGCTGTCGATAGTGGAGAGCGAGCAGCTGGAGGTGGTGGGCGAGGGTGACGGTGACGGTTGGCTAAGGGCGCGCAACTACCGGGGCGAGGAAGGCTACGTGCCCCAAAACTATCTGGACGTCGAGCGAGAGCCTGAGGTCCAACAGAGCGGCCTCACGTCTAATTCGTCAGGTGGTCTGGTTCAGCAGATTTCTTTCTCCTCGGTCGATTACACCATAGACGACCACGATGCCGTCGACCCCGACGCCCATCTCTATCAGCAGCAGGAGGCGCAAGAAACGACGGTTCGTTGATAGTATTTTGTATTCATTCATTGCTTTTTACCTTTGAAATTATTTATCTTAAATATTAAAAACATTTTTTTTTTAATTTTAATACTTTGATTAATGATACCGTTGAGAAAATGTAATAGCTATTTTTGTTATCAGATATTTAAATTTTTAAACAATCAACCATCAAAATATTTTGATAATTGTTTGGGAAAAAATTAATAAACTTCAAACAAGTAATGAAAAGTGAATTGTTCTAAAAAACACAAATTGCACATGTTTAAAAACAGGTGGTGCCGGAAACAGAAGCGCCGGTGTCGACGGCCCCAGTGGCCCAGAACCACGTGGCTGTGGACGACGGTCGCGAGTACTGCGTCGCCCTTTACGACTACGACGCGACTTGCGACGAGGAGCTGACGTTCATGGAGGGAGACGTTATCATCGTACTAAAGAAAGAACCCCACGACGTTGACGATGGCTGGTGGGAGGGTGAGTTCAACGGACAGCAAGGACTTTTCCCTTCGCTCGTCGTCGAACCTTGCGCGCCTGATGGCTCGCCACTTTCCGAGGGAGACGAGGTCAGTTTTACTTAAGTATTCAAATAACATTTTTAAGTTTTTTTTTAAGTACACAATTTAACTTCGCGAACAAATTTTGAAGCACGAGTCAAAACGAAGGGAAGCCTTATAAATATCACACGTGTATTATATATCTCATTTCAAGAAAGTCAATCTCGTGGCGAAGTCAAAATCGAGAAGCCCTATACAATAATCTCCTTGATCGAATAAACAACATAATCTCATCAACAAACGAAACAAAAAATTAACTTTCTCCAAAAACTCACCACAATTCATACAAACAAGTAAACGATCAGCCTGGGAAGCCAATCAAGTCCTTTTGGCGGACAGACGTAGACACACACACACGCACACGTACACACACACACTTAGCTACTTTAGTCAGTAAAGAAGCGCTGAGATGACGAAAGAGGCTTGTAATTGCATTTGACAGGAGGACGTAACGCCGCCGAGCACCTCTGCGCCGCCTGTCTTCACGCCGCCCGAGGCTCCCGAGTTCGTCTTGAACGAGGAACTTGCACAGTCGCTCATGAACGGTGAGTTCTATAACTTTCGCTTTTGGATTATGTATATGTATGCTGTTTGTGTGAGCCTTTGCAAGAGGATTGCTGCGGGTGATTATTGTTTGATGATTACTGTGCTGACACGTGCTGTGTTTTGCACGTTTGTTTAGAGACTTGATGGAGATTGAATCTCGAGTTAAAGGGACGTACCCGGCGTAAGTTATTTATATGGTATTAGACACCGATGACAATATTTTTTGAACTTTTGAATTTTCACCAGATACGTCTTACCCGATAGACCCGAAAGTTGTCTACTTGTGACCACTAAAGATGACTAATAGAAAACACTTGTTTCAAAATATTTATAATTTAACAAATAAATCAGAAAGTTAAGACTGGCTATTTTCCATCCGAGCAGAAATGAGAGAAAGAGGCTACGTGAACGGTGATCGGCCAGACAACTTCAACATGAACTTGACGAGGGATCAAAAGGAACAATACGGCCTACAATTCGACGGTGAAGCCACGCAAGAGCAGCCGCAGCCACCGCAGCAACAGCAGCAGCAGCAGCCGACGCCAGGCATCGTCGGTAAGTTATTAACAACATTCATCATCAACATTCTCGATAAAAATTTAAATACATTTCTAACTATCTATTCTTTGTACGCAGTCGACGAAGTTCCAGACTTGCCGAGATCAGAGGTATGTAGCACGTCGACACTTGTATATGCCTCTATATCACGATACATGCGCGTATCTCAATTTTCTGACAGATTTTCAGCACAATTTGAATTTTTCCTTGATTTTATACTTTCGATCTTGACGATAATAACTCTATGTTTTGAGTTTTGTTTGGTTTTCTATATTGAAATTCTTTATTTTGGTCTGTATGATTTCGTAACGATTTACTACAACTACTGAGCGTCAGAATGCATTGAAATTATTTCGTAGTGATTTACACACAAACTACATGACATTATACACATTATATTATAAACAGACAAATGTTTTTTATATTATATAATATCGAATATCATTATTAATAATTTTTCAATGTATACACACTATTATGGATCAATTAAAATGTTTTTACTTGCTTTTGATCCTTCTCAGGAATAGCATACGTAGGTATGTACGACATACGTATTAGAAATTATTGCATGAGTTTGATTACAAGTAATTCGACAAACAAAAACTGTGTATAATGCTTAAAAGTAAGTAAAAAAAAGACATTGAGTGCAGAAATCGAGTGAATCTCAAAATGTTGGAATCCACTCGATTGTTTAAAATTTTCGAGTTTCATGCAAAAATCACGGATATATTAGCTTTGAACATTTTTTCAAATAACTACAAATAAATCAATGCCAATTTCACTGTTTAATTTTTTTTTCGAACTGTTTTAATCTCTGTATAACTTCATTCTCTTATACTCTTTTTATACAAAATTGACGACTTGTATCCTGTCTGAATTTCAAAATACCGACTGTCTATCAATCAACTTTGACGTTTGCAGAATAAAAGCTTATAACAGTTTGACATTTTATATTTTCATGACTTTATATTTTAATTGCAATCTATACTTTTCTATCTGAAAATTCTTATGTTGATATATGATTTTTTGAATTTCAAGTATGTTTCTTTCGGCGACAGTACGACCCGCAAGACTACACAACGTATATTCTATATGTATCATATCCCATATGTACAAATGAACCATCCGAACTTGCGGGCTGTGTTGTGAACCCAGTTATTTAAAAAAAAAGTTACTACCATCAAGTAGACCAAAATTAAGGATCTTTGTAACTATATTCTTTTCAACCTTATTCTCGTAGTGACACTTCCTTGTAAGAAAAACCAGTTGGTTTTGAGCCGTATCGAAAATCCAGGTAGCGAGTTGAAATCTCCAAATATTCTCTCATATTTTAAAAATCAAAAGCATGACGACTCTTCTATCTGAATTTTCCGATCGACCCTCCTATTAGTCTAAAGTCCTCGCAATCATCCTTCACTAATCAACGAAAATTCGTCCCCGAATTCCAGGACGAGGAGGACGAGCCAGAGCCGGTGAAAGTCGCTCGTGAGGCCAAGAAGAAGCAGCCGACCGGTGAAGAGGAGGACGACATGGGTCTAGGAGTCGCGCAGATCGTCATAACCGCGGCAACGCCGATGGAGGAGGTCGACCGGCCGTTCCCTGGCATCGAGGAGTCCGAGGAGGAAGCCTCGAAGGAAGAACAACCCGCAGAGTCTCAGCCAGCAGCCAACGGCGAACAGACTGAAACAAGACTGCCCGAGGAGAGCCAGCCGCAAGAGGAAGAACCACCTCCCACGACGAAGGCGAAGCTCAAGTCCGGCGAGTCCGAGGAGAAGTCGATCCTCGACGACCAGCCCACCGACTCGGCGCCCTTTCCCGTGAGCAGCTCCTCGGGTAGCGACGCCGAGTCTCTCTCTGGTCCCAGTACCGCCGACAACTCGCAGTGTCTGCCAGCTCGAGGAGGTGGTCCCGCCGCGGTCGAGGATCCCGAAGACCCGGCCGAGGAACCCGCGCCGAAGATGCTCGTAGGTGGCAGGGCCAGTATCCCCGACGAGCTCCAGCCGGATCAGCTGCAGAAATTGCAGAATCTCAAGGAGTCAAACGCCTAGGACTGACTAAACCTCGGACTACTGAGCCAGAGTCCCATCAGGCGCGGCTCGCTTGTATTGCCGCTCAGCCACAGGCGCAAGTTCCGACACCTGCTCGAGTTCTGGAACTCGCCCGAGGTCATCGGCAATCAGGACGACGACGAGCTCGACTAACACGACTCACACCTACACACACAAGCGTATATATAATATATATATATATAAAAAAATGAAAACAGACAGCAAAAATGAGTATACATATTATAAATATATAATAAGGAGGAGAGGCGCCGGACTCACGCTCTCATGCTAAGACTTATCACTCTCATCATCGGACACGGCTATCTCTCACATGTATACACACATCCCCGTGCGCTCTCTCTTTCCGCGAAACGCTGCTGCCGCTGCATATTTGAGAAAAGAAAAAGAACAGGCAATTTACACAAAGACACAGACATGATATATTATACACAGAGGCGAGAGAAGGCATCGTGTGTAATCTACTGTAACGCTTGGACGATGCTCGTCGCACTACGTTGTATTATCGACAGAAGAGGCAGGAGTCGGGAGAAAGAATGTTCAGAGATAAACGAGAAAATTATGAAAAAAAATAGAAATAATATAAAAAATGAATAAAAATAATTATAATTAGTATTAAGAGAAGAACAATTGACACTGTTGCGTATATACGATTTTGCTAGGCGTGTGTATGTTAATATCTCTGCCCTGTCTCTTTCTCTCTTTCCTTCTCTTGCTGCTCCTACCACTCGGTCTTTACATTATATACCTATGATGTATACACACGAAGACGCAGCGGAGGAGAATCGACGACGAGGAAGGCGAGTTGCGACTTTTGCAACGTCATTTACAAAGAATTGAAAATAAAAAAAAAATAACAAACAAAGAAATAAAAAACGCAATTAATTGACTAATTAAGGTTATTAAACGATGTACAGCGGGTTACGATAATAATTGATGAGTAATAAAGATGAGACAAAAAGATTAAAGAGAAAAAATATGAGAAAATCATGAAAAAAATAATAATAATAATTGACACAGCGTATAAGAGAGGCAGCGACCGTTAATACCTGTAATAGCAGAACCCCGAGTTAGTTGCTCGTGTAAATTATACATAGAAGAATTACAATGATGTTGCGTGTACAAAAATATCTGTTTATTTATTCATTTAACGACATTGCACTGTGGGTACAACTTTACGTTGTATTTTATCTTATTTTTTTTGTTATTATATTTGTAACCTTTCTGTTCCTTTATGTATTAAAAGTAAAAGTTAAAAAAAATACGGCAGCTTTACAAGCCCGCTGAGTATATATAAAAAAATCATTATAAAAAGCTCCATTAACAATCGATTCCACATTATGTACATGCCATCTCCTCTGAAAAAACGTTAAAAAATGCAAACGGTAAAAATCTCATCCATACTAGTGCATTGACTTTAATACCCTTGATTGAGAAGAAAAAAGATAAATGCTTTTAAGGCTGCATACGAAGAGCTCCATCCAATCTTATGGTCTCGCCGTTAAGCAGCGGGTTCTCGACGATACTCTGGGCGAGCTGGGCATACTCGTCGGCCTTGCCGAGTCGCTGGGGGAATGGAATACTTTTTGCTAAGAAGTTGCGCACCTTCTCAGGCAGCGAGGCCAGCATCGGCGTATCGAACAGACCTGGCGCGATCGTCACCACACGGATTCCTGAATTAAAAAAAAACCTTCTTTACTCATGTATCGACAAAAATGCTGTACAAAAAGTATACTTAATCACATTGTCATTGATTCTCATTATCATCATTCATATCACTGTAAAGCGCATCGAATTATATCTCACACGTCATCAGCTAGATTTTATACAAGCAGCTTGTCTACCGTAGAGAGCTTGACTGTAGGGGCCACTGTTAAACCCAATATACCGCATTTACGCAAAATCCAAAGCAATTCTCTCAATTACTTCCCATCAATTAATCACACTCACCGTCGCGAGACAAATCACGAGCAATGGGCAGAGTCATGCCGACGACGGCAGCCTTGCTGGCGGAGTAAGCCGCCTGACCAATCTGTCCGTCGTAAGCAGCCACGCTGGCGGTATTGATGATGACACCGCGCTGACCATCGACGTTCGGCTCGTTCTCCACCATTACACCAGCCGCCAGACGGATAGCGTTAAACGTACCGACCGTGTTGACCTTCAGCACCCTCTCGAAATCCTCGAGCACGTGGGCCATCTTCTTGTTGGAATTATAAGTCTTGTGCGCAACCGCGATACCTGCTGCGTTCACCAGTACATCCAGACGGCCGAACTTGTCCTTGGCCGTAGACACCGCGAGCTGGACGTCCTTCTCTGAGGTGACCTGTGGAAGGACAAGAGAATATCATTTGGATGTCAATTGTGTTTTCTTTGTTGCTTATATGTGTAACTGTATAAACTTGACAATAACGTAGCTTTGGTAGTTGAAGGTAACTCTAGTGTATACATGTGTTGTATTTGTTGATTTTGTAAATATTCTGGCTTCTATGATTCTATCAATAAACTAATGAGTGACTTAAAAAATTTAGTTAGATTTGAAATCATTGAACCATTGATGATGCTTAGTGCTCTTTGCTCATGAGAGAGAAATAATAATAAATGAAGATATTTTGATTTTAATAATTAGATAGCTGCAATAAAGTTTCATGCAAAAAATATGGACATTGTTTAAGAAGATAGTTTTGATAACCAACATGATTTGAAATAAGTTGAAAGAGATGAATGACTGTTGAAAGAAATTCTATCAGTCTATAATGAGTCGATAATTGATTGCTTACACTGAGGAAAATCTAAGAGGCTTTGTAAAATAAAAATTAATACTGGTTACAACAAAAATTATGTTAGGTTTACTAAATTTGTTTTCCAAAATTTGTTTAATAGTTGTATTTTTATAGCATAGGTATCTATTTGAACTTATAATATTTTTTACAGTAAAATTAGTTATCCTTGAGTTTTTGTTTCAAATGAGGAAGACCTAACATTTTAATAATGATATTTGAAAATGTTCAAGTAAATTTAGTTGTCTCTAAAACACACTATAATATTTACTACTTTTATAGTTGTACTTACTAAAAATGTCTCTCGGTGTAAATTTATTTTAAAAAAAGTGTTGAAATTCACAGATTAATTATATTTATACATGCATTATCCAGTGATAAGTGATTAATTATATCAAAATTTCTCATAAACTTGCAACTTCATTGTGATAAAATATTGATACAATTTAAGCTTAAAATGCATCAGTCCTTTTGTAGTCTTTAAATTGTGCACACAAAAATGTTTATATTTTCCAATTACAATTTTAATAAATTTTTATATTTATGCTTCAGAATATTTCAACACATTAGATAAAAAAAATCTATGCTAAAAGCCTAATTCTTTATCTTTGGTTTTAAAATAATTGTGATGTAACAAATTTATCTTCAAAATTTAATTCAATTTTACGTAAGACTTGATAACATTCAAACATCTGCATAGTACTCTAACAAAATAATAAAAGTGAACCTACATCAAGTGGCACAAATACAGCCGAGTCACCAAGTTCCTTTGCAAGATCATTTCCCTTTGAGCTGGGAAGGTCTCCGATAACAACTTTTCCTCCTTGCTTGATAAATCTCTCGACGGTTCCTCTGCCAAGTCCAGAGGCTCCTCCAGTCACCAAGGTCACGACTCCCTGAAATGAAAATAAGAACAAAAATTACATACGTACAGTTCAAATAAATTATGTAACCATGTATAAGTTACATATCACTGATTTTATTAGTAACATGCATTCTTTTGATTAAAACAAGCCATAAATCATATGAACGACGTCGACGATCCGCAATTGCTTTCTTTCCCGTTCAATAAAGTCAATGATAAATTGCATCGAATCGCCATACAACTGCCTTGAACCCGATGAAACGATTAAAAAAATACCCATAAATGGAGAAGCCAGTGAAACTATACAAAAAGAAAAGCATCAACATCCAAGCGGAGAAAAAAAATGAAAATCTCAACAAAACCTAGCTCTAAAATAAAGTTTAAATACCTTCAGCATTTTGGCAAAGTTTGTGCGAAAGTTCGAGAACGACTACGTTTGCCGGTATCTCTCCAGAGACTCTCTTCTGTCGCTCCACTGAAACTGAAACCAGACACCGAACAACTTATCTCGGAATGACTATGTATAATTTATATATCATCATCACGTGGGCATGTGCCGCTATACTATTCTGCAGACATTGAACTTTGGCCGGCTGACAAAGATCCCTATAGCAGTGCAACGCTCTCTAGTGATTTTTTTTTCGTCCACACCCAAGGCCAGAAAATATCTCTAGCCGCGCGCGCGCGCGCACCAAAACAACGTGACATAACCTCAAAGAGCTGACGACGTATCAGCTTATACGGTCCGTGTCGCGAAAAAAGGGGAGTCCGTCGCGAGTATGATCACGACGATGATGGATGTCAAGTGACTTGAAACACAAAGACTTTTTTTAGCCCAATTGTACAAAGTAAGAGTTTGCGCGAATATGTCGATAAGTAGAATCTCAAGATTAGCCGTCGAAGTTGCCAGGTAAGTCTGTCATACGCGCTGACTTTGAATTTGTCAGTGGCATGATTGAGATTTGCATAGATATGGCTATTGCGGCCGATTAGAAAAAATGCTATTTTTGCCGTTGGAAGCGAGTCAAGCGCGGATTACGAGTTGTTTCGCATGGGCATTGCTTACAACGTATGTACACTTATACGTCCGTTACAATGCTCTGCACGACGTTTTGTTTGTTTCGCTCTGCTGCAGATGACTCATCAAGGATAAAGACATGTACATAAGTATATACTCTCGAATGCATTTGTTTACATTCTGCGAAGACAGTTCAAAAAGAAAGTCCTATCTCTAGCCGAGTACGAATCATGCAGATAACAAAATGTCAAAATTATAAAACTGCTGCAGTGCTCGGCCTGTCATTGTTGAAATTTACATGACTCCAGAATGTTCCTAAAAGGCTCCAATTTTTCCAGCTATGAAGCTAGAATTACCTACAAGTGTTCCTATGCGGTCATTCGCTCTGCCAAGAAGATTGTAACATCAATATCAGGACAGGGGGTGAGGAATCAATCAACTGCTGCCAGCTCCAATGAAGTGCAGAGGACGGAAAGTTCCTGGAGATCTTATGTGCGGAGGTGGCAATGGAAAATACCTCTCGGACTCGGCGTCTCCTTATTGGCTGTTCTGCAGTGGAGATACTTCAGAAAAAGACACGAGACTAACAAGGGACCGATAGAGGGATTAATGGTAATTCAACCTTGCTTCTTAATTAGTGTCAATGATCAATTTATATTAAATGCTATTATAGTGATTACAATGCAGTAGGGATAGATTTTTCTAAATTTCTTCATCAAGAGTTTTGCATCTTTATTTATTAATAATATTTGAGATTTATATTGTTGTTGATACTTTACACATTTTACAGGTAGAATGTTATTGTTCCTTACCTTTAAGAATTACAAGCAGAGTCTGGGGTGGCTTTGCGAGTTTAGAGTTGCCAGTTTCTATAAGAGCAACAATTTACAGCTTTTATGCAAAAATATTCAAGGCCAATTTAGATGAAATAGATGCATCATTGACTGAATTCCCAAGTCTGTCAGATTTTTTTGTTAGACCACTGAAACCCAATGCTCGTACTATAGCTCAGAATACCAACATGGTAAAAATAATTTATTAACTTTGAAAAAAAAAATTTCTGTTATAAAACTGTAGTTTTTCAAATTCAACTTTAGGTTTCCCCATCTGATGGCAAAATCTTACACTTTGGGCCTGTCACCTCATGCAGAGTTGAGCAAGTCAAGGGAATGACATACAATTTGCAACACTTCTTGGGTGAACCCAATTGGCCACACATAGACAAAAATAGCAAAGTTTCAAATAAAGGTGTATGTGATGATTACGTCAGTGGCCTATTGAAGAACCCTGAAAACATTCTTTATCAGCTGACTATCTATTTGGCGCCAGGAGATTATCACAGATTCCATAGCCCAGCTGATTGGACGATCAACCTACGCAGACATTTTCAAGGTTTTTTTACTTTTTAAGCCTCATGCTATCATACAAACAAAATGCTGTTGTACCAGATTCATTTTTAATCACTCCACATTTTTGCTGCAGAATTTTAATAATTCCACTTTCCTGATACATTTTTTATCTCTAATTCACTAAACTAAAGATCAAAGAAAAGTAAAAGATTAAGGAAACAATATTTTTCAACCTAGAATATTGAACTTAAGCCAGAATACTTCAAATACAATTAAATAGGAAATCATTCTATTTAAATTGATATCTCTTACAATTAGTCATGTCTCTGACATTGTTACGTCTTACGATTTATAGCTTCTATAATCATTCCTTTCGCAAACGCCGAGAAAAATCGATAAGATAACTCTATACGAACCCTAAATTTTCCAGGCAAACTGCTGAGCGTGAATCCACGCATTGCGAGCTGGCTGCCGGACTTGTTCTCCTTGAACGAACGTGTGGTGTACATCGGCGAATGGGCCGGCGGCTTCATGGCGTACGCTGCCGTGGGCGCAACGAATGTGGGTTCGATTCGCGTCTACAAGGACCAGGAGCTAGTGACGAATACGAAAAAGTGGCCAAGAGGCAAGAACTCGGAGGACGCCGAGTTCGACAGCCTCAAGGTGAAGAAAGGCGAGCTCTTTGGCGAGTTCAGGATGGGCTCGACTATTGTGCTACTGTTCGAGGCACCCAAAGACTTCAAGTTCTGTACCGAAGTCGGCCAGAAGATCAAGATGGGCGAGGGTCTTAGCGAATGCAACGTCACCACCGGCAGAGGCTTCTGGTAAACGCAACGACGAGTTTTCGATAACGAGGGCGACGACGATTCCGTATAGTTGTGTAATTTTTACCATAATTTAGATATAATTTCGAAACGAGGAAATTCATTTAGAAAATGTCGATTATCATTGTCGTAAAAGCTTTGAATGTGATTCATTAATTATACATTGTTGTAAAACTATTGATAGTAGGAAAGAAATTAGGAATTTTTTTTGAAAAAATTTTTTAATTTCTTCAGAAGACGAATAAATCATATGATTATCTTATACTTTTATGTGTATATTGAACATTATTTAATGAGAGATATATATATATGTACACAAAAACGAAAGCTATTCTCGAATTATAGTTTTATAACGCTGTTGCCATAGAGAACAGAATATATTATACAAATATTTTTTAAATAAATATTCTTACTATTTAATAGTTACAAAGAATCTTTTATTCGTAAACTTTGATAATTTTAATTTTAATTTTATATTATTTTTGTTAATTCCAAATGATATTTCTGATATTTTAAGCCAAAATTGAATGTTAAAATATAAATGATTAATGATTAAAAAATTATATTTGACAACCGTTTTAGTATTAATTAATGATTAAAAAATTACACTTGACAACCGTTTTTTGCAATCCATCCGAGAAGTCGACCAATAGAACACCGACGCCAAAAAGTGAGAAGCGAAAAAGAAACCGTGTCGGACCGCCTGTTAAATCGATTCTCTCTGCGAATATACTTACAAACCGACATGAAAACAAAAGTGCACGTATATTAAGCAGTCGGTCACGAGCTTACAATTATGCATATATACCTGTAGGTCTATATTACACCGCGGAAGTGTAAGAGCCGCGGCATCGCGTCGTCGACCTAGCCTCTACTCACGCGCCCACGCACATGAGTAAGGTTGTGCCTAATTGCTGGAAATCACGAAACCAAACCGTCCTGTCAGCGCTTTATGCTTAGTCGGAGATTTAGATTTTTTGCGTACTTTTTTGTTCAACAAGTACTGCAATCATAAGCGAACTTCTTAAATGTTGATAATCGTTCAACCGCATACACACAGAGACTATACTTAGGTGAATGTGAGTAGTTGTCATCGAAAAGTTAATGAATGACTCAAAAGGGAGCCGTACATGTCGCGTTGTAAGTCCTAATGCAACGCGACCTCTAGGTATAGACCTAGACGTAGATGGGAAGATAACGTAAAAATGGAATAACGGATTTAGTGGAAATCGGGCGCGGTAATACAATATGGACGGAGACGGCGCGGTTTTTTTAATGTGACGCAAGATTCTGAGATGAGTGTATATCAGTTGCTGCTATATAGTACGAGTCAATAATTTGTGCTTTAGTGACCCATATGTTCAAAAAATAATAAAATTTATATTTCGCAGTAAATTGGTATATAATTGCGTATGGCTCTATGGCAGAACCCTTTTTTAATTTCGCTCTTTTCTCCAGAATGTACTAAAAAGGAGCCTTAAATAGCTATATTTATTATATTTAACAGTTAAAATTGATACGCTTCTTTTCAAATACATCATTTCCTTTAATTCTACATTATGCATATACAGCAACTATTTCATCGAGACATTATCGATTAGCACAAAACTAAACGAGCCTCTCGCACTCATTTCACTTTTTCACGCAACATTATTCCATACCTTACGTGCTTATTCATAAAAAAGAAGTACAACTTGTTTTCTAATCGACAGCAAACAGACAAGGTCAAGGTCTGCAAAATTTTCATTTTCCAGTCGCGGCAGTAAAAGATAGACTCTACTCCTACTCCGTATATGTATAATAACAATAATAAAAATAACTATTCGTTTTTTTTTCTCTCGCATTCGCTCACGCGAGCGCCTGTGAATAAGCGAAAAGTAATGTTTCACCTTTTGTCACGAACTGAAAGGATTTTCCTTCTTAAAAAAGTAACCGAACCTTCCTCATGACGGCAACGCACGTGTATAAGTATATAAAAGCGCGCGCAATTTGTTTTCCTTATTGTCGTCGAGATATAATTACCTGGGTTAAATCAAGAAAATCACAATGAAAGCGCGGCTATTATAATTTACCCTATATGCACTCGGGCGATGAAAAATATTCATGTCCCCGGTGCTAGATTAAACTCTTTCATCATATTCGTCTATTTTTAATCACAGCGAATGTGTATAACATGCACGTGATTTACACATATCCGCGCTATTAATTAAAATACAGTAGCGTATATAATACAAATATCGAACTTCCCGCCATCTATTTTTTTTTTTTTTTTTAAGGAAAATTAAAGCTTTTTGTCTGAGCACGAAAGTAGATCTCGGCGCTGCAGCCTGATTCCTTTGAATAGGCAAGCTTAAGCGCAGCGCATTGTTTAGCGCGCTTAATTACGCCCGCCGAGAGAGAGAGAGAGAATATACAATATTTCGAATCAAAGGCGCATCGATCTTAAGCTCGGCAAATATAGGTCACCTGTGCTTAATCGACATTTCTTCGTGGCAGCGCAGCTTTTTCTGCTCACACGGTGTTTAGGTATTCTCGTGAATGAAAAATCGACTCGATAACTCACGCATCAGATATTAAAGTATTTAGTTATACCTATTCAGGTTTTTCATTCGATCACACACGTCATCAGAAATATGCTACGTTATCACAAGTCAAGCACAAAAATCGCAGTAAAATAAAAAAGATTTCCCAAGCGACCTCCATAAATCCCATACGAACTTGACCCTATTATACACATTTTCTCAACCAGGAGACAACGATACGGGCCGCCGGAAACGATCGTGTCATACATTACGCAAGACGAGAGAGAAGAAGAAGCAAAAAGCTCACGGAGGGATATAATGCGCGCGCGACGACGAATGTGCATTACATAAAGAAAAAAAGTCAAGTCGCCTGGGTTAATAGGCTTCGAACCAAAGCCTCGGCGGCGCCTCTCGATCCATTATAATACATATATGTGTGAGTGAGTGTGTATGTGTCTGGTGGAAAGAAGGTATAACGAGAATGCGCGCATCGGATCAGGGGCGATTAGACCGCAAGCCACTTTGCTTGTTTTCCAGACGAAGCTGCTATATGTATGTATAACCTGTGTAATATGTATAATACCCCGCAGGTTTATCGCTGCGACTGCGACAATTTCTCTTTAGAAGTCTAAGTGAGTGGAAATATCGGTTTAATAGCAGTAATTGTTACTCTTAGATAAGTGTAATGTCTACCTATTCAAAGTGACATTTTTTGTTTATCTATTTTTATAATATATACTTTTATTCTTTTATAAGTGAATATTTACTTATATTATAGATTAACGACTTAAAACTCGTCAAATAAGTTATATACTAAGCACTTCGAATGAGTTCGACATTTCCGTCTATCCAGAATCGATGTTTGACAGTAAATTGTTTAAAATTACTAATAAACTATCAAAATAACGTTATTCGTTTTTTGAGAAAAGATTCCTTACAATTCGAAGACACAGAGTTGACTGAGTAATGGACACATAAGTAGGTATGTATAACTTTGTCGTAGCAGCTCGAATCGATCCGGTCGTAGACATTTCCACCTGCATCTAGGTGCATTTAATTGAGCTTGATACTTATATAAGCACGTACGCCGCATACAACTGCGTCTTCGGTTCATAAGAACGTGTTATGCAAATCTCCGGTGTACCGATATTACGTAGGAATCGTGTTATAAGATTCACGCGTAATTCATATTATACATTTATTCCGTTTCGATTATTATGCTCGTATTTGAATAAAAAATAGTATATTGAGAGAATATATATGAAAGCAATTTTTTTCAATAATAGAAAATCAATCGTCCCTTTTATTATCAATCAATATTAGTTAAACAATACCTATACGCACACAGAATTCAAAGCTTTCCTCGACAAAACAGAAGAATATATTAACATCCTACGTAGCACATCAAAGCAGTTATTTAATAATGTCGAGAAATTTCCATCGAAAGCTCCAGCGTCGAGATCACCATAGAGTTTCATCAAGCTTGAAATAAAAATCGATACCGATATTGCTCTCGATTCTCTTCTCGACAAACAAATAATACGCAGAGTATACCCATAATTTCAATAAAGGACTCTTCTCTTCCACGAAACAACTGACTTTAGAAAATTTTTCATCAGACATCGATTTACTCTGCCTATACCAAACACCTTCAGCTAATTCGTTTTCATGCATAAATACCACCCCGCGTCGTTTTTCTCATTTCCGCTTCTCAATAATCGGGGAAAAAAATACTGATATGGCTGAAGGCCTTTCTTTTCATTCTCTCGTTTCTTTTTGTTTGGTTCAGATTTAGATCCAAATGAGCATCGCGTTTTCGTGCGCATGTGTCCACTCCACTCGACGCTCTGAATATTAAAACATGTATGGATGATGTAGTTGGTATTGCCATCAATGAGGTCCATTGTTGATTTGGACACTGGAATTAAGTCGTATTGTCGATTTCGGGAATATTAACGGTAGGTACTTTGGATAATGCAGAATATTGACTTTTGCGTAATGCTCGTGCTCTCGAAAATGCATGCCAAAAACGTTTACTTGCTCCAATTGCCTGCGGGTATATATACGAGAGAAATTCTGGCTTTTGTCATTTTTGGAATCGCGCCCTCTATTCGTCATTTTTCCAAGGAGCTTCTTTCAAAGTCTCCCGAAAGAATAAACTTGTTCACAAATTAAACCTGTAAAATGATTTTTAAAGGGGTCTTAAAATCAATTGAATTTTCAAATTAGATAAATAACAAGTATAGTAAAACTTAAATAATTGGAGCGAAACATAAAAAAATAAAATTAAATTACAGTTATTTTTATCCCGTCCTAATCACTCGACCAACAACGAAACCGTGACCGAAATACCATCCCAAACATTTATCTCACTCAAAAAAAACCCCATCCCAACCATTAAAACAAATCGAAAAGCCAAAACTTTCATCTCCAGCAAATCCAGCCCATCTCTCAGAGATAAGATCCGCAGCGGGTATAAGTACAACGTACCCTGTATACCTAACTGGCAAACAGCCAACGCCGCAGCCTACAGGTGCAGCAGCAGCAGCACAAGCGACGTCGTCGATTCCGGCTCACACAAGTAATCTTAGTTTACGGCGACGAAAGGCCAGCAAGCCACACAAATGTCGCGCGAACGGTTATTCTCTCCGGTATCGCATGTCAAGGTTTGAACGAAAAAGACCCTTTTCTTGTTTACATCGCTGCGTTGAATCGTTGGCTGACAATCTGACTGACTTTAAATATAACGCAAACTCCATCTCGGACCGTATTCTATAAGCTAGTTTAGAGAGTGAGAGTGAGATACCGTTTCAAACAGTTCAGTTCCAATTTTCGCCACCTCATTTGATTAACACGTAAATCTCTGGCGCCACTGTGTTCTTAACACAAGACGAATCTCACTCTCATCACTCTCGTAACTGAGGGGCTGCGTTGACTGATTGGCTTATTGACTATTTGACTTGCACTCCAGGTGGTTGCAACGCCATAACCTCGTAATCTTTAGTCTTTAGTGTATACTTGTACTTACATCAGTTAGTCCGAGCTTATTCGAGAGTGAAGTAGATCAATAAATTCAGGTAAAGAGGCCTAATTATTAGCAAAAAGAGTGGACCTGTGCTTGAGAAACAGACTGGAAAGGTATACGAGTTGACGAGGACGTACGTTTGGAAAATCTTGACTAGTGAGTACTTGGAAGGCAAGGAACTCGTTTCGCCGAAGTTCAGTACGATTGTAGGCAGCACACAATCTAACTGGTATTTGCGCTGCAACCTGAATGTTCAAGAGAACATTCGACAGAACCATCAGTCCAACCGTTCCAACATCATCCCCTTAAGAAAGGGTCATAAGGGAAGATTCTGTTGTAGGAATCCTGAGAGTCCAAATTATGGAGAAGAACAAGAAGACAAATGCACATCGATATTCCTACATCACAATGGACAGGCAGACATTTACGTGGAACTCCGATTTATCTTGATTGATAAGACTGGCAAAAATCTGCAAGAAATGATGTCTTTACCTCGACAACAGATCTTCAAAACACATATCACGCGCATCCACTATTCTAATATTGCAAATGAAGACTTCTGCGCCAATGATACCTTTATATACATCAGCGTCGAAATGAATTTCAATCCGAGCGATTACAATCTGCAGCTACAGCAAACAACGCTACCCTCGTATCAAAGGCTTCAAGAATTCGACAAGTTCGAGAAGCTTCTAAACGAGGCCCGCTTCGCCGACGTGAGTTTGCACGTAGTAGGCGACGATCGCGAACCGCTAATGGCGCATCGAAACATCATGTCGGTTAGAAGTCCCGTTTTCGAAGCCATGTTCGCGCACGAGATGCTAGAAAACAAGCAGAGCCGCGTTGACATCGAAGATGTCACCTACGACGTGCTGAAGGAACTGCTTAGATACTTGTACACAGCCAAGCTACCCGAGAACCTCGATCTCAACATGCTGGTTGAACTTTTGGTCGCTGCAGAGAAGTACAACGTCGAGGGACTGATGACGAGGTGCGAAAATGTATTAGGCGATGAGCTGACGACTGCGAACGCTTTAAGATTTCTGTCTCTGGCTGATACACACAATGCGACTGAACTGCGAGCTAGATCTATGGCTTTTGTTGTGGCCAATTCGGAGGAGATCATCAACTCGGAGGATTTCATACTGTATGGAAAGTTACAGCCTACTGTTATCTGCGAGACTTTCCAGGCACTAGTTATGTATTATAAAAAGGACGAGAAGAAGTGAAAGGCATATTCGAATAATTCGATTCTCTTTATAGTTTTACTATTGTAGTGTGCGTTTCAAAGTTTACAATCGAATTATTTTTGTAATATTAAATAAAAATTATTTGGCATTAGTTCTATAAAATGAATGTAAAGAATAATTTTTCAATCCTATTTGTAATTTTACTCTATTCTGATATAAACCGCATAAATTAACTGTGAATTTTGTTAAGTTTCCGTTGCTTTGTATCGAATTATCAAAAAGTCTCACTAAACGCTACACATAAATACCTACCGACAGGAGGCGCTTTGTCGCTACCAAACCGAGAACTGTCCTGGCATAGTAGGTTGCGATCGTTTCGCAACACTTAAGCCTCTAACCTAGCTTTTCGCTGTAAACATGTAAACAGTCGTATTATACTTATTCTAGTTTTCTGTTCATTAACTTGAGCACAGTGCCTGACGTCGTAAATTCTACGAAGAAGTAACGTAAGATAATACTTAATTCCCTTTTACTTATAGTTAATAGCTCGCGTATTTAAGACAAATATCCATCAATTTACGCTTTTTCCAATTCCTCATCAACAGATTTTACGAAAATGAACGCCAGCTCTAACTGCATCGTCGGTAAGACGTACAAGAGACATGTATTTACATGGGAAATCAACGATCTCTTAACGATAAGCAGTAAGCTCGAGAAGGAAAGCTTCATCTTGTCACCCGTATTCTCAACTGTGATCGACAACAAGCTCACAAAGTGGCAAATGAAATTTTATCCAAGTGGCGATGCTAAGGCTGAAAAAGATCACACGTCTCTGTTCGTAACGTTTATAACCGACAAAGATAACAGCGTCAATGTGTCTATAAAACTCATGCCAATCAGAAACGAACTATATAGCAAAACCATCGATTGGAAAGATTTCAACAAGGATAACTGCACGTTCGGTTTTCTCACATTTATGCCTCGAAATTGCATAAAACCAGGAAACCCACGTGATATTTTATTCAACGGCTGTCTCAAATTAGTCTGCGAAATCATACCCAAAAACGTAATGGTCACGGAGATCGGATTACCGGAAACTACGCTTAGCTTGAGACTCCAGGAGTGTGACAAATACAAAGCTCTCATCGATGACCCGAAGTTCGCGGACGTTACAATCAACGTCGGCGACAAGCAACTCCGTGCGCACAAGGCCATCCTAACAGCTAAGAGCTCGGTCTTCGCTGCTATGTTCAACAGTGACATGCAGGAGAGCAACAACAGCTCAGTTAACATCGTGGACTACAATTACGAGGTCGTAAAAGAGATGTTGACATTCATGTACACCGGGATACTGCAGTATGGCAACAATGCGACGGGCACGGGCTTGAAAGCAATCTTGGTCAAACTGCTTGTCGCCGCGGATAAATATGATTTGCAGGGACTGAAAATCCTCTGTGAGATGAAGCTGGGAGATAGTTTTACTTTGAATAACGTGATTCCCTTATTGGAGTTAGCAGACAAGTGTAACGCAACTAATTTGAAAGACCGAGCAGTTAATTATATTGTGGAAAATGCACATGATATTGTTCATGGTGAGATGTTTCAAAAATACGGTGAAGACCATGCAGATGTTGTTTGTCAGGTTCTGCGCATGCTGTGTTTTAAGAGAATTAAATCTAATTAATATAGCTGCTAGACGGATTTAGGTCAGGTCAGTTGTCGTATAGCTCTTATATATTATTAATACTAAGCTTAATTACGAATTGTTAATTATTCACGTATTGGTTGATAAAGTTCATACTTAAAACCTTTATATCGTATATAGTTCATAATTACATATTTTGTAATTTTTTATGCATTTAAGTATATCAAAATAATATACAAGTAGAGTAATAATCTAATAATAATGTAATGTATGTGGTACATAAATGCTATGTTTCTTGTCTTCATAAATGCTATTTTCTTCTCTTCATGCATTAATTTTTATGATCTATGAAAGTAGTACGTTACAATAAGTTTAGTAAATTAATGACATGACTTAGTTTTTTATTTAATAACCTTTATATTTCTTAAAAGCGTACAATATTTCGTTGGATTATAAAGTATAAAATCTGTTATTTATATTTTCAAATATATAGGGGTGTGGCCCTTGTATAAAAACTGCGATATTATGCGCTTTTAACAAAAAAAAAAAAAATACTTGCACAAACCCTATGTTAAATAATGAAAAAACTATAGGGGATGAAGAGTTCTTGAACGATTAATTCAATAATTAAACCAGATAGGAGTGCGGCCCTGAATTGAATGCGGTGCCACTTTGAAGCCAGTAAAACAACCTTTCATTTGGACCCTTAAAAGTCCTGAAAAAATTGCAAAAAGCATGTTTTTTTATTGAAAATTACACTTTTTAAGTGATAAAATGGGTGAAAACTTTAAGCTGTAATTACAAAATAAAATTTGACCCATCTAGGTGCGAGGAAAGTAGAGTAATTACTCTACTTTCCTCGCACCTAGATGGGTCAAATTTTTTTTTATTTTCATGTTTTTTGTGTTCTAAACGATAGATAAACAAAAATCAGAATAAGTTATGCGTGCGTATACGTGTAATATATCGTTTGCACAGTAGCACAGAATTCAGAGTAATCAAGTCCTAGCCAAGTCAGTATACAGTAGGACATCCACTTTGTTGCGCTCGCAGTGTACTGCATGAATAATCGAAAAGTTAATTAGACGGAATGCATATCCGAGAGACCATCTCGCATCGATTACTTATGTACGTTCAATTAACCCACGAATAATATGTCTGCAGTTTACACAGTCACACAGTCGCTCTGAATTTATATATATATTCGATTAGCGCGTCGTAACTTATTTCTACATGTATATATACCAGCAAAATAAAAATGCATAGTAATAACTTTCGCCGAGAGACTACATCGCGGATGTGCGTGTAACGCGACATCGCGTGCAATGTTCGTGTCCGTGAATCACTCAGACCTTCGTCACTTTATCACGGTTTAAACGTTTTTATTATAGTTTTTCAATTCGTCGTGTTTTCATTGCAGTCGTATATTTACGTTGTGAGTCGATAACTGCAACTTGGCGTTCGACATGCGATCTACGCGTGTATATTATTGAGATAAACGATTTGCGCATTATATTCGTTAAGCTAAAACGTTATGCGACGTTTTTGAGCGTTACAGAGGTGTTTTCGTCGCCAAATTTCTCATCTCGAGCTATAGCGAAAGTTTAAATGGCAAAAAGTATAGGTGATGACGCATAGTTTGTTTTTTTGAGTTTGAGAATAAGAAATTTAATTTAATTCGTCGCCGAGTTGGCCGCGCGCTCGTTCCCGGGAAAATTCATATGAGGTTTTTACTCGAGGTTTTGAAATTTATGCTTTTGTTGAAGTAGCTGTATATGAAGCGAATAGCTTGCAATTGCAAAGAGCAGTATGTTTATTATAATTTCGTTATATCTATTATGCATGCAGCAATAAAGCACTACTATATATTTTAATATTCGAAACTCTTAGAAGACACCTTTGTCTCTCTCTCTCTCTATCCTGAAAAATTCATTTCATCCCTGACAGTCATACAATACCTGCCCACACTTGCTGCGATGTATATAATATACCCTAAAGCGTATCTAAGAAAAATAGGATGAAAAAAAAAACGAGGTACCGACGCGAGGGAGATATTATTCATCGGGTCAGTTCAGCTCATCGATTATCCGATGAATATTAATAGAAGTGTATATATATATTGGTTGGAATGTATTAGAAACTACTTCCGATATGCTTGTGTATACATATAAGTTTTCAATCACTCGACGATTTGTCGACCGTCTCATTTTTCAACGCAAATCTGTATATACTGCATAAAACATTCGCAAAGAATATTCTTACGCTCGATTTACTCTCTATGGATTCTTATCGCTCTATTATGCCCTTATATAATAAAAATATACGCTCTTCTTTGTATACCAAAGAAAACGGCGAGAAAAATACCAAAAACGCTCTATTATTTATACTCTGTTTCAATATATATATAAATAACATTTACTAAAGTTTTGTAACACACTAAAAAGTGAAATCATCCTCTCGAAACTTCATCGTCCGAATCACGTCACTGGCTCGCGAAAAACTCAACCGAATAAATGCTTCAAACTGTGCTCGTCTACTCGCTCCACTGAATTATACAGTATCAATTTGCGCAGTTCGCGTGCCCCTAATTAGGTTTATAAATAAAGCTCCGGCCTCTCTCGCACCGTGTGTGTCCCTGATGCAGCTCTTGCTATAAAGAAAAAAAGCTGCACATACTACGTGTAAAGTAAAATCGCGTTTTTAAAACTTATATCTATACCGACGATCGATATTATACACGTGAAGTAATTTGCATAATATTAGTTGCACAGCGATGTAATATTTTCAATGTCTCGCTATTTTCAGAGACGAGGTATTATAAAGTAGAAAAGAATTTCTTTTTTTTTTTTTTGTTTCTCAAAAGTAGAGCTTTTACAGTCCGTAAAGCTAACGGAGCCGAGTTTTTATGTCGCCACAGCTTTTCTTGCACTTGCGAAAATTGCACCGCGTGCGTGTGCTTTGTCTTTTTTTAAATCAGCAGATATGTATACTACAGCTGTTTCCTCAATGATCACTTCCGAGTACACACCTCGAATCTATAAATATTTTTCACAAACTCTACTGCCAAAAAAAAAATGCTCTTACCGAGAGAATAAAGACACTTTTATATCGTCGATCGAGATATAAACTACTCCAAATAGTTCGTGTGACTCACGATGTGTCTCGAAGATAAGCGCGAAAGCTTTGAGCAGCGATTAAAAATACATTAGTCGTCGATTCGCCATATTATCAATCACGCGCACGTGTCCTCCATAGTGAATAATAATTAATGGAGTGTCCATAATTTCTTGGAAGATTTCATCCAAAAAGATCGATTGATTAATTTTCGAACAGAAAGAGACTATTTTTAAAGTGTATCGTTCGATCAAGCTCGAAACAAAGCCTCGGAGAAAGGTGGAGAGAAAAGCTACCTCTTACGGAAATCCAAACACCTGTCAGTCAACGCGGCAGAGTAAACAAGCCTCGCGACGAGAGAAATCGAACGTCGTCGAGCTTTTATAGGCTCTTGGAAGTATATATACGTGTATTTTGTTTTCTTGAAGGACTCTACTCTATTTAAATATTAATTTTCTGGCGTTTCTCTTCTTTTTTCTTTTTCAAGAAAATTCAATCTTATAAGAGAAAAAAATCGAAGTTCATACGGAAATTATTCACCTGCACGCGCCCATCGAAAATTCAATTCCGTAAAGCGGAGCAGTTGGAATATATCACGTTCGCCTGGTTGACTCACCGCACCGCAAGATGGTCCTGAATTTTTCCAAAAATTCGAGCTTTTATTCCTCGCGAAATCGTATAAGTAATTCTTCGCTTAATTATACTCCTGCGCACTCTTTCATATCCAAGCCAATAAGTATAAAATATAATTGCAAAAGTATTTTCGTCACTTCCGCACTTGAAAGTTTGTTCAATCGGAAACTGCAGGTCGAAAACTCCGCATTCAAGTCGCGAAATCCTAACAAGCAAGAAAAAGGAAACGAACAGCACAGTAGCATCTCTCCCTCCGAAATGCGGTCACAGGCGTCAGGTCGGCCTTTTTACTGCAGTGCAGTCACCCCCTGCAAGCTCACCTCCCCCCACCCATACCTCCTCAGTCTCAAAGATAAACCCCTTCGGTCCATAAACCAAGAACTGCAAAATTCAGGCCTTTTTCCTACTCTACTTTCGCTCTATCTCTCGGATAAGGAGTGCAGATGATGTGAGTACTGCGTCCCTTGGGAGGAGAGCTGTGGTATATGTTTGTGATTTAGATGGGACACCGTTGACCTCGATAAGCTTTTCTCCGAATCGCGCAATTTTCACAGGCAATAAGATAGGAAAGGATTAGCTTCTCTAGCTTCTGGCTTCTCTATTTTCCAAGCGTATTATTGTGACTCTGACTAAAGAAATTAGAGAAAAATGCGACATAATTAGACTCGTCCTAACCTTCACCCGTAGCTCGCAAGTTCAGAAGCTACACACCGACATCAGCCGCAAGTATTACTCGAAAATCGTCGTCGAGAAAGAAGCCTCGGAAAGCAATGCGAGAAAAAAAGCTACGCTCATAATACATACACACACACACACACAGAGAGACTCGAAGAAAAAAAAACATAAAGCAGCCAAGCAACCGCTACGAGAGAGTCCACCCCCCACCTGCAGGTTTAGCGCAGTACCCCCACCAGAGACTGCACGAGCTTGCGAGCTTGCAGAGGGTAAAAGCTCTCAGTTGGCGCGACGACGCGTTCGCGCAAGCATCAGTACGCAAGAAAAAGAAGAAGAGACAGAAGAACGGCGAGATCAGCTGCAGCAAGTGTCGATAATAAAACAGGGCGAGGAAGAGGTAGTAAGACGCTGGTTTGAGATATGGAGCCTGATGCAGGGGGAGAATGGTCCAGCTGCAAGCCATTACCGCGTTACGCTTTCGTTGCGACGCGAGCCGAATCTCAGCCCGGTTTTCTGCAAGATGGAGACCTCGAACAAGTTTCGCCAGCTAAAGACCGTCAAGCTCAGCGTCGAGGCCACCTACCGGCTTGACATCAGCTTCAAGCCGCCCCAAGTGCTGCAGTGCGTATATACATATATACATATTATTTTACGTATACTACAGTCATTTATAATTTTTCCGTTTTTTTTTTTTTTTTTGCAACTACTACTCCAAGCTATGCCATATTACACTGTGTGTGCGCGAGGATTGATTTTGACGATACGGTGCGCTATATCACGTATACGTGAGTTGCGGAATTTTGCTCAGGAATTTCTTTTCTCTATACAGCACAATGGAATCTTCCGTGTAAAACGTGCAACGAATAGTTTTTCAATTTTAACGCAAAGCTTACGAATTTCCCGCGATTTTCTCACTATACGCTCGGCAACGTTTTATAACTATCGCATACTTCTCAGTCGTAATTATAACTTGCGCTATATAGGGTTGCGAGCTTTCCAAGCAAAGCGCGAAATTCGAATTATGACTTTAGCGGACAATCCAGAGTGTGTGAGATAATATAACGCGAAACTTGAGAGAGAGAGAGATTAACGAGCGCAGAGTTTCTCGATGTCGTATAATATATAGCCTCGGGGACTTTTGGAATGTATATATATACCTCAGACCGATTGGAAAGTCTGAGCTAGTTTCACCGGAAAAAGTTGTCCCCCTTTTTCAAAGTTGAAAACTTCCGGAGACGCACACACAATGAGAGGTTCGTTAGACGATCTGCACTTGGAATACGTATAGAAAACAAATTGCACGGATATATACAAGTACTTTTGAAGATTTTTATATCGATTTGCATGACACACACACACACACACAAATAAATATTCCTCGTCGTTGATTAACAGTATAAAATCACGACGTGTATAAATACGCTCAAACGAACAGTTTCCCGTTGAAACAAATAATACCAAAGCTACTAACTCCCACGCGAATTTTTCGTCCTCTCTCTCTCGTACATTTGCACATCACGGCGGATCTCACTTTGCGCTGTGCGAAACAGAAACCGTGTCACTTCAATGCATCCGTGTGTGAGCACAAAGACGGCGAACGGATGTCCCCCGAGGGATACGTTATATACATATGCATATACGTGTATATGTGCTTTCGTATAGTTATATATATATATATATATACGAATTGTACTGCTTTTCACAGGATTAACGCGAGGGGAATTAAAAGCGACTGGGTTATAAATTATGCATATATTTTCACACACTTTTCTCATTTTTATTCCAATTGCTTCTCGCGTTAGCGACTTATTGTCAGTAGTGCAGCTCTATTTTAAGTCAGACGTGAAGTTTACATATTATACAACCTCGTGAATTTTACGATACGTATACCCAGTTATTAATATAGAGGCTGTCGAGATCGAGCCTTTGATCAAACTTTCCCCAATTATAAATCGCGTACACGTGTATTTAGAATTCAATTACTTAACATCCTTGTCAAAACCTATACGCGTCAGCGACTACAGCGATTAATCATCATAGAAATTAACGGCGACTCTGTGGAGGGTGGATGACATCGACGTGTGTGTGTGTGTATGTGTAAAGTAATTGAACGACCTTTTAGCCGAACTATATGTCGGCAGTTTCAATCGAGTGCGCGACTGCCGTTCATAATTCACGAGACAACGAATTTGGGACGCCTTTGATCGAGAACCTGCGCCCGTCCAATTACGCTCAGGGTGTGGATGCAATTATTTTTAATAATGCATTTTTTTTCTTGTTTTGCTTTAAAGTGGAGTGTTGTACACATATTTACACGAAGAAACAAAACGAATAGGTATATTCGTATAAAAAAATTAACCTTATTTTTTTAATTTAATACAGTTTTTCATTAGACGCGAAGGAATAAAGCTTGAAGATTTTCAAAACTACTCGCACGATCGAATGCCAGATCCTCGTAAAACCTTCAATAATACGGTTTACAGTCTCGGATGACTCCTCCTCGGGACTATACTATATGTAGTGTACTCATTGCGGATCAAGAATATATATCCCTTTTGAGATTGGATAGTCCGTACACACACAGTTCATCATAATTCCTGTTTATGAAATTTCGGATATGCTGCACAGCTTCGAGAACTTTGATATTGCTCGTAATTCTTAGCTATAGAACAGGAATTTTTCCCCCGAATTCCAGCTCTGTATATTAAATCCAAACTTTTGATTAAACGCGCGTGGGAGTTATCCCGATTGTGAGTTTTAAACTCGATTCGCTTTTATTAAATTTGAACTCCGCTATGTAGATAATACTGAATTTGAAAAAAATATGTCTTTCCTCGTAACATACAAAAAAACGATGTACTCGTTTTATATGTACATACGTTTACCAACCATTAATTCAAGTCCTAATTAACTAATTAAGTAACAATATTCGCACTTTTTATAATATGCTTTATCGCATAAAAATACATTTTTTTCAACCTACTTTTATATTAGTCTTCGATATAAACTTTTCATGAAATCTAACTTATACGTGTACACTAGCCACGACTTTATTCCTGCAATTACAACACCTCATATATCTCTCCACGTATATACCAGAGTTCAACGCTCTACCTCAAACTTTCCCAGCTCGACCTCTTGTAGCTCGAAATTCTACCTCACGCTTCGCTCCACTTTTATATTTACCGCTCGCAGAGACGGAACGAAACGGTGTATCGTTATATATATATATGTATACGCCGTATATAGAGAGATGAGTAAACAATGAAAAAACGAAGCTGAAAAAGGAGTGCACATACTCCACTTTCGGTTCGGAATTATTTCAATCCGTTCTCTGCTCGATATATTGATTTCCGCGGACAAATGAGAAGTAAGTCGTGTACGTTAGGAGTTGAGAGCTGTGGAAAATATGAGAGATAATAAGTACTTCCTATTGAAATCTGGATTTTGCTGGTACAGTATAACGGCGGTATATAAGCCTGTATACGAGGTTCCGGGGATTTACCCGGATGTTAATTATATCAACCCGAAGTTAAAGTATAAGCTTGTAATCCTCAGAGGCATTATATCCTCGATAGAATAACCCAGAGATTTAAGTTTAAAGTAGTAGAAGCTCTAAAATTTTCCACAAATTTTAAACGCTGACACATCTATACAACAAAGACAACAGCCCAAACAAAGCAAAGCCAAATATACACACTATAGCCACTCAAAGGCAGTATACAGGCGAATAAGCTTGATGCATGTTCTATATATACACGTGTATCGCATAGCCGTCAATATCGAATGCAACCGGACCGTGCGCCTGCAGTGAAACATTTAGCGGGGCACTCTCTCCGGGCACGAACATCGACCCTATATTGCGCGCAGGTGTGAGTGTCTGTGTATATATAAGTGTGAACTTATACCGGGTGTATTCGCACGTTCGGTATTATTTAGCCTAGAAATTCGTTACAAAATTCATCGTAGCCTTGTTTGTCGCAAATTAACAGACTGGTAACTCGGTGAATATCATTATAAAGACGAGTAAATTTAATTAAAATTCACAAAGAAGAATTAAGAATTATGCTCGTTTTCTCGCTCGCTGCGTCTAATTGGAATTGTTTGATACATTATTAGGAATTCCAACTCTCGTCCCTCTAGATTTAATTAAACATCAGAGGACAAAATACATATCCGTCTTGTTGCGCGAGACAACCTCTAATTAATTTAATAAAGCATCAACTACATCATTGATATTATAATGTACAGTCAATAATCTCAATAAAAACACAATGTGAACTTGGACGAAGAAAATCTAATTATCCAATCAATCCGATCACCGGCTACTCATCGAATTACACAAAAATCCAAGTGGAAAAACATCACGTCGTGTACGATATCTTATAATCCCTACACGGATAGAAAGTCAATAAACGCACATTACATACAATGTATATGTATCTAAAACATTTTCTCTTATACGTTACGTTGGCTGCCCTGATGCGCACAGGCAAAAGGGGTTATTCAATCGAGACAATTATCACGACACCGATATCACCTTCTTAAGGCCTTTCTACGACTTCGCGAAATCTTTTAACGAACGTTTTAACATCGTGGAATCGGGAGCGGCTCAGTAGGTTTTTTTTTCTAGGCTTTGTGTGTGTAGTGGTTTTGTCATTGCGGTTATGATATAACGCAATAAAAAAACTTATATATTCAAATGAGGCTTTATAAATGTGGCGTAAAATAGGCCATTGGATTATTATAATAATTATTTTAATCTCAAGCATTAAAGTACTTTTAATTTTTTAAATTATAGATTTTTCTATATTTACGCAAGCACAGACCTTCGAAGCTCCGCGAAGAATACTAATATCGATTCACGAGTATGCGGCGATGATAAATATTTCATCCGAACGTATAATCAGGATAATTATTATTTGCTTCGGCTCAACCATATCTCCACGTGAGTCACGTGCTGAACATGAATTATCGACTGCAACTGTACATACATCATGTGCAGCCTAACCTATTGACAAACATCACACTATCTCGAAATTAAATCGGCGTATATAATAATTGTACAGAAAATAATTATAGCTCCCGTGTACACAGGTGTATAGTTACTTAAAGACTGATGAAAGACTCGAAGGTAAAATATAAAAGTTTTGCCCTAGACCTCGACTAAAGTTTTTTCGACTTGGTGAATATTTTACAATCGACTTTATAATGCGCAGGTGAATTTCAAATGAGTTCCGCATGTGCAATCAGCGTTTACCTTAGAATCACAGACAATTTCTCAAAGCTAACAAGTCAAATGAAGGCATAAAAAAAGTTGGCCTTTCTCGGCGAAAATAGCCGTTAAGGTGAAACTTTTTTTTTCTTCTAAGAATCCTTCGATTTGATTACAAATTTTATTCGGTGTGAAGTTCATGACTATTATACGTTTGCGATACGGTTCTCTTATATACCGTCGAGTAAACCTCGATAGAGTATACGTATTTCTGTTTCATCGATCGGAGAAGCTTTTTTATTGTGAATCTATGAATTGATGAATAGAGAGTAAACACGCAGATGACGAATACACATTTTTCCGTGAAAATCAATTCTCACTGCGGCACATTATGCATACATGACACGCTAATAGCATACCTTTCCGAAAACAAGCGAAAAATCTTGATTTCGCTTTTACAAGAAGCTATAACTCACTCGAAGTAGAACGAACGAAATAAAGCGCGGCACTTAAAGCGCGCGTCTGACACAACACTGACATTATCTACTGTACAGCGAGAGGCGCAACTGTGTCAGTAAGGCAGACGACGTGTCCACAGTATTTAAACTGTATATTAAGGCTTTTGATATCAACTAAAGATTTTTGCTACAGAGTTTAATTACGTACACTTTGGAGATAAGCGAGTGTAGTAGATGACTTTGGGATGTCATTAGGGTTAGAGCGATACATATATCGGATCGGCTATATACTGATCTTGTATTAAAGACTGTTCGATTACGTCGGGTTTACGACGCTGGTGTAAAAAAAAGTTTCTATAGGAGATATTGCTCTACGAGCTGATGCTCTACTTTTGCTTTTATAGCTTTATCTCCGCGTGCACGGCTAATTTCAAATTTTAGCTTATATGTGACTTGGTTCCTACCTCCTATACATAGGTATATTCGTGAACATTTATGAAAAGATATCGTAGGTTTGCTAACTTGATTTTTAGACAAGAGAATCAAAATATTGCGTTTAGTTAATGTCAGTGCCTTATATGTTTTAGTTTCTTGTGCGCAATTATGGATAATCGATATTTTGAGTCCAATCAATTTTCCGATTAACGACCAAGTTTAGACGACTTCTGATATAGAGTTCTCTGCTAATATACCTCTATATCCTGCCTGAAAAGGACGATGAAGGATCGTTGAAACTTCGCTAACAGCCAACTTGTTTTGATTCAAAACATTGACTACCCATTTCGCCAATCATTAAAATTAGTTTACTACAACTTTCCGCATAAAATAATAATAAAAATGTGTAATCAACGTAAAAGTTATGCGATAAACATTAAACATGAATTCCACCCCACTTCACATACAACATTTCTCTCCAAGCGACGACAAAAAAAATTATGTTAAAAATCCTCTCTTTTAATTTCCAGATCGCTGGCGATAGGCGGCAAAGAGACGCCCGCAGTGGAGCGCGCTCGCGACGGTACAGCCTGCGCGTACAGCGCCTACCACAGTACGAAGGACGTGCCAGTTAGTCCGCGCGGCTACCGCGAGGATCTGCAGATCGCGATGCGGGTCCTGGGCTCGGGCAACCTCACCACGTGCCTGCAGATCAAGTACTATCCAACAGGCGAACAGAGCCACTGCCAGTGGGGCTCACGTCTGCATTGCATCGAGCTCGACTGCACCAGCGTTGAGGGCCGACTCGTCATGGTCGATCGAGAGACCTACAGGAAGCTCGGCATCACTGCTTGATCGCATCAGCTCGACGGCGTACTTATATGACTTATTATATAGCTACGTTATGTATATTGAGGCTGTGCGTGCGTGTGCTACTGCGCCATGTATAAGATTACGATGACGAGGTTGCGATATATATGCATTGCAAATTTAGTTATTTTCAGAGGCCTGCCTTCGAACGTTTATTTCGATTCGGTTGTTTATTTTTTATGAAAACTATATTTGCACGTTCGAACGCAGGCGAAACTTTCGCAGTCCTCACATTAGTAACACGATGCACTCGCAATTAATACAATGAGAATTCTTTTCTACGAAAAGATCTAACTGATCCGAGATCGTTGTTGTTGTTGTTGTTGTTGTTTGTTCCCTCAATCGATTCTTATTGTTCACGTTATACACACGTTCGAATCTCTAATGCGTTTCACCATTGATTCAAGATTATAAAGAAGCATGTTTCGTTGTGATACTACTCGCAAAACAATTTCGAATTTATGGTACCTCGTTCAAGCCAAACATTCTGTACTTTTAGGAATATAAAGTCATATATAAATTACGTATATAATATTTAAAAACATTGAATCCAGTAAAATATAGTCGTAGGCCTAAATCGAGTCGAACGTAAACGATTCGCGACATGTATACAATGAATCGCTTGTCGAAATTTTTCAAATTCTTTTTATAATCCAAAAATTAGATTCAGAATATTAAGAAAATAATAATTACAATAATAATAATAATAATAATCACAAAAAATACCTGTATTTAACTGAACGAAAGCGCGTAAAGTTACCGACTTGCCCTTCGGATTTCGCTTCGGGCAACGTATCCATAGTATATTATAATGTCGCATACATGCAAGAGTCACATTAAAGAGAATTTTCCAAGGTAAAACTTCTGATTTATCGCCGTATAATACTTTGCTCATGGTCTAAATTAAGAATGGAACATAATTGTACAGAGTACAAAATGACACACATTCCGTATACAATCCTATTAAAATTAAATATTTTCGCTGAAGCGCATTGCAATATATCACCTCATAAACGTTCGGTTGTACTTCAAACTTTTTTCTATATAATACTTATAACAAAATAATAATACAATATAACGACACATTTATTATACCGATTATTATATTATACGAAAAAATAAGTACCTAAACGCAACAGCAATTTTAAGATTTGCTGTAATAGTCGAGCGAATACCTCATAGAAAAAAGTTGATCTTTTACGCGTGCAATTTAATATATATACAAGCGACGCTAACGCGCTGCTACCTTGTTCTTTTATCTCCTGTAGTATTATTAGAATAAACATTATATATCACGTACGAATTTACAAAGATTAATGCAACGATACACCTGCAAAGAGCTATATTTATAGAACCAAAAACGTTCTCCGATTATTGCGTTAATGCATTGTTATTAAACTTTTGAAATTGAAAATGATAGATTTTGATTTTGCGAGACATCCGACAAAAATTGCGTTTATAAATTTTTCGTATCACGAAGATGATGCCTGCATATCATTTTCAAAATTTCCTATTAATCTAAGCAATTAAACTGTTCGAGCCAACGTAATACTCAGTAAGCGAAACTCGTTGATATATCTTATAAATACATATGATTAATTGACTAAAAAAAAGAACTATTGATTTTCCTTTATTTTTTATATACCTATTTTGTATATGCGAATTCGTAAACAGCGTTGTTTCTACCGACACGTTTACCTCAAAACTGCACACTTATACATTTGTCAATGGAAATTCCGCAATAGCTAATGAGCTCTCTATCGAGTGTATATATATATAACAATTGAATTATTGAAACGTCTCTTATCTTTATTTTTTTAATTCAGCATTCGTGATTACTAGGGAACAAAGCATCTATTTTGTATCAAAACTCCCAGTGTTTAAATAAAAATCATTAAAAAAAGTATCTAACCGTTGACTACTTGATTAGTAACTTCTCATGAGAGTAAACATTCCAAAAATAATACTTGTAAATTTTTAAGTTAAATATTTTATTCATTCGTTCGCATATATAAAAAATCAATACTCTACACAACGCACTTCCATCATTAAAGCTATACTATTCCACGTTCACACCAGCGTCTTTACACCCGGCTCGTAATGCAACAATTTCTCGGCGACGCTCCTCGTCCTCGAGTCGTTCAGCAATTTCTCGACCCTCAACCTCATGACCGTTGCCAGCTTGTTGGTCTCCTTCAGAAACATAGCAGCGTGATGTACGGCGATGTTGTACAACACCGGCGAGCAAGCCTCCTTTACGGTATTTCTAACTAACGCAGTGATGTACGCCTCGATCAACGAGGTGTCCTTCTCCAGAGGATAAAGGTATTCCTCGTAGGGGATTATGAGCTGAGCGAAGGTTAGTCGGCAGTACTGGATACAGCCAGCGTGTTCTGACCACAGAAGCTTGCGATAGTGGACTTCGAAACGTTGAGCGACGAATACTAACAGAGCTTGGGCAAAGCAGTCCTGGCCGTACGAGTTCGCCAGGAAGTTCTCGCAGACAGCGCTGAAAAGGTCTGTGAAAGAGTTTAGGCCCGGAACTTCGCCTGAAAGGTCGAGCTTCTTATAATTGTTTCTCACTGGAATTGAAAAAAAAATTAATTTATTGTAATATTCGATCCTATCGATTTTTTAAAATGACGTTTTAATCATAAAATGTGTACCTAATTGAGCAATAATTTGCTGCGGAAGTTCCGATTCGGGAGGGTGGATGAAAACAGTATCACACAGATACAACAGTAGCATCCTACTAAATCTCAAGTTCGGCGACAGATTCTGCGTGAGTTCGGGCATAACCAGCTCCAACTTCAACAAATTCAGAATCTCCACTGTCCTCGAGGCTTTCCAAAGCTTCTCGTTCTTCATATTCGAATACGCATCGATGAGCGGCAAATAGAGCCAGTCCTTAGGCATCGCCGCCTCGTTCCAGCTTCCATTTGGACTAACAAACCTCTCGTACAGCTTGACAGCCAAACTTGGATTTTCGATATCATCCATTGCGCCCTTATATTTCTCGCCCAGATCGAGACGCTCGAAACCGCTCTCGAGGAAGCGCAGATTAATACGTTCAGGTGCGAGACTGAAGACCAGAATGTCGCGCACATTCATTGGGCAGTCGGCTGGCAGTGCTGATATTAGTTTTATTGCGATCTTCCATACTGTATCGTTGACCTTCAAATATAAACATAATAAAATGTCAACATTATCCTTAAATGGTATAGTCTTTAAAATCCACAAACTTACCTTTGCTTTGGTTTTGAGTTGATTTTCTGCTTGAATTATCGTCACCAATAATGAATACTCCAGCCGTGTAAACCAAGACCTCTCGAGGGACCAGTCAGTGCTCTTCAGTCGCTTCAGATAGTTCTGTACATTAGTGTTGGCCAGAATCTGATCCACCTCATTTTGACATTTGAGCTTCAAGAATAATTCTAATACGGTTTTCAGGAAGACAATGCGCGAATGCTGGTCCATCACTGGCTGTAATTTGCCTTCAAATGTCATGACACCGAGACTTGGAAGTGAGGATGGGTCTCTGTTAACTGCTGGCTCAAGATCGCTCAGCAAGTTTGATGACGAGCTACAAGTTAAAAAACTGTTCATGTCAGTAATAATAGAGGTACAGTAATAAGACCCTATTAATAATCAATCAAATAAACACCTTAGCTGAGTGAATACTTTGGAGTTTTTAATCCAAGTTCTCTGGAGGAAAGCGACGTTATCTAACGCTTTCAAAATTTCGGCAATAAGAATTGTCTGGTTCCACTGCAATACATCATAAATTTATCAATTATTCATAAAAAATGATGCTGAAAAATTGAATATTAAGAAAACCTACAGTCGGAGATGAAATCTTTCCCAACTGCGTGCTCCACTTGGCCAACAACATCGCCACATGCTCTTTAAGCGGCTCGTCGTATTTAGCGATCGCCACCAAAGCCGCTGCATAGTCGCACTTGAGAGGTGATGCTGTCTCCAGATTCATCGTGCTCATCATCAATCTTAATTGAGATACGAGAGTTAGTCTAGAACCAACTACGCTGTCGGTTTCGATACCAAAGTGCAGAAACAGACGCCAAAGACGCAGGCTTTCAATGTGTAGACGAACTTCTTGCCGACTAAAATTTATCGAAATTACATTTCAAAAGCCGCAAATACGCAACTGTAAAATATAAAGCTCATTTAAATACCTAGCATCACTAGCGATGTACGTGAGCAATGAATGAATAATCTGCAAGTTTTTGAGCCTCTCCACTACTGGTCTTCCAGCATATTGAATCAAAATTCTGCAAAGTCGCACCGCAGCGACCAAAGGACAGCCGTAAGCTTTGCTCGAATCCCGATCCGGCACTGGTTGGTTCATGGACAAGGGTATGCATTTTGTAACGATAATATCTAGGAGATTTGGTGTACAGGCGATATTCAAAGCAGTTTCATGAGAGTGTCGTGCCATTCTCGCTAGGATTTCCAAGGCTGCCGTCATGCCAGCTGCTGGTGGTTGCATTTCACTCAGAATAAATCTATAGCATTCAAATCAAGGATCAGTACAAATAATTGTTTAGCAAGTTAACAAAAAATATTTAATAGAATTTCAAAAAGCTCAACATACCTAATTCTCAAAACGATATCGGATCTCATAGCCGCGGCAACAGTGTCCATCTGAGCCAATTCATGATCCTTGAGGCTTTCGATGCTCTCGACATCGTTCATCGAGGGTTTCAGAATCGGCTCGTCAAAGTCTTCAACGCCAAATATCTTATCCAGACATATCTCGTCAGTCTCGCTGAACAGGAAAGCTCTTAAAGCTTGCAGAGCTGCTGTTACCACCGGAACGGCTGTGTCGTCCATAGAGAATCTCAGTAGTAGGAAGATGTTTTTCTATCGATTATCGGAGATATATAATTCATCAAGTTATCACCCAATATTTATTAAAGCATCTCGGTAAGTATTTACCTGATTCAACGTCTCGAGTAACGGCGGCTGCAAAGCTCGATCATACCAGCCCAGGCGAGCCTTCTCCAGGATATTTGCCAATGTGGTAAGAGCAGTACACCTCTGTTGCTGAGCTGTAGATCGACTCAAGTGCAGCAACTCCTGGAGTGAGTATCCAGGCCTGTCGGGTTCTTCACCGTGATGATGCAAGCCCTTATCTACTGTGAGCTTTTCGTCTTTGAAGGGCAGCAATGTTCCTGATAAAATAAATAATCGTTATTGATGTTTTTTTTTTATTTCGCTAAGAAAGAACTTGACGACTCAAGAGCTTACCGTGAAAATCAAATCGAGCATTGTAAGGGTCCTCAGGCGGCTGATCACTGCTCGGATTTTCCGGCAAGTCTTGCATCCAGTTAACCTTCTCAGGCTCTGGATCGTCCATGTGCACCCAACCCTTTTGCTCCGCCTTCTTGACGATCTCGACTACAGGTTCCGGTAGATCTTTTGCAACCTCATCCTGAACGTCTGTCTCCATAACAGACGTCGAAGGTTTAGCCTCGCTTTTCTCATCTACCTCCATTTCGGTGCTAGAAGTTGCAGCTTCCTCGACTTCCATTTCAGTATTGCTCTTCTTGCAGACATCGAGAATCTTGCTCTTGGACTTCTCCTTGGCTTCCTTCATGGATTTGATAAAGGCTAGAGTTTTTGAGTCAAGCATAGACTCAAGAAATTGCTTCTGTGCCATGATTTCTTCTTGACTCATTTCCTTTAATCTCTCAATGTTTTCTTGATGGATTTCCTGAGCCATTGAACCGGTTACAACGTGACTGCTGCTTGGTATCGAAGATAGTTCAGGTTTCTGAGTACTTGGGAAGCTTTTTGGTTGTTGCTTGGAGATAGCACGCATAAAGAGACTTTCACTGGAGTCCACATCATGCAGCTTTGAGATCATTATTTTTCATCAGTTTATGTACTTAATAATATTCACTTAATTATTTATTAAAGTACAAATTACCGTTTCAGGTGAAGTAAAAGTAATGGGAAAGCCACCCTGAGAACTGCTCTCTATTTTGGCTGGAATTTCAGGCTTGAACTCTTTCAAATCCGTTTTCCGTTCTACAATGTTTCCCAGGATTATGTTCTCAGAAAGCTCTGCATAATTTTGAATAGGGTCAATCTTCTTCTCCTCGCTTTCTTTTGCCTTGTCTAGTTCTTCTGCAAGAAGAAAAAACAATCTCAGAAGTTGAAAAGAAAAGACCAATTAATAAGTGACTATGTCAATGTTAGTACCTGGATCTACTTTGGTTACATTTCCACATGCCTGACTGGTCGATATCCTCTTCTGCTGAGCATCGCTCCTAGCCTTAGCAAATTTCGATTGTTTCTTAGCAGGAGCTTCCTCTTGCTTATTTTGGGGTCGAAGATTAATAACTTTAGCACAAGGGGTCAGCTTCTTCTGATTGAACTCTTCCTGCATTCGCAGGAGCTCTTCCTCCCCATCACCTGGCTTTGGCCGTTTGATAGGTATGAAATTATCAGCCATTTCTTGCCTCAATCAAAGAACATTCCCGTTATATCAACAATAATTAGTAGTTAATCTCAACAATTAAAGAATGAAACAATTGAACGTTTCAGGTTATATTCGATAAAACAGTTTCAAAGCGAACAATTAGCCGTTTCTCCTCTACGATTCTTTCCACACTCGATGAGCAACAGCCAAGGATACCTGCATCAACAAAACTCGCCACCGTTAACAACAATCGTGCATCGGCACCAGTAAAGCTCTCCCAAAACCTGAGCAACTTTTAAATCCCATCAGCTGTTTTACGGCCATCATCTGTTCCAACCTAGCCTAACCCGACTATACAACCCGACCACTACTCCGGCGCGTCGCCATCTTCGAATTACAATTAAGAAACATACGCATACATACATCAATCCGTCCTCGTCGCGGAGTCCATGACCGCATATTGTGTAAGTGCGTGAAATACCGATTGTAAATACACGCGCACTCTCTGCCTGTCCCCTTCCTCGTGACCCCGAATCCAATATCCCTCCCACACGAAGGCCACATCAAAGAAGCCCATTCGCAGCTTCGATAAATAAAAAGTACAAGTACGTCGATCGATGAGTCGGTCTCTACTCCGCGCAGTAACATCAGCTATTCTAAGGAGTCATCACGGCGTAGCCACTAGAACCTACAGTTCCAATCAACAACCGCCGAAAATGGCCAAAGAAGTACCAGGCAAGTCCGAGCTGAAGAGCCGTCTGACACCGCTGCAGTGGCACGTGACGCAGGAGAAGGGCACCGAGCGTCCCTACACCGGATGCTACAACAAGTTCTACGAGGGCGGCGTCTACACATGCATCGTCTGCGAGCAGGAACTTTTCACTTCCGACAGCAAGTACGACAGTGGTTGTGGCTGGCCGGCCTTCAACGACGTTCTCGAGCAGGGCCGCGTTAAACTCACCAAGGATACGACTCTCAACATGGTCAGGACCGAGGTAACTTGCTCCAAGTGCGATGCACATCTTGGACACGTGTTCAACGACGGACCCAAACCCAAGAGGAAGAGGTTCTGCATCAACTCGGCCTCGCTCAACTTTCATCCTGCTGACGTGAAGGAGTAGCTGTACGTGCTGTGATTTGTATGCTCTGTGCGTGAAGGACTTGTTACGCTGAGTTGTGAAATATTGTGTACATATATATATTATACCATTGATCGATTGTAAATTTTAAAAAAATATATAAGAGCGTGGAGAAATATTAATAAGAATATTGAGTTTATTTGGACACCTTGTCAAGTAACATTAGCACGTTTTATATACTTTCTTCTTTCTTTTCGTATAGAATATAGTATTAAACATCAACATTAGACTCTAGTTAAGATTATATAAAATCACAGACATTATTCAGAGAATCACAAAATAGAGGCATGTGACTCTGGATCAGGTCGTTTGATGTTCTTGGCGGCTTAGGAACATATCTTGCTGGTAGACTCTTGATATGAGTCTGCCAAATCTTTGTTAATCAATCACTTGTGAAAAATATCAAGCTCTTACAACAAAACTTATATAAACTCACGACATTAACAGATCTATCATTCTATAAATGAAGTGTTAGACTCTAACAGAGAGATTCAAATCTAATCTTTTATCAATGTGAGGACTTTTATCGAGCAAACCAGCTCATGGTAACTTTTTGAGTATTCTTTCCCCATTATAAAGTATCTCTAAAATCAAATAAAACCATCACTCAAAAAATTAAGTAAGTTAACAAACGAATCGTAACGATTCTTTTCCAAAAATCTATAGGTATACGCGTATAAACGGATTCGCGACGTCGGCGAAATTTTAAAGCTCAACAGGTCCCACATTCGAAGTCGCCACCGGCGGAGACATCGGAGTGCCGTGAACCTCCAAATCAAAGTCAAAAGCAGACAGAGAGCTTTTCAATACACGATTCCATCGATCCGCACTGTCCAATTCCTCAACAATGCGTCTCTCCACGCGATCTGCCTCGTCGACCGGTTGCTTACAAGCTCTCTGAGCCTCGTGCTGGATGATAATCTCGTTCGTTATGTAGGCCTCGCGACGTATCTTGTCCCTGAGCTTCGGACTCATATCTGGGATGCACCATCTCACGATGATTATCACTAAAGCGACGATGTTCTGAGAAAGGTAATTATATTAGTATAAAGAGTAAATTATTTTTTCGAGTATAAGATAATGTGAGTGTGTAAGTATACCTCAAAGACAACGACGAAAGCTAAACGCGCAGCTAGGATATGCCAGAATAGATCTGTGTACTGATATTTTTTTGGCGAATCTGGTGGTTCTCGGTAATCCGGATACCGACAGATCGTTGATTCGTCATGATAATTCAGCGGGTCATCGCTGGTGTTAAACTTAGCCAGTGAATTTTCCAGAAAACCCTTGAGGGTATGATCTTCCGATACTACGATTCTGTAAACTAGCCGAGGAATGAAGTTTGAAGTAAAAGCAATGATAAAAGCCTGAAAAAGAGTATGAAATTTCAACAATCGTAGCATCACTGTAAATATAAGAAAAAATAAATTCGATAATATTGAAATTTACGTTAGTTATGACAGAGAGCTTCGATATGGAGTCTAAAATGCGATACCAAATACCGATATCTCTAACTCTCTGGCTAACCGGGCGACGGTACATCGTAAGCAGCTTCTTTGCATCTAATCGCATTTCTAGAACATTATTAACTAGGGCAAAAAATGGCGCGAGGGGAAATGCGGCAACGAAAATAGTGACAAAGCCATACTGCAAAACTGCAATAAAAACGTAAAAATGAATCGGTATTATACACAAATGATATATCTACACGGTGATTAGCGTGAATCGATTCCATAATCTTTCGCGATATTCACCCATTTCTAAATATTCAGGAAACAAGCTCCTGGGTCCCCACTGAACGAGCTTGTAATCTCGGACCCACTGCAGGTGCATCCTCGTCAGATCTTTCTCAGACCTTTTCGACTTTTGCAATCCGACGTGGACCCTAATGGTATTGAGCCACTTGTAAAACAAGGGAAACAGCATTTCTAAAATCGAATTCACAGCCTGTTTGCCTATCATGATAATTCCGAGTTGTATACACAACTCCAAAAAGCAGCCGCCAGGGCCGCACTCCTCTTGTCTAGAGTTGAAAAATCGGTTATACTTTCCGGGATATCCGATGAATTTTCCTTTGAAAAACGCTATGTAAAATATCGAGGCGTAATAGTTGACGAACTCGAGTAGATAAATTTTCAGCGTGAGACTGTCGTCAAACTCCGTTTGTGTGCGAGGCAGTTCTATCTATAGGTATGAATGATATGAAATCGTTAATAATAAGTATATCTAATGAATTATTTAGAGATTAAAGAGTATAGTGTCAGTACCTCAGTCAAATATTCGGCAAACCAAACGTATATCCAATTGAAAACAACGATGCAGCACAAATTGATGCCTGCTGCAGTGGCTGTTGTCAAAAGTATGGCATAACTTGTTACCATAGAGTTGTTGGAAAATCCATAAAGTGCTGTCAAAACCGACATTCTGTACAAAACTACACCTAATACAGCAGCCATTGCCACTGCTATCTGCAATTTAATCAATTATAAATTATTAATTAACAATGATGATAATAATACAAATTTAATATGCTAGGCATACATTTTATCAATATGAATTACAATACAATAGCAACATATATAAATATTCATCAACAATTTTAACGTTTCAACAATGTAAAACTTACAAGTAGTAAAATAACCGAGCAGCTAAAAATCGTAGCTGGCAGTCTCACTTTCCAAAATGGCACACTTGGTTCCACAGTGTTAGTTACAAAATTAACAGACTTCTTTTTCACATGCGCTAGTCGAGCTAAGTACTTTGGCCTAGGATGCTCCTCGTGAATGTCGAGACTAGTTAAATCCCACCGGTGAGTTATTTCTGCTGAATAATTTTTCCACAATTCCAGAAAAAGGGTTGCTAAAAAACAAAAATTAAAAAAAAACTCATTGGCATCAAGTTTGTGTATATATTAGGTAACAAGATTCTTCTATAAAATGATTCTCAAATGTTTTTTTAGTATTATTATCAGCCAAGGTCTTTTATTCTCTACAACTAATTTTTTTTTTCAAAATCGTGAACAATTCAAATTAGGTGATTTGATTGGTAGAAATCGTCAATACAGTGGCGCTATCTAACCTAACCTATACCAATGCCGTTTTTCGGAGCGAAGCCGAACGAGCGGCTGATGGCTGCGAGAATAAGCGCGTAAATAACAGCTCGCCCGCGATGAAAGTTTTGTGTAAATAAATCCATTTCGTAGCACCGCTAACCATCCCACATTTCTCGAAAAGATGGAGAATCCGCAGGAGAAAAATTTAGACTGGAAGATGCCGGACCAAGTGATGAAACTGCGTAAGTTCAAGCTTCGAAAAGTCGCCCTACAAGCGAGGATCAACGGGACAAAAGTTGCCGAGACGAAAACACCCCAGCCATCACCGTCCAACGTTTCGACTACCCAGACGGTTTCGAGAAAGCGTAAGAATCCTTTTTTGAAAAACGAGTCAAACAAGAAGCCCAAAAACTGCACTCCGGATGTGGAGAATATCAGCGGTGACAGCACATTCGATTTACTGACTCTGGACTCGTCGAGCATTAAAAAAAATGAAGATCTTTATAGAGCTAATGCTATGGTGGAGAACAGCATTCTCGAGCAAGCAAAAGCTACAGCATATGTACCCGTTGAAGAGCCTAAAGGAAAGAAGTATATTCCGATTGATTGGACTTTAAAGACAAAACTGCGACTGATGTCACCCAAGCCTTTTGCTTGGAAAGGTAAACTGAAGGCTAGCGAGGAGGCATCTGGAACTACAGGATTTGTAAGGTGTTTAGATATTGGAGAACAAGAGACAACATTAGATACTAGTCCTAATGCAAGGTTTCACCAGTGTTGCTTAGTCTGGCAGCATCCTTCTATACCATGGATGGAACTGTTTCCACGATCTCAGAGTAAACTAAATGTAGCTAATAATGATTTTGTTGCCATGAACCAGGCTATGAAGGATGCACTCTACAAGGACTGGTGCAGCAGTTTTCGCTCCTTGTTCCATCTGCTAAGAGTAAGGCAGTGTCCATATTTTTATGTTTGTGGTAACAATTTTACTGTTTTGTTTCGTGCTGCTGGCATTTGTGGGATATCGGAAGTTCAAGCCCTGCTGACACCTTCTACAAGAGGTTTACGGGAAGCATTAAAAAATGAAGAAATTCAGTTCACAATGCCATTAAAGACCAAAAATAGGAGAAAAACAGCTTTTGAACTGAATGATATTAAGATAGTTGACGATGATGATGAACAGAACGATCAGTGGCTGAAGAGTGTAGGCCTTGAGGATTCTGAAATTCGCCGAATCAGTTTTTCTCAGACAAAAGTTCAAAGTGGCAGAGAGTGCGATGTAGACAATTTACATGAATCATTGGTGTTTGTAACTGGAGTAGAAGCACAAGCTTTATTTAATTTTTTAATCAATTGCAAGACAATCATGACAAATTGTGGACCTTATTCTGGTATTCCTCCAACTCTGTTGTCACCTGTTGCTTTTCATGGATCAACGCTCAAGCCACTGAGGGTCAGGGAAAGCACTGTTTGCAATGGGTTGGAGAAGTTTTATTCTTTGGAGTTGACTGGACCTATTTTACCTGATGTTTTACCATCACTATGTTCGCTAATGTCATGTGATCAGTTGGAAAAGTTTTCGGTGAGTTGTGCACAACTAACAAATACAGCAGCTTTCACTATGGCAAAGCATGGGGTAGAAATAACAGAAGATAACGATGATAAAAACGAAAAACTACTGCCAAATATTTTTGGCCTTGAGAATTTAACAGATTGTGGATTCAACAAGAAGATACTCGAACATTTTTGTAATTCTGATCCACAGAGAATCCAGAACTTTGAAAGTCTTACATGTCATAATAATTTGTATACCTGGACTTGAAGACTCATTTTAAATGTATTTTTTTGTAAAAAGTTGTTAAATATTCAATTATGTAATTATTAATTTTGTAATTACTTAGTCTTGTTTTTAAGCCTCAAACAACTCGTGACATAAAATACTCCAAAAAAAAAAAAAAAAAAAAAAAAAAGTTCTGCAAGAGATTCTTTGCAGATGATTAAGTGACTGCAGAGTAAATCAAAACTACTAGGCTGTGTATTTTTAACAAATTAGGTTTAACTAAACAATTATTTGTATCAATTGTATTATTTATGTTAATAAACTTTAATGAATTGACCTCATAATGGATTCTATAGAACTTTTTGAATACTAAGAACTCTGACAATAATTATAGTTTTTTAATAAAATAAGTGGAAAGTATTGTTTTGCTAGATGCAAACTTACCCCACAGTGACATGAAAACCGCGAAGAAGACCGTTGATGGATTGTCAAATAAATAAGTGACCTTAGAATGGAAGCAAGTATCTCTCAGATTCCAGGTACCACAGAAGTGGTCACACAGTGAACACATGGTGTAATTGGATGTGCAGACATCCAGGCTTGGTTCGTTTGAGTACAAAGTAAAGAGGCTGTAGGCAAAGCATATCAGTCCAACAACACTTGCTGGTAGTAACATGTGTGTATAAAATCCAAGCCATGCGAAATATAATCCTATTTTGATGCCGAAGTATTCTTTTATGTAATCTAGTGGTTGATAATTTAAGCATTTTTTGACACTTGCCCATTCCGTATATAAAAGATATCTCATCGAATCTGGAGTTTTTAATGTACCCTAGAACAAACAAAATGATCATCATGTGTGTAAATATAATTTGACTTAAATTATTATTATATTATTATGTGAATAAAATCTGTTGCACATAACATTGTTTTCTATTATTCGATTTAGGTATAACAATCCCTCCTTCCTCCTTGTAAATTCAAAAAGTATACATTTATAAAAATTAAAAAAAAAAAATAGAAAAATATTTTACGAATTCTGTCGAGTCAGCGTTAGTTTTCTGAAAACTATATTTGCATCGCCGTAAACGATATTTTCATTTGTCGACAACCGTTATGAAATCTGTAGGTGAGAAGTAAGAAACCAAAATCCTATTATAGAGGACACAGAAGAGCTTGGCGCGATAACGATGTCGGCAAACAAGGGAAATTTATAGTCGAAGCGTGATTTGTGAAAGGAAAGAGTGAACAATGACTTTTACGACTCGAGTCTCAGGTAGCTAAGAATCGGATATTTGCACTACAGGTGACGAATGGGTGGAGTTTTGAGAATATATCTCTATTATGCTTACTAATTCGTGTAATGGACGGATGAATATTTTCCTTGAATCATCAAACTGTTTTCTTGCCGATTTTTAAATAACGTAATTCAACAATGATACAGAATAATTTACATTAAAAAAATACCAAGATACTTGAAAATTATTAACTGTATTAAATTAAAATAAACAATTATTTTTTCGCCCGATTTAAAAACGACGAACGAACGGTCACACAGCATTCAAGGCTAAACTTTCCTCCAATAAAGCATTCGTCTCCTTCGATTTGTGGTAAATTCCGTCTTCCTTTTCAAATAATTAAAATATCTCTCTGCGGCAATAAACCCGTCTGAAACACAGGACTCACTTTCTTTCGTGAGAAAATCTCTCCCCCAAGTAAACAGAACAATTTTTATTACTCTCCTTCAAAGACTTGACGGTAGATATATATGCACAGTACATACTTTCCCAGAAGACCAAACGATCCGGCAATACGCTAATTCCGAAAAGGGACTAGTTTGGGTCATTTGGCGTGATGAGTTCTCGCTAATATCTTTGGAGTAATTAGGCGAGGCTCAGGTATGTGGGTTTACAAGTGGAGTAGGCGTGGGCCGCGTGAGCTATATACTCGTCCAGTTAGGGACGATGGTCATTTAAAATTTAAAGGTAAGGTGGGTGTTTAAATCCCTGGGTGCACAACATTTAAACTTTAAATACTGGGATGGAGTGGACGTCGTTAAATCCCTCGACAGGTGCAAAATTTTCATGGAAAATATACTGACGTCGTGGAGCGGATAGGCGGCAGTGTAGGCCTTCTCGGTGATGAGTCTCTCGATGCCGAAAGCAAAATCATCCTCCTTGTCGATCGTGAACCTGGTTCGATCGAGAATGAACTGGACTATCCTCGAGCGAGTTGCGGGAGTGAAAAAATCCGGGGAATTGATATCGAAGAGATACTCCTTGTCGCGGCTGTAGACTGCCGTAAATTTATGCCTCATGGGTGGGAATATCGCCGAGTTCACGTAGTACCGGCTCATGAGCTGACGAAAAAAGGAGTTCACTTCCTGGAGGAGCTGGTTCTGACGGACTGGCGGAATTTTCAGGCCTTTCACCTCCTTCATCGGCATTCGCAGTTTCAGGATTTCAGAGTAACGACGCAGAACTTCACGAGGGGTTGAGATTTTGATGAAGCAGAGGCCGTTTGGCTCGTCGCACTCGTATTCTAGGTGCAGGCCTTCGTTTTCTAAGTTATTTTCAAAAGTCTGAAAATGTTTTCAAAATTGTTATAACAACCAATTGTATTAATTTGTGAAATTGAAAGTACTAGGTATACCTTTCGCATCTCTTTACATCTATAGCTCGACGCTTCATGATTAAACTCATCCCAAACAATGACAAAGTCAATGGGACGTATTCCATCTCTAAAATATAAACTTGAGGCAGCATCATAGTATGAAAACTGCAATAAAAAAAATCATCATTACCATTTAAACCATTTTAAAATATTTAACAAAATGAAACATTTCACTTACTCCACTATTATTTCTATTGATCTTTCCAAGATCGTCGCAGGAACCATCTAACATAGTCTCTTCGGTCTCATCCCTCTCTATCTTATTACCATTAGGTATGTACTTTAAAGAAATACTTTCTTCACGTTCGTTGTGAGGATCATCTGCCACTGAATCTTGGCAGAAACTTGTCCTAGTTGAATAGTAAGCACTGGGTAACTGGTTGGAGCTGTTGCTCTCAGACTCCAGGTTACCCGAGGCACGGCTTTGGTCCACTTCGTGCATTTTTAACTAGTGCGTAAACAAATCATTTGGGCAGTCAGGTCATCCTAAAACAGTTATCGCTCAAATTAGATCTATATGAAAATGTTGTAAATATTTCTATACCTGTGCCAATCATATTTACTTCCTTCATCTATCATTTTACAAACATTTAATTGTAATTGTAATTGTCACTACAGAACTTGACTGATTATTCACAAGCTAATCATAATTCTCAATGACACTACTATTCTTCACAAAAAAGTGTTATACTTATAGCACTAGAAAAACGTCCCCATCACTCAAGCGAACTATGAAAAATAGTCCACATCTGTATATACGAAAAGGAAGTCTGATTAGCATATCTCCCCCCACAACATGCACACATTATCTCCACCACTGAAGATAATAATTAGACTTAAATTAAAGTGCGCTCCCGCACACATCAGCTGAGACAAAACTTGCAACTCACACATAAATATTCCGCTCTTCCCTCACCCTTTTCCATCAGCAAAGTTTGACATGCTCCTCTCTCTCTCCCGCAGGGAATTGTCTGGCTAAAAATAGCTGATCCCGCGCGCAAAATTAGTAATGCTCGAAAATAAAAAAAAATCCTCGACTCGCTTTCTCCCACTTTTCCGACGTTTTTTCCTCCTCGAGACTCATAATAATGACCGCCGGTATAAGTACACTTTATAGACAGACGATGACTTTGATCTTCGGCTGCTGCGGCCTTCGAACTGCTCTCGCGATTATTCACCCAAGTGATTTCACGTGGACGTTTATGCACAAATAGTATATAACTTATGTAGACGCGATTTTGTATATTCGTCGAAATCTATTATAGAGCCGAGAACACCACGTGCTCCGTTTTTCCCTTGACGGAGCTGCTGCGGTGTATCTCCTGGGAAATTCTCGTTTTCCTCGGATTTCACCGGCTAATAATAAATGTAGACGGTACTGATGCATCTGTTTTATGTAACAATTGATATTGCGAAATGTATACACGGAATAATACTTTTTGGAGGTTATAATTTCGCGCAGGATTATACACTGTATCGATCGTCCTCGCGCCTGTAGAATAGAATGTTTCCTATACAGTTATTTATACAGTTGTAATATATAACATGAGTATAAAGAACGAAGTGAGTGGTTTTTAGATAATGAAAAAGATGATTTATTAAACATTTTTTTTGTCTCGCTTTTTGAACAATTTGTTTATAATAATATCTCGTTGGTAAGAGTAGAAATAGAATCATTATGAAAATATTCAATGTATATCTTTAAATAATAGTTAAAATATATAGATAGTTTTCCGCGATTTTTAAAATTATCAATCAGTTTATGCATATTACTGCAAAAGAAATTTTTTACATTTCTACGAGTTGAACTTATTCAGTGAATATATTCAATTTTGTAAAAACATACTTATAAATAATTATATACATTATTTATATTCTTTTCCTTTAAATTCTAGTTTTGTTAACTGTATAATTTTTTTTTTCTAATACTTTTGAAAGCTTTTCTGTAATATATATATAATATAAGCTACCTTTGTTATAAATTTGTAAGATTCATTTAATATTATACAGTTATACAATTTAAGAAAAAAGTTTTTAGACTAATCATTAAGAGTAATATTGATATTCTTGTATAAATTCTCCAGTTCGTATTGCAAATTCATCATTCACTATCACTCACTTTACTAAATTGATTTTGTAAAATACCCTAATAAATTCAATTATATTAAACAATATCATTTGCATAAAAAAACCTCCTGTACTTGGATTTTACGCAGTCGTTTGTCATTTTTCGATAAACTGCTAGCAAGTCATTGGTCGTTGCTTGTAGTTATTGGAAGAAGTAGGGACTCCATATGCTATACTTCATGCATCACTAAATTTAGTTCATCTTCTCCAGGACACAGCACCGAATCAATGTTGTAGAAGGATGCATGCAGAGTTATTAAAAACCATGAGACTCCTGCAATGAAAATATTAATTAATGCCACTCAAATCTCTTAATGACTTTAGCAGAAAAAAAATTTCATCACTGCATACCTAGAACCCAAAAAAGTGCAGCGCCAGCTCCAACTATGTAGAACAGTGGAAGCGAACAAATGCCGATAACTGCATAAACTTGAGCAAGAGTTACCTTATGATTTAGAACCATTAACTCCTGTCTTGCATGCATTTGAGATACTTTATAGCAGGTACCAAGTGCCACAGCAACAGCCAGTAACAAAAGTGGGGATGTGATCCTGAGAAAACATAAAATAATAACACTCGGTATTGCACTTGATAAAAAGCCAAATCAACAGATGGATTTCTGTACAGTATTATACTCACAGACAGTATATGACTAATCCAACAAAGACGAAAAAATAATTGCTCTGGAAGTATTCGATATTCTTCATTACACGTTTGCTCAGTCTTGTAATGCTTGGTGGGGGTCTGACATTGTTTGTATTTAAGAACAACGACCACGGCCTAACATTTGCCCTTCTATGTTGAATCCATTCTTGGGCCTGTGGGTAGCCAAGTTGACCAAGTGGCAGTTGTGGAATTCGAGGGAATTCAAATCTGCAACAAATACATCAGTGTCAAGTTATTTCTCAAAATAGCATCGCTAAATCAGGTAAAATTTCTCTATTTATATCAAACACTGGTTCTATGTTGATGCTGTGAATCCAACTCTAATAATCAAAACCAGTTCAATATACACAACAATAATTACTTTAAAAATCTCGAAAATTCACATATGTTATCAGTATTTTGACAAGATTCACAACAACAACACCAGCTACAGAGCTACTAAACCATTTCAAAACAAACGAACTTTTTTTCGCAAAAACTTGCGATCCAAAACCAAATACCCTGGAAAAAATCATTTCACTCATGGGCAAGTGTAATATACATACTCCAAAAGGGAATATAGCTACGAAAAAAGTGTAAACAACACAGCCTCTGGGGAAAAAAAACCTCACCCATTGACAGGCGGAGCATCCTTCTGATTGTAAGGGTTTTCCATTTCGCCCGACACGTCTATCTGCACGTCCGTCATTTTTTTCTCGTGGCACTAAACACAGAGCAAGAAACAACACTCGTGTCTTCTCGATATCTAACGAGAGAAAAAAAAGCAGAGAAACTGTAAAAAGAGAGAGTCGCGGAAGACAACGACAACCTAACCTAAGCACACGTAGCGCAGTGTAGGTACTGCATGCACATCCGCTAAATACAAATTAAAGTTGAGAAAGAGATAGCTGCGGGTACACGTAGACGCGGCCGATCAGCTGACACATATATGGAAAGTGAGTTTGCGGCTGTAGTGGGTTATATATATTACAAAGGCGATAATGTATTATTGAAGAGAATATGTGTGTTTATAGTTTTGCGCTTTGTTTTTTCGTAAACGCGGGCAGAAGTATTTTCTTTATCTTTATTGCGACAGACTGACATCGTTTTGGATATGCGTGTGGATTTTGTGATTATATGACAGTTGCGGAGATAACTTACGCGATTATTATACTTATCTTTTGTATATACGTTTACATTATATTTAAATTTTGAAGGCTATTTTGTATTATAATGGCCCAGGATCGAATTAGCAAAAATTTCGAAATTTAACCATATGTTCATACGCAATTTGTTATTCAAATAAATATTAGTATATATCTGTAAAGTACAATAAATTACATTTTTAGCAAATAGCATCAAATACCTAAATTGAACACAATAATTATTTTAATATCAGCTCGACCTTCTTAATTAAAAAAGTAAATCAATAATTATAGCTCGAAGATTGTAAATTTGCTTCTACCGTTATTATTAGCGCTTAATATTTAAATATGTATATAGGTATATGGTAAAAACTAATACAAAAATAATACTTTTTGAAAGTCGCTCATACAAAAGTATTGATATAGATTAATGAATTTTCGTCAATCATCGATAATCACAAAATTTCAGTTTTATCTTAATTATTGTAATTTATAAAATTATATCTTAGCATTATCCAATAACGTTTTTGAAAATGTAACTCGTGCACGAAGACCCGTTAATAAATATTTAACGGCTACTTTCCAAGTAGCTTATAATTAAATAAATAATTTTCTATATACAACTGACAAATTAGAAATTTTACATTGGGAATATAAGGAGACACAAAGAACACAAAGAAGAAGCTTTTCGATCAAGATGTTTTAATCCCAACCGGTTTGTCGCGAGCATCAGAAACACACGTGGCCATCACCGCGTTATAATACTCTGGCAAGGGCCGAAAAAAGGTTGACGTGGATGTGGATTATATTTTCCATTTATTCGATTCTTTTATGATCAGACACTTTAAGAAAAAAAATTTATAAATTTTCTATATCGTCTACAGACTCATCGGGTATAATAGCGATTTGTCATCTTAAATTAACACTCTACTCCTATATAAAAATTATAATAACATGCGGTTATACTATAATTTGATTGTGAAAACTCTACTTTTCGTTAAATATATACCACATCACATTTTCCCACGAGCGTGTTTTCGAATATCGTATAAACAAAATCGAGAAACCCGCATAATAAATTTCAGACACTATATAAATTGCTCGACACCTAATCATTTCTTCCATAATACTCAGTCTCTGGTATGTCTGATTCCCAAATTTACGACACCTCAAACATCTACCCGCATCTATACCTGCAAATCTATCCAAACAATTATATACGCAATATTGCACTGCCTCTCCAAATCAGCGCATTCAGCAGCAGCAGCAACCTTCGCAATATATAAGATATATATCCCAAAGCTCGCAGACAATGCAAAAAAAATCTTCCCCCCCGAGAGAGTCGAAAAGAAAAGGTGCAGCGTCTTCTCCTTAAAACTTATTCGCAGCCCCTAACTCACACATACAGAAAGCAAAATATACAATATAGGTATATATGTATACACAAGAAAGCCCGAAAGGAAGGAGAGACTCGGCAACAGGCTGCAGGTTGCAGCTGCTCTCCGCCCGGATAGAGAGAAAATTCTTTTATTATTGCCTCCCTCCCTTCCGCACTACGTCTTCTCTCTCTCTTGCTCCCTCGTGTAACACGTTATAGTAGGAGGCAGGGGAGAGGTTTTAAACGCAGCGGCTGCGCTGCTCTGCTGGTTTGGCTTTTTAAAAGGTTCGGCTGCGATCTGCTGCTGCTGTTGCTGCTTGGACTGCTCTTGTTTTTCTCTCTATATACTGCCATGAGATGTTTTTTTCGATACTTTCTTATGTAGGATACTTTTGTTTATCTTTTGGGGTGGACGCGACGTTATGTTTTTTTATTGGCAGTGGTGGTGGGCGGTTGGTGGTTGGATGATGATGTGACCGGTTTCAAATGTTTTTAGTTTCTTTCTTTATATAGCAGGGTGATTTTTTTGAGGAATAAATATTTGACAAGTTCACAAACTTTTGGGATGAAACGACAATTTTGATTTTGACAACGACATTTGATTTTTCGTCGATTCGTAATATCAAACAGACTTAAAACGTAAATTTTACTCTTCACAATTTGTTAATAATACACACAATAAGATAATTTTTAATTTTTCAAATAAAATAGTGGAAAAAAGTGAGCTGTTTATAAATTTATATTCATTTTAAATAATTATTAACCACCTATAATATAGTTACTATTCATATAACAACTTTTAAGAGTAAAGAATTTTTAATCTCGCTTAAACAATACCCACATATATATCGACTGATTAAAAAAACACAAAAAATAAGTATAAAAAGCATGATTTTTCATATCACCTGTTGCTTCCACTAATAAGGAGTCGAACGAAAGAAAACCCCGTGCGTAACAGAGTAGCTTCCTCCTCGAAGGAGCGTAAAGAATCCGAGTATTCTTCTTTCAAAAAAAGCGATTGAATATAAGCTGATGAGAAGAGCAAAAAAGACAATATCTTGTCTGGTGCATATTAGCCTGTATCGGCTGCGGAACCTGTTTCGTTTCGAGATTAAAAATAGCCTCACGAGATTTAGTGATGGTGCATTTTTTTCAGAGTTCATATACGCCGTCTCGAATGCATTCGCTTTATAATTTACATTATATTTTATTAAAATTATTTTTATTTCAATAAATTATAAACAAAACTACTCACGAATCGTGAATTCTCTCTGTGAATTGAAAAAAAAAGTTTTCAAACGTTCTCCCGCTTTCTCATATACTCAATGCTTAAAAATCTTAAACAAACGAAAAGAAGTATTGTCCATAATACACTCGACAATACAACAAGTCCCTCAACTACTCGTCACCTTCACTCTCTCAAGAAAAGCCCCCTATTTAACAATCGCAATGATGACGCCATAAAATTCGATTCAAAGGCAGTAGACACAAAAACAGAGCACAATCCAAAAAGCCATAAAAATATCCCAAAAAAACCATTCTCCCATCCAAGAAAAAAAAGAGAGAACCGAGTGCATCTCTGATGAGCAAAAAAAGCCATATACATAGATATACAGCTAACGCACAGTGAAAGCGGCGGCTGCACTCGGGGCAAGGTGCAGATGACGCACACTACTGCAGCACCGGTGAGAAAGAGAGAGAAAGATGATGTGTGCATTTCGTGCGGAAGAGAGAAATAAGTAGGGAGAAAGAGGACACAGACCGTTCGCGGCGCGTTGTTTGCGTTAGCTATCTGTCTGCAGCCTAAAATTACAGGTCTGTACAGGATTTTCGAACGCCCGCCTTGCGCATGCGCGAGAAACTTCGGCGATGTTTGTGTTTCGCGAAGTTTTCGGTTGGGACTTTATTTGCGCGAGAAAGACGGTTGCGCCGGATTTTCTGACGATGACGTGTTTTGCCGAGAGATAGATTCGATGGGAGATATGATATGGATGGGTTGATGACGCACAGCTTGCATGTCGGTTGTCTGTTGCAAACTTTAAACTGTTTTTGGAACGTAATCGAGGGCTTTTTTGAGATATTTTTGGGGCCGGATTGGTTTGTTGTTTAGAAAATGTTTGAGATTAGATTGTAGAATGTTTTTGGTAAATGATATGGGAGAGTATGTTGATATTTAGGTATATATTTTACTTGTGTTTTAAAGTAACTTATTAAATTTAAATAACTAATAACTGGCAGTATCACGTTTGCCAAAAGAATTGCAATGTTAGTGTTACATGAATTTTACAATTTTCCTCCAAAAAGGACTGTGTTATTATTGTGTACTTTCCATTAAAATTCATCAGAAAAAAAGATTAAAGTAATTTACATAATAGGGTGGTTTCCTGCCTGTTGCAGCGTGTATATGCAACAGCATTGAATAGTAAGGGTTGACTATCAAACGTAATGCATACGTAATTGTCATACCATATACCCATCGTTAAACAAATAAACAATCTAATCTCTGCCTTTGACAACTATCAAAGTGTCTATGAAAATCATTGCATTAATTTTCAAAAATTTATTATTTATTTATACCCAACGTTCCACAATTATACAAATAAACGGCAAAGGGCAGTAAAAAAAAATCATCATCGATAAATCAACAAAACTCAGAAAAAATCCAAAAATAGAACTTCCCGACTTCCGCGATCTAGCTCCGAAAAAAATTCATCGAAAAATAACGTGTGTCGCTACTCGAGAGAAAAACGTGGCCGCTCCTCTCTCTCTCTCTCCACAACAACCCCGAAAAGCCTCTCTCACCACTCCGACAGTTGGCAAGTACAAGTCCGACAAGGACAGCCGCATACCTACATAGAGAGAGAGAGAGAGCGACACACAAAGAAGCCCTCGGCAAAGTGCCAGCGATCCATAAGAAAGCCATAGGCAAAAGTCCCCCGAAGCTTCGAACCGTCGTTGAACCGACCAATCAGCACGTCGCTTTCAAATTTTGAACTGCGAGAGCAAGCTGCTCCGCCATTGGCCCTCACTCTCCCCTTTTTGAATCGGCCGACTGGTGTGTGTGACTGTGTGTTGCAGGCAATAGGTATACTAATATATATACCTATATAGGTACACTATATAGTATAGGACTCGCTCTCTCTCTCGGCGGCCATAACATAACGAACGTAGCGTGACTACGGAGCAAGCAAGCTTAGCTTACGACGCGCGCGTGTGAAATATAGTCGTGTCCGCGGAACGCGTCGCGTATATACAACGCGCACATAATAATAATCGTTGAGAACGATAAACCGACAGAAGATATAACCGTGAGTGTTTTTTCAAATCGAGTACACGAAACTCGCGACCGAGAAAGAGAAAAGTTCACGGTGCAGTGCGCGACCGTTAAAAAGTTACGCGACTATACAGTTTATTAAGAGCAAGCGTGAGAAAGAGAGAAAGCAGTATAGTAGCGTCAGTGTATCATATACATAATCAGAACGTCGTCAGCAGCAGCAGCAGCAGCAATATCAGCGGTGGAGTCGTTCGGCGACTTTAATGGTGTCGGCATGCAGCATCGCGACGAGCCGCGGCATCAGCTTCTCGACGACGAGGAGCTGAACGTCAGCTGCCGTACAACCGGCAGCTCCGGCTGTGACGACGACCTCGCCGGCCTCGACACCTCGTCCGAGGACCTCGAGAGCAGCTCTTCGTTCACTCATCGTCATAGTGCTACTGGTTTGTTTCTGCCCCAGCCGAGGAAGCTATCCTTCGAGCAAGGCATGGACTTTAGCGACGACGAGATGCCCGTCGCCAGCGGCTCCGGACATCTGCCCAGCGACAAGACGCCTTCATCGAATGCTTTGACAGGTCCGCATATTATATATGTACATGTTTCTTTTTTGTATTAGTGTGCTCTACAGCGTATGGCATTTTTTACTCGATGGCCAAGCTGAGCTTGTAATTTTGGACTCTGTATGTGTGTGTGTATGTGCGAGTGGGTTAATGACAGCATGGCATCACAAAGAGCAGGAAGTGTCCATTTTGAAAGTAGCGAGAGTGGAGGCTCTTGCTTTGGAGTTAATGGATTTATTCTCTTTTGGTTTTGTCAGCGATTGTTAGGAGGTTTGGATGTGTCAAATTGCCACATTAGCGAATAATTTCTGTCAGGAGAAATGACAGCTTTATCTTTTGAAATTCTCGATTTGCTATACATTGTTTGGAAGAACATGGGTATTTTTGAAGAACACAGCTTTGGTCAAAAATACCTGAGCGCTGCAATTACTTTTTACCCAATTTTAAAATGCACCTATAGTTTTCCATAAGTTTGTTTGTTTGTTAATCATTTGACCGGCTTGATTAATTATCCAAATTGCTTCAGCAGAAGGCTTCTTTTGTAACAGCATTTTCAGTCGTTCTTTTAAAAATATTTCGGAACACCTGGAGGTAATTATATGGGGAACTTGAACAGGTGAACTTGAAATTGTATAATTTATTGCGGGGTCTTAAATGGCTGACTTTCACATGCCTTGGAAGCTATAGTTTGGTCACTGTGGAGACAAAAAAGAACAATAAATCATCTTTTTCTTTTAACAATATGTTGCCCTTTTTTTTATTTTTACTAACATAAATATTTTACTAATATTATCATTTTAAGTTTTATATGAGTAAAACCAAAATATAAATGTTACATATCAGATCCAACAGTTTCTATGTATGATGATATAAAAATGTATACCAAATCTGTTTTACACAAAAACATCTTAGTTGTTTTCAGTATTTTCAAAGCATGATTTCTGTATAATGCGCCATGCATTCAATGAAATACCATGAATACAGCTATGATGCATAATTCCAACACAAACAATTTCACAAAACTGCTACATGAATTGACACTTACATATTGAGACAATTTTTGAAGCTACATAATTGCTTGAACTGTATAATTTTGATATTTAGTTGCAACAACAGCCAGCAACATAATATTCAAAGTCCAATTTGTTGTTTTCTGTGCAGGTCCCATGGGAATTAAAGCAAGTCACAGAGAGGGACCGCAGTCCAGAGCCAGCAGTATGGCTTGTAGTCCACCTTACAAGCGAGTCAGGGCTCTGAGACTGTTTGATTCACCCGCAACACCAAAAACACTAATAGAAAAAAGCGCAATGCACACACCAATACCAAACAAATGTTCGAGACTATTTCATCCAGATAAACCCAAAGCAGTTCCAACTTGTTACCATAGTAAATCGGACAAACCAAGTGCAAACATAAATCCATTTACTCCTAATGGAATGCTTTTAACTGCAAGAAAAAGGAGCAGATCCAAACGAAGCTTAATTGGGTAATTATCGTACCATATTTTCTACCAGTCAACAAGCGAGTTTCATTTCATTTATATACTGAGAATAAAAATGCTTGATTTTTTGTCCAACAGATCACCGGAACTGAGAATACCCAAGTTCGACCTTGTAGACTCGGAAGAGTCGGACAACGACGTGGAGCAGCCGACGAAGCGCGTGGCTCTGCAGGAGTCAAACATCTCGCGCTACTACCAGGAATTCCTCGAGCTCGAACTCCTCGGCAGCGGGGAGTTCGGCTCGGTATACAAATGCACGCACCGGCTCGACGGCTGTAACTACGCCGTGAAGAAGAGCATCAAGCCGGTGGCGGGCAGCGCCAGCGAGAAGAACGCCCTGAACGAGGTCTACGCGCACGCGGTGCTCGGCAAACATCAGCACGTCGTCAGATACTACTCGGCCTGGGCCGAGGACAATCACATGATCATACAGAACGAGTACTGTAACGGCGGCAGCCTCGCCGACGCTATCAACAACATGAGGCAGGAGAAGAGGCACTACTCCGAGGCGGAGCTCAGGCAGTTGTTACTACATGTAGCCGAGGGCCTCAGATATATTCACAGCATGCAGTTGGGTAAGTTACCACAGTCCAAACTTGAAAGAATCTTGATTTGTTGTTGTTATTGATTATTTTTTTTAAATGAGTTGCTTTGTCTCTTTGTTTATCATTGAAATAGTTCACATGGACATAAAGCCGGGAAACATATTCATATCGCGCGAGAAGAGCCAGCTGCGAGTGAATTACGACTCGGCCGATGACGGTTTTGACGAAGAAGAGACTGAGGAGGAGATCACCTACAAGATCGGCGATCTGGGCCATGTCACTTCGATAAACAACCCGCAGGTGGAGGAGGGCGACTGCAGGTACCTACCGACTGAGATCCTCCATGAGGACTTCACGCACCTGACCAAGGCCGACATATTCGCCCTGGGACTGACTATGTACGAAGCCGGCGGCGGCGGACCACTGCCTAAAAACGGCCCTGAATGGCACGATATCAGGAACGGCAACCTCGAAGAACTGCCCCAATACAGCAGAGATTTCAACGAATTGCTCAAGGTTAGTAATGCTTATTTTTATACTTCAGAATGCGGATTGGTATCTCTTTGCTCGCGTTCTGAAGATCAATTTTAGATAAAAAAAAAATCGTTACTGGGCTTCATTTAATTCCATGGTCAAAAATTTCGACCGATCTACGCGCAAAAGTGAAAGGAGTTTGTGCCACATTTAAACGGTTTACTGCCTGGGTGGGGATGAATCATCCTTCTATAGTCTAGACCAAGCAAGACGCTTGTAAATCAAAGGTAAATAAAATTGGCCGGTTGGGTGACTAATACTGTGAGTCAAGAGTCTCTTTCGAATCTCAGGTGAACGTTCGAAGCGGTCGTGGTTGTGCATAATTAAAATCAATAAGCAAAAATGAACTCTTTTGAGATCATAATATTGAATGTATCGAAACAACAGAAAACATCGTTTCTTCCGTTTTTACAGCTGATGATACATCCAAATCCGGAAATGCGGCCATCGGCGGTGAGTCTAATTCAACATAGAGTCCTCAGCCCGAATGGCAATAAAACAAAAGCCCAGCTACGTCGCGAGCTTAACGCTGAGCGCCTCAAGAACGAGATCCTCACGAAGCAGCTTCTTGAGGCCGCCAAGTGCATTAAGACCATAGCACCAAACATGGTGGCTCTGAACGCGCCGCTCGCGGCGAACGCCACATCTTCCATCGGCGGCTACAAGCTCCGGCCCACGCCCACGAGGACCTCGTCAAGAGCCATCGGTAAGAAGGTCAATCGCAGCAGCAGCACCACCAACTTCTAAAGGGCTTGTTTTCGATTTCCGCTAAGAGATCGCGCGTTTGTATCATAAAGCCGTTATATTTGTCTTACGGAGCTGCATTTAAACAAAATTTTTTTACTAAAATGTAGTAGCTGTTAACGATAACTGAGCAACAAGTATACGCGAGACAGAGATAGATTTGCCAGTAATTTCTGAGACGCCTGTTTTACAATTCTTCAGATTTCTCGAGCCGCGGAGAAATGGAGCTGTGTTTATCCACTATCCACTATTCTTATTATTACTGAAACGTAGTAGGTGTCAGAACATGCGAGAGAAAGTGAAGAGAGGGAGTTAGGTCTGCGGTGCCCACTGGTACCCATTGTTTTGTGATATCCGGTTATTACTATTTTAGTCTGTAGGTCACTAAATAGAAAGAACGCGTGTACCTCGTTCTTTTTTTAGGGGGGATCATCAGGGACCCTTAGCAGAAGTAGGTGCGGCCGCTTTTTTGTTTAATTCTTCCGGAGACTCGCGTCGACTCGGAGCTATTCCGAAATTTTAACATTCAAAAAAGCTGCGACTCGGTGCACGGCCTACACGAGATTAAGAAAAAAAAATATCTTGAGCACGTTATTTGCTCAGGGTCCCTGATGAAAGGGAGATAATGATTCAGAAATGCCTCGGAGCGAACTCGGACTTCGTTATATGCAGAGTGAAATTGCTTGTTTTTTCCCAGTCCATGTAAATATTTTTCTTCGTTGTCACTCGCGTTTCTATAATGTCCTTGTATGTACTTCTTTTTTCTTTTTTTTTTAACCAAGCAAAGCCTTTTTTGCATGAATTAAGATTATTTACAACTACATTCCAAAGTACATAAATATATTTATTTTGTTCCTGATCTCAACCATAAATATATATTCTTTGAACAATCATTTAGAAGCTCGTATTACATGGAAAATTGAAAGATTTGTTTCGTTGATTTTTCACTATTATATTAGTAACTGTATACGATTGTCTTACTTAATATTATACGAGTATTTTATCTTAAGATTTCTAGGACGATCATTTTTGTTCTCTATCGATTTTATAATATACGTTGCATGTCTTATTTTACAATACAATCCATATGCGTGAGACAATGGTTTACAGAGATATTCTATTTTCTGAATAAAGAAAAAAAAACATACAGTAAAATTAGCTAACGATCAACGAGATTTGCGCGTCTCGATTTTTTCCATTTGTGTCAGTACATCTAATCATGAAATTTAAAGCTGCCTTTTTGCACAGCCATTTGAAAATTAAAATCAAAATTAGTGACGTTTTTCACGTATATTTTTTTGTTTACTTATATTATCTATTTTTAAACACCCCTATACAAGAAACATAGAAAGTCTCCGTCACTTTCACTTTTATGAAGTTGACCCAACAATCTTTATTTTATTACCACCAAATATCTCCATATCCCCAATCTATTTAAAAAGAATGAGACGGTCCGCAATTTGACTCTGTATAATATCGCATCGTGGGTCGCGAGCGTTTGAGTCGATGTGTACTTCTTCGAAGGTAGTCGATCGTATATTATCCTCTTTTTATTAAACAAAAATAAAGTTGAATTATTTTTATATGGCGATTTTAAAAAGTCTTCTAATCTTTCAGAACAAGCTAAAATTCACTAATTATACACTAATGTCCTCCTCCAATCGCTAACATTATTGTGTTGTATAGTACATTATAAAAGATTATTTTTATATCCATGTATAATAAAGTTTAAGGGTCGAACGAGTCGTGTTTGTTTTCAACTAGTTTAGTCGGCGTTAATGGTTAATTAATTTGTTTCTCGCTTACTAACGAAAGCAGCCATCTGCTTTCTCCAATAATTATTGTTATACGACGCATCAGCACGACCACCATGAATCAAATAAATCAATTTTTTAAAGAGAGCGTGTTTCATCATTTTAAATATTTGTCAAATGAAAAAAAAAATTGTACGAGATAGTTTTCGCGGATTCTATTAGCCTTTCACACTCGATCATGGCATCATTTTCAAAGAGTTGAATACCATAGATCAAAGTCATGATGTGCCGTCGAGAGAACGAAAGTCGATATATCAGTGAAAACCGTCTCGACGAAAAAATTTTTGTCCATCGAATTTTTCCACTAATTATATATCCTATACTCCGTTCGTTCAGTCTTTCGGTTTTCGCACAAAACCTCGAATGTAAGCGCTTACCTAAAACTGATGCGATGAAGCATCGTGCTCTTTTACAAGCACGTGATGGAGAAATTCATGCGTTACAAACTTATAGGCATTCATACTCGATGAGTATGGCTGATTTAACGCGGTGCGGGTATGTAAAACATGAACTGCGATATGTATGATTATATTCGATTGGGTATAAGATTTAAGCATTAGAGAAGAGGGTATATCCTGGAAACATGAACTTTTTTGCTGCGTCCGATAAAGATAAATTTTGCGCTTGTAATATATAGTATCTTTTAGACTGCGTTACTTGTTTAACTATTATTAATTATTATTAACTATTAATTAATTGTATTAACTCTTCTCATCAAAAGAAAAACCGAAGTCACATCGATACAAAGTGCCCCTCGCTGTTTTCGTTGTTGTTATATAAGTAGTCGATACCTCACGGACGTAGATCGACAATGTTTATAAGCGTATGTTACATCGGCACATCCATTGTTCAAACAAAATTTATTGTAAACCTGCGAAGTAGCTTAAGCAAAAGCATACTATTTTTTATACGGCTAAAATTTGTAAGCGCGAATCAAAGCGTAAAATCCAACCGAGTATACGAGAGCCATGGATGATGCGAGATCATTGTCTGTAAATAAAACAAGAAATCGAGGCTGCGAGGATAAAGCTTGTTGAGATAATGACAATTGAAAATGTGATCGTAGTTGGATATGTGTACGAAAAGTCGGGCGTTAGATATATAAGGCAAGCGAACTTTAGTGAATTGTCGGTAAGTGGGTGGATCCCGGATAGCGTAGTTTTGCCGACAACTCGAAAGGCGAGCAAAAAAAAAGATAAATGAAGGATACGAGGATCATTTGAATGAAGGCGCAGATGGCGGCGGCGCGATTTGTTATTTTTTATTACTTTTAATATTATATCAGTAATATTTTGTAACAAATTTATAATAAATGAAATTCTTGAAACCTCAGAACACACACATCCGTGCCTACTTGGCTTTCATGTCCTTACACCGAAGGAGCATCGTGCCTTTCAAATTATTATATCAACGGATCCTCATAAATATATATATTTATAAAAATATATCAATATTGTACATTTTTTTCTTATTTGTATATTTCTTTCTATCACGAATTGTAAATTCGTTCTAAGTTCCATGTAGCTTTTTGTACGACATCGCAAGATTATTATTAACATTATTTTATTCCTCATTCATCAGCAAATAACTTATTTGCCGTCAATTTCTTTTGTCTTCAATAAATCAGTTCAATCTAAAAAAAAACTCGATTGTTTTTATTGCTAATAGATCCGAAGTAATGAAAGCTTTATGCGTAAAAAATTATTAATGCAACAATTAACTAAAATGAAATTAGAGACAAGCAGTAGAACCTCATGCTTATTCTAAGCAAACTTTATCCGTTTGAATCTGCAGAGAACAAAATTTCCACGCGCAATTATACACGCTATCCGAAAAAGCGACGCGCAACAGGCGCCGTTCCCGTCAATCGATAATCTCGTTACAACTGGAGCTGCCGAGCGGCAACACCATGTAGAACAGCCTATGGGAACCCAAGCGCAAAGGATCCCATATACCTATAAACGAGACAGAGAGAGAGAGAGGGGTGGAGCGGTCGAGGGTGGGGGGCAGGTAGGTACCTATACCCTATACATTATGGGTCGACCCTTTGTGATTCCGGGAAAATCCGGGCCCCATTTTCCCCTATATTTGACTGCACATGTACAGTTACTAGTATTCAAGGGAAGCCTGATTGGCTTTCATCGTGCCGTTTTACGATGTAGGCCGTGCCTGCATTTTCGGCGGCTCTTATATGCAGTAGCAAATTTTTATATAAATTCGTAGGCATCCGCACTTGCATTCACAGTCGAGACCGGTACAGTGTGGCGATCGGATCGATTTATTATAACGCTGTGTGAATAGTATCGTAGTGTTGTCGTAGCAGATTTTCGAGATGGCGTGCATGAAAGCGTTGTGTACAAGGATGAAGAGAATCTTCGTGACGAAGAAAGCGCCGAAAGGAAGTGACGGTAAAATCGAGAAAAGCGTCACGCTGGAAAGTTTGACGGTCAGTGTTAATCCATTCACACCGGTTGATGACGATTTCGACTCGGTAAAGATCGGGAACGTGAAGATTGTCAATGGACAGAGCAGGAGCCGATTTGTATCTAAGAATAAAAAGAAACGCAATCGGTAAGTTGATTTTTGGTTTGTTTTTATAATAATTTCCAAGTTTTTTCCTGCTTTATATTTCAATCAGTTGTATTGATGTGAATGTTTATTATGATACGTTTTTGAAGTTCAATAGTTTAATTTAAATTATAATCATGAAAGCATGCGTTAATATAACAAATGTTATTAACATAGTCAATTTCTATAATACACCTAATACACAACTAGCAAAGATATTATAAGTACTAAAAATAACCGCAACTTTTTCATTTACAGCCTGACGATACGCAAAGCTTTATGCTTCAGTTCAACCGAGTCAGCCGCCGACAACGCCACATCAATCTCATCTTGTTTGAGTCTCTCGCAGTCGTCCACAAAAAGTATCACCATCAAGATAAAGACTGCGACTCGTTACCATCGAGACTTTCATGAGATCGAGATGATCGGCAGCGGCGGATTTGGAACAGTTTACCAATGCGTCAACCGAATCGACGGCTGCACCTATGCCATCAAACGTAGTCAAGCTCTCGCTAGGAGTCAGTATGCCCAGAGACGTGTCAAGAACGAGGTTCACGCAAACGCAGTGCTGAACAAGTACAAACACGTTGTCAGGTACTACTCGGCCTGGCTCGAAGACGACCGCATGAATATTCAGCAGGAGTACTGCAACAGAGGTGACCTGGCCGCCCTTATTGCCAGGATGAGGGAGGAGAAAACGACTTTCGAGGAAAAAGAGATTTGCAGACTGCTTGTTCATATAGCTAAGGGATTGAGGTTAGTATTATGATGTTACAATTCGTGTCTTTGAAGACAAACATTCATTTTCTATAATTTACCAGAAAAATAACGTTTATCTTTGTGTTTCATCCACAGGTATATTCACGGCGCAAAACTGGCTCACCTAGACATCAAGCCAGCGAATATCTTCATCTCAAGCGAGCGCGTTTTGACTCGTCAGAATAAGAAAGACTTTACCGAGGAACTGGTGTACAAAATCGGTGATCTTGGCCACGTTTCATCCGTCATAAACGTTGTAGAGCTCGAGGATGAAGGCGACTGTAGGTATCTCTCGAAAGAGATCTTACGCGAAGACTATAGTGATTTGACGAAGGCGGATATCTTCTCTCTGGGACTCACAATATACGATGCTTGCGGTGGTGGTCCTTTGCCGAAAAATGGACCCAAGTGGCACGAGATTAGAGAAGGAAAGCTTGACCGGTTGACAGGCTACAGCGACGATCTTAATGAGCTTATTATGGTAAGTATACATTAATTTTTATTTTATATTTGTTTTTTACTTTTGAATTTGTGTAGATGTAAAATTTTCTATTGTGTTTTACAGTCTATGATACAGCTGGATCCAAAGAAAAGACCCTCAGCAGCCGATGTGATACAATGTGATCTCTTTAGATGTTATTGATGCAGTAGAGAAATTACAGATGACTTTAATGGTGAATCAGCTATACTGTATAATGACAAATTGCGCAGTAGTATAGTACCTTTGAAGACCTCAAGTATTAATAAGACGATGGATTTTTGTAATTATATCCTACGATAATTGTATACGACTAATAGCAAATCGAATTTAAATTTAATTATTTCAATTGATCTATATTTTTTTAATTTTCTGTACATATTATTATTCTGTATATATTTACTATTATAAGCGTATTAACTATTAGATTCGAAGATTTTATATTTCAAAAAGTTAGTATTATATCGGCTAAAATATAGCACTTTTATACTTCGAAACAGTACTTTTATACACGTAAAGTAATTAAATAAAAAAATATATACACAAAACACTTGATTACACGTTATTATTCTGCCTGTACTCCTTAAGAAAAATATTTACCATGAATATGCTTATACATATATGCATAAGAGATAATAGATAACATACTCATAATGATATGAACTTCAGTGCGTATATGGTACGTATATTACGTAAGAGTAAAAAATAATAATGAACAATATTAGAAATGTACATATACATTCTATCGAAAATCTCAAATTTACTCTCCTTTCCACGTTTTCTTTCTTAGAAAATTTATTTGTTTCGTTCTCCTGAAATTTCGGTAAGCCTGTGGCCATAAATGGGGAAGTACCATTATGCGGGTAACGCCAAAAAATATATTTGTTCGAATCATAACGGTACTCTAAACTAAACTTTTAAAAATTTAAATAATTTAAAGTTAAATAAGCAGCTGTTGCGAGTGACGCACTTTCCCTCCGCGGAAAAACACTTGAAAAGCAGTTAAAATCTAAATCCCCAAAATCACGTGGAACAAAGGTTCATTCTTTTAGTGAACGTGCTTTTACTATGCCTTATCTCTAAAGCATAGCTTATAAAACGGAATATTTTATGACTGAGAGCTTGTATACTTTAAGAACTAGCGTTTAAAAATTATTATTTATTTGAATTTTCGCGTGAAAAAATACGCGACTTAAAAGATCACGTTACAGGTTAAAAATAACGTCACTCAAAAGCAAATACATTTTTTAATTTATTTGCTTTTACTAATTGCTTTTGCGTGACAATATTTTTTTTTGTAAGTCTGTCTTGACGACAGTAGAACGCAATAGAGTGGAAATTAACCATATAAAAGGTGGCACTAATAGAAACCAGCTCTCCATAGTATTCCACTAGCTTGCACTTTCAACAGAAGGCAAAATGAATCAATTCCTGTGTATCATTGTGTTCGTCTTAGCTTTTACGATTGGGAAGCAAGTGAATGCTAATGAAGAGCCAAAGATCAGTCAAGAAAATGAGGGAATTCAAAATCTGGAGCCTCAGGTATAAGATCATCTTTATAATATATATTAGATGGCAGAGAAAACCTCATTTAAATAACATAAATGTAAAATAAAAACAATACTTAATATGTATGTACACAATATCTAATTTGACATCATCGTCATTATTATTGTGCAGATCAAACTGACAAGTTACAAGATCAATAGTTTAAACCAGAAATACGCGACTATACATTCCTATGCAATCAATAAAGAGAATGCTACGTATAACAAACTCCAAAAAACAATGACCTTAAATCGAGATTTTCCACCTGTTAACGTGAGTATTTTGCTTCCTCCCATCAGTTGTTTTATACTTCATTCTTTACGACAATAATATTATATGCATATGATGTTTTGTCGTAATAATTATATTTTGACATATGTTTTAGATTAACGTTAAGGTGTACGTTACGGATGAAAATCAGGAAAATTCCAAACTTCTACTAAACTTAGATTTGCCTGCCTGCTCCGAAAGTCGCTATCGTGAACTTTTGCCCAAAGCTCTGGTAATACCTAAAGCAATGTTAAAAGACAAGTGCTTAAAGAAAGGAGACTTAAATACCGATGATCTTGGAATCTTCAGATTTGAAGTATTAATACCTAACATTAATGAGATCGGTGACTACTATAGACTTGATTATAATATGACGACGGCTGATCGCCAGGAAATTATAACTGAAGAGACCTTGTTTACCGAATGGGGATATTTGCATAATGAATAAAAAATAATTATTGTGTACAACAATTCTTCTAGTCGAATATCAAATAAAAATCATGAAAACATAATATACGTTATACTTATATGTTATAATATTTCATTTTAGATAGTCCGCCATTGTTTCGGATAGTCGCTGCGCGTATTGTATATACATATATTGTAAAGGTATACTCTTTCAACTTTACAGTTTTATTTCCGTGAGATATCTTGCTATATGGTATTTTATATGAATGAGCACGTAACAAATTATTTGAATTAAGTTGAAATTATGAATTGTATTGAATAATATATGAGAAGATTTAAAAAAATCGCAACTGATGTATAGATTGAGCATTAGATGATTTTAGCGCGCATATAAATCTGTGGCTTCCCGGCAAAACCGAATAAGTCCACTTTTCGTGTTTTCGAGAAAAAGCGGTTTTAATGTTGAGACTTATGTGCAAGATCGGAGCGAACGACGATGGGTTATTGGGGCGCGATACGGTACAGGTTGATTCAAACATTTAGTACACATATCCACACAACGTTATGAGCAGAGGTTGTTATACATTTGCACGTTCGAAATTCTACTCGCAGCCTAAAAGTCCATGACTGTCCATTATTGGCTTTTTTCTCCGAGTATTTACTGGAATCTGATCGATCATTGCTTGTTTTTCCGCAATATAACCTTCGGAACGTCAGGAAACGGGTTAAAAAACAGTATTTGTTTGTTAATCAACAAAAAAAAAACGTCCCAGAGATGTCCCCAGAATGTGAGAACTCGACTTATATATAATGCTGGTGGCCTTTGCGGCTCTACTAGTTAATTTTTCTACTGTAGAGAGCTATCCAAGAAACCAATTCAGTTTTGCATTATTTTATATTTTTACATACTGTTGTGCTGATTAACCTGTTTAACCTGGATGTTCACCCGTTCGTACCTCTGCGAACCCCAACCAATGATGATGCCACTTATATATATACATATATATTTTTTTTAATGAAAAAAATTACAACACAATAGTTTTAAAATGTTCATCTTTACGGTTAAGACATTCTAAGATAAGTCAAGAAATTATACATCAATTATAATAAATTTTAGATATATGTTTGAATTATAGTTCAGATATTTTTTTTAATATACATTCTAGTATCGTAAAAATGAGTTGTAAATAACATGTTTTGAGAATTGCGCAAGGTGGAATAATTTCATTTAAAAATAATGCAACCATAATTATTATCATTATCATCTTACAGTGTTTCTTTCTTTACATGAGTACGTACAGATAGCTTCATTTGTAGTATTCTGTCCTTTTTCAGGACCTGTTATTCTTGTTTCTCCAAATTCGACTATATAATTGATACCAATAAATATTGGATTTGATACCAAAGATACATGGGGATTTTTTGGGGCTCCTGGAAATATACTTGCCTAAAAAGCAAACATAGTTCAGTAGATTTACATAGGTCTTGCTTATATTTAAAAAAAACAGTTGTTCTCGGTCGCAAAAGCCTAATAAAACCCAATAAGTCAGGGTGCAAATACCGCCTAAAATTGATTTTCTATTATAGGTATTTGCACTCGGACTTATTGGGTTTTATTAGGTCTTTGCAACCGGGTTGGTATGATGAAAGTAATAAAAAAATAATAAGAAATAAAATAAAAGCAAAATTAATAAGTATTACACTTTCCAAAAGATCCTGGACACTACAATGCTCTTTTGGGACTTCAAAAGTGATCAAAAGTTGCTGTCCATCTGCTAAAACAATAAGCATTTTTGCTTCATCTCCAGTAACTTGGTTCTGCACTTTTGCCGAGCGAGGATCGTCTATTGTGACACACTCACTGAAACAGTTCTCTTTCAGATTTAATTTTTCGCTATTACTTGATCTACTTTTTAATCTCTCCGACTGATTTTGATCTTTCACTTTCATCCGTTTCACAATGACGTTAATAGGTACATCAATTTCAGGCTCTAGTTTGAAATTTTCGACATTCTGCAGAGGAAGTCTTTCTCGATTCTTATTTAGGTACATGATTTTCTAGGATATTGAAGGACTAATCTTCTTTATTTTCGTTATCACTGATACCATCAGAGGCAGGCCGCGTTTCGAGCTTCTTTACCAGCTTTCGTAGTTCATTTTTGTAATACACTGAATAAGTATAACATAACTTTATCTGACAATATGTCCGATCCTGTCGATTTATACTTGTTTATTGTGTGTATACTTTTACTATAGCTTGTCGCTGCGTGCACAATGGCGCCACTTTCCATGCGGTGAAATGGCAAATGCGTCCGCTCGTACTAAAACATGGATTGGGGGTACTAAATGAGGGCGCTACCATCTACGCACCCACCGGATAACAGTCTGAATCTAACTGCAACAATATCCGCCTCTGACCTAGCCTCGTGCAGATAAGTATCAAAGAAAAAAAGTAACTTTATAAACTTATTATTCAGTACATTGCAAACATGAATCTTGAAAGCCAGAATAGCAGTAGCTCGAAACGGTCCGCCTCTTCTATCCGTGAAAATGAAAACGAAACTAATGTCAAGCGTCGTAAAAAAGATAGCCCTTCATCAATTTCGGATGATCATGACAATAAGGCTAAAGCAAAACCTTCCGCGAATAATTTAGAAAATTTTAATCTTGAGCCCGAGATCGATCCCGAAAATCAGTCTGACAGCAATGTCAAGCATCCTAAAGAAGATAGGCCTTCAACTTTGGAAAATCATGGCAATAAGTTTCAAGCAATACCTTCTCTGGAAAATTTGAAACAAAAGCCTAAGGTTGGGACAGCCATGGATGTCATCATAAAAGTAGAGGATCAAAATCAATCAGAGATAGTAGAAAGGAAATCAAGTACTAGTTCCATTGACAGTGACGTTTATTTACAACAGGAAATACAAGATCCTTGCTCGGCAACAGTGCAGAACCAAGTTACTGGAGATAAATTAAAAGTGCTGGTTATTTTGACAAATGGACAGCAGAGATTGATCACTTTTGAAATCCCAAAAGAGCACTGTACTGTTCAGGATTTTCTACAACAAGTAATATATTTAATAATTTTCCTTTTTATTATTTGTATTATACCAAGCATAACTATTTCTTCAAACTATCAGCAAGATTTAAGTCTAATGAATTTTGCTGTTTTTTTTCAGGTAATAAATATATATCCAGAACGAGATCCCCATGTGTCTTTGGTATGTGATCCAACTCTCGGCATAAATTATATAGTCAATGTATCTAAAACAAGAACAAAGCAGGGTAATTGCTTATTTTTATTGTAGATCATAGTATAGTAATCTTACTGAAAATTGAACTTATATCAAAATGTATTACATATTCTTGCTATTCAAATAATATACTAAGTAAAAACTTTATATGGTTAATTAATGTAATATATTCTTTCTATTTATTATACTAACTGCATATACATCTATTATTCTAGCAATATCAACACATAGCAATATCAAGCATCAAATATTTAAAAACCAGTATTTTAAGAAGCAATATTTTGGACTGGATTTGAATAAATTATTAGAATCCAAAAATTTTGAAAAGCAGCCAGATCAAAACATAAAGGTATGTATGACTGACATACTAGTTGCGTAGAAAAAATTTCAGAAGATGAAACATGTGCTGAAGAGAAATTATAGATCAGTGCCAGAGCTCTTCTGGGAAAATATGTACAACCTTATTATGGAAGCTTTTATCAATAAATTTCCCAGTCTTCGGCCTAAATTTCTTGGAATGATTGACACTGCTGTGTATTCACTAGTCATTCATCGAGCCAATGCTATTAACAATCTCAAACAAATGAAAAGGTACTTAAATTTCAAAGGAGATTTGGAGGATTCAATACGCATCAGAACAGTCGAGTATATGAATGATCAAAAGGTCAGGCACTTTTGCTCTGAAAATAAGGAGGTTCTCCGTCTCCTGAAAAACAACGCTTTGCCTTTTTTCTCAATGACGGAAATTGTGCAGAATATATCGGCTCCAGAAGACATTGAGTTCGACACTTGTGAGCTGGACAGTAATTTACCGATTTACGGCGGAGACAAAAGGAAAATGACACCAGATATTTTAATAAAGCTGCACAAACCTACGCTGGTACATTTGATCCAGGTGTGTAACAAGTCTGCCTGGAAAATCGAGTATGCTGATTGCCGGAAAATACTGAAAACTGTAATCGCTGCTGCGGAAGAAGGATGGATAATCAACGATAATATTGTTGTAAACGAACCTGAAGACGGCGACAAGAACGTCTTCAGCATTCTCTGCAAAAATCTGATAACCAAAATCGACTTTTGCAACAACTACAATGTGGTGCTGATCGATCACTTGTATCTGGTTCGGTCGAATAATAATGAGAAACGGTATGACGTTGTTACTTGTCCGATCCGTCTAATATACGGCTACGCTCTCATAATTGGATTCAACCTTTCTGAACCAGATGATTTCAGAAGGCATGAGCGAAGAGTCGAACTGGATCATACTGTATTTTAAAATCATGGGATAAAAAGGCTAAGTTATAGATTAACATTTTTTATTAATATTTGAGACTTTATAATTATATTTAGTAAAGTAAACAGCATGTTTTGCGCATCTAGTATTTGAATGTCATGTACAACATTGTTCACTGAATCAGAAAAAAGTAAGGAATTATTTTATTTGTAAAATAGAAATATTTTCTATTAAGTTGATTGAAAGTAATAAAGACAAATTTTATTTTATTGCAAAGTAATAGAAATATTCTGTTAAAACCTCGATAGATATTCAATATTCGAATTACAGTTTTCACTTGTTGTTTAGCAAATGTTTAGCTCGTCAAGTATACGTGTGTGCGTGACACCACGATGCAAAACAGTTTTTTAATCCTTGAGTAATATGTCTAATATATAGAACACGATATGTATTATACATATTAAAGCTGTGGACGCGCGTCTATCGCTCATACACGCAGCTATTTACGTTCGTTTAACGCGTCCAATCAGAACGTGAAAAAATACAATTTTCAACGATAGAATATTGATCATATAGATGCAGCACAGTTATGTTATTTGCTGCAAGTTTTGAATTTACGCCGGTGATAACAAGATGGATCATTCAGAATCAATGAAGTCAAATGATTCACCGCTCAAAAAACAAGCATATAATTCTTCAAAGTATAATTATGTATTATACGTACTTTTGTCAACATTTACATAACAATTACAAGAGTCTCGTTTCATATAGGTACTGTTATGAAGTTGCGACGGAAAAGACGCCAAGAGGAATGGTTGAGACGCGACGTGGGTAAAAACTAGCGGTTAGCGACGCATTCCCTGTGAGAAGCGCAAGAAACCAAAGTTGTGATTGTAAGCGAGACAGAGAGATTTACCATTGGACTAAGTATGTGTGGGTCCAAGCCGTGCGAGAGAGGGGTGAGATGAGAGAAAAAATGCGTAGGGGCGGTGGTTGCGTCCCTCACAGGCGTCCCTCGCAAAGCCTCAGCCACTCAGTCCACTGATGGGAGGCCTGGCAGCGTGACGACACAGTCCGTTTCAGCGAGAGTGCAAAGGTGCGAGATATTATAGTGTAGTGCGTATCGTTATACCGAGATTCAACAATTGTTAATTTATTATGGCTTTCCACAAGATTATATACAATATACATAATATTACTCTTACTTACGTATATAAATCTTATTTCTATTTGGTATTCTCTCAGCTATTTTTATCTACTATACTCCTGTCAGTTGCTTCGAAACGCACATCAGGACTTTTGTTTAAAAAGAGTTCATTATACGTTAAAATATCAAAACCTACATACATTATCACTGCTTTTTAAAGAAGCATCCGAAATTGTTCTTCCGACTCGCATAATAATTTCTAAATCCGGGATTTTCCATATAATAGTAGTCAAATAGTTCTTCGGCTTCCTGTAGCGAGTGTGCGTCTATGGTCAGTTCTCTCGTGCGTGCTGTTTTCGACTTCGACCGAGATCCATGATCGGCGTTGTAGGTTTATCGGGTCTTTGTCGCGATACTCTGCATTCGACGTTGTAACATAGCGCGATTACAACAATACCCGATTAAAATTCTTCTTTTTATTTAAGGAATATAAAAATTATTTTTTATCTTGAATACTATTGCGTAGACGGGTTGATGTATAATATGTATACGTAGCCAGTGCCATTTTGTTACCTCATTGCACGCTTCATTTGCATCAGGTATAAATTATTTATATTGTCATTTTTCGTATGCTTTAATATATAGCGCCAGATTTATATCTCGAACTGCGCGCAAGTACTTATAATGATCGTTCGTTAAAAGTTTCTTAATATTAATACGTGTTCGGTGTGAAAGCTATAGCGATCTCGCAAATGCCATCCCTATATTGCATTGTAAGCTAAATGAATGAGTGATATATAACATAGAGAATTGCTAATATAATATAATAGCATATAATCTTTAAAATAATGCAACTTTTGGAATTCTATATGTATATATATTCGATTAAAATAAAGAGGTAATGTTCTTTTATTGTGTTTTCAGAAGTATCACCAGATATTTCAAGCTTCACGTATTTATGTAAGATTGTTAATTAAGCGGTACCACGTCATATAGTGTATTGCAAAATGAGTTTTCGATCCATCGATAACTGCATCGGCATCAGTGGCGCCAAACGCCCTAGAAAAGATAGTTCTTTTAGTTCGAATAATGGGAATAAATATCGCAAAAGATATCGGACGCATAGTTTAAAAAATGTTGAATATGAGTATAAATTCAAGGTCTCCATTACCATGAAGAAACATAAACAGTCAAAGTGGTCAAAGATGAGAAAGTCAACACATAGTCGAGAAAGATCGAATCTGGAAGACAATTCTACTGAGAGTGTTGCTCATTTAATACAGGAAATACAAGATCCTTGCTCGGCAATAGTGCAGAACCAAGTTACTGGAGATAAATTAAAAGTGCTGGTTATTTTGACAAATGGGCAGCAGAGGTTGATCACTTTTGATATCCCGAAAGATCACTGTACTGTCCAGGATCTTCTACAACAAGTAATATATTTAATAATTTTTCTTTTTATTATTTGTTTTATACCAAGCACAACTATTTCTTCAAACTATCAACAAGACTTAAGTCTAATGACTTTTGCTCTTTTTTTCAGGCAAATATATATCCAGAACAAGATCCCCATGTGTCTTTGGTATGGGATCCAACTCTCGGTATAAACTATATAGTCGAGGTATCTGAACCAACACCTGCATGTATTCATGTAAAGAAGGAAAGACTGTAAGATGATGTTAATAATTACTGTGTGTCACATTATTTTTAAATTAAATAATTCATAAATACGTCTTATTTTTAAGGGATATAGGTAGTAACAACAATCCACCAGTATCCACTAGAAATCCTAATGGTTAGCATTATTTGATTCTTATAGATCATAATTATGATTGTCATCTTACTCATAAACTGATTTTATTATGCCAGAAGTTAGAATGTAAAATAATAAAATACGTACACACACATTTTAGTAATTTATTATTAATCCCTGTCTTTTGATATTCTAGCAATATTAACACACAGCAATGACGAGCATGAAATCAAAAGGCAGAAGCAATTTCCCGGGCTGGATTTGAACAAATTACAACTAAAATCCAAAATTTCTGAAAAGAAGTCAGATAAAAACATCAAGATATTTTTAACTGACATTATAGTCGCGGACAGAAAGGTGCACAAGTTGAAGCATCTGCTGAAAGTGCTGAAGGGAAACTCTGGATCAGTGCCAGAGCACTTCTGGGAAGATATGTACAGTCTTATTATGGAAGCATTTATCAATAAATTTCCCAATATCCGGCCGAAATTTCTCGGAATGATTGATACCGCAGTACATGCATTAGTCGCACATCGAGTCAATGCTGTCGACAACCTCAAACGAATGAGAAGGTACTTAAATTTCAAAGAAGATTCAGAGGATTCAATTCGCATCAGAACAGTTGAGAGTATTAGTGATCAGAAGGTCAGGCCTATCTGCTCTGCAAATGAATCGGTTTCCAGTTTCGCAAAGAGCAAAGTATCACCGTTTTTCTCTATGACGGAGATTTTGCAGAGCATCTCGGCTCCAGAAGACGTTGCGTTCGACACTTGCGAGCTGGACAGTAATTTCACGATTTACGGCAGAGGCCAAATGAAAATGGCACAAGCCTTTTTAATAAAGCTTCACAAACCTACGCTCGTACATCTGATCAAGGTGTCTATCAAGTCTGCTTGGAAAGTCGAATACGATGACAGCCGGAAAATATTGAAAACTTTAATCGCTGCTACGGAACCAGGATGGACAATCAACGATGATATTGTTGTAAATAAGCCTGAAAACGGCGACAAGAACGTCTTCAGCATCCTCTGCAAAAATTTGATAACCAAAATCGATGTTTGCAAAAACTACAATGTGGTGCTGATCAATCACTTGTACCTGGTTCCGGCGAAGAATAATGAGAAACGATTTAACATTTTTACTTCTCCGATGCGTCTAACCAACGGCGACACTCCTGTCATTGGATTCAATCTCTCTGGTCCAGATGAATCCAAGAGACATGAGCGAAGAGTTAAACTCGATTATATTGTTTTAAAATCGTAAGATAAAAAGGCTAAGTTAGATTTAAAAAAACTATATCAATATTTGAGACTTTATAAATATATTTCGTAAAATAAAGAGCATGTTTTGCACATCTAGAGTATTTCAATGTCATATCCATTTATTCATTGAATCGGAAAAAAGTTAACAAATCACTTTTTTAGCAAAATAGAAACACATTGTATTAACTTAATTAAAAATATATTTTATAAATATTATGTCAATTTCGATTTAATTTTAAGATTTTCAACTTCTGCGAGCCTTAAATTATTGCAAAATTATTATACGTTACATGCAATAAATACATTATTCTTATTTTTTTAAGCGCTAAAAAAATTAACGTCAAAAGTCAACGATATCGCTGCATGACAATTTATAAAGGTGAAGTTTCCATTCTGCTCACGTCGTCTGCGGAACTTCTTGCTAATTTTCACAAATGCGCGAACTTTTAAGCCACAGATTTAAAAGCTTGAACTTCTTTTTTGTTTAATTAGAATATCTCGTAACGCAGATTGTCTATTAGAAAAATGTGATAATGAAAAAAGAGAAAGATGACACTAATTAAACTTACGCAATAAAGCAATCAGTACAAACGTGTACGGTGAACCTAAAAAAACAGACTCCAATCTTTAATTATTTCTGACGTAAGTAATATTATATTCGGTTTTCGCGATGATATTGGTCCCATGACCAACAATTCATTACTCCTGTCGTGAGACGTTCCCTAAGCATTATATTATTTTCGGCAAATTAAGTACACACACGAGTAACGTTTTCGATCTAAAAAAGATTTATTTGTATGTACATTTATACTAAGCAAGGATTTCTCCCTTTTGTATTATTGTCGTCAACGACCTTACAGTAGCAGCGAGCCACAGTCACTATAATTCTTTTAATGTAGACACTTGACATTAAGTTGTCACGTCACTCCTCATTTTCCTCCTGATAAGTCTAGAATTTCCATTTTCCACCGTGCTGACCCGCTGGTTTCTGCAGCCAAAACGATGCTGAAGCGCCTATTTATAAGTGTAACAGAATTATAAGCCGTTTTAAAGCGTTTATGTAACTGATTCTTTAATTGATTATAAGTGATAGATTCATTATAAAACCCTAAACTTACTTGACCGTGTTTTTGGATGAAAGCAGCCATGATATGCGTATTGTTTACAATAAGTGTTTCAAGTACTTTGAGCTTTTCCTCGCGCGTACGTAGTGGAGATCGGATCATTTGACTGAGTTTCTGTAACAGCAGCGTCCGACCTATCCGATACGCGGATCCGGCATTCACGCTAGGCTGCCTGTCTATGTATCTGTCCACCGATGCCACCTATATCGAGTTGACCCGGTTGCTGCTGTGGATGTTGTTGCTGCTGTTGATGGTAGGAAGCGGTAATTATTGTTACCTTCTAGTTTGTACATCCTCATCATGTTCGAGCCGCTGTAGAATCGTAATTAATATAACTATTTATAACTATCTAGGACGAAATACCTAGAGGAACTGCGAGATCTGTGGGATATACTTATAGGTATATGATGCCGTGAGGACGGGATAAATATTGTCGACTATGACGCCACGTCGACAATCTATACCTGATGCTGTTGGAGACTGGAGGGGATTCGAATAATGTAGCGAATCTTCATAGCAAATAAGCCTCGATAACAGCGCCAAAATAAGTATATAGGCATAGGACCACTCTTCACACTATTATTAGCACGTTGGTGGCACGCTGTAAATCATAATAGGTATTATATGCCTATACCTATCGCTATTTTACACGACTCCGAGACTTCTGCGCACGATCTTATGAACACGACTCAGACTTCTGAGCACGATCTCATGTGCTTCTAAGAGTACGATTAAAATGTATTTTTTTTTTTTTTTTGTTGTAAACTATACTTACTGTAGGCCGGGTTCCTTTGAGTTACATATCATCAATTTCTCATTCCGCAATTATCCGCACGTACGGTAAGTGAATATTTTTTCACGAAAATAGTGGACGTTGAACGGATTGAAGAGACAAACCGGGAAAGCCCGTATACCTGTTGATTGGTCCAATTTTTGAATTTCGCGCTCCCGTCGGTAAAGCTAGGTTTTAGCGCGAATGCATCAAGAGGTTAGGTTGCTTTAGCACGACATTGTCTCGCGCCTTTTCCGCACACTTCTTCCGACTGAACTCGCAAATTTTGTCAAAATGTAAACTTGTTGTTTTTGTCATCGATGTTTTTGTGTGTTATGTTTATGTGTTACGAGAACGTGTAATATATATTCAACTATCACTGTTGTTATTCGAATATTTTACGTGTATAGACCGTTGCATGAAGTGTATATTATCATTAAAAAAGGTTCGGAAAAAGTTTAAAAAACACAACGATACAATCAGTATTGAGAAATGAACGTAACATGAGATCTTGTCAACAGAATCAAGTAATGAAGAGAAGCAAGCTTTTAGATCTCTGCTTGAGTTTGGTATATACCCGATTGTAAAATGTTCAAAAGAAACTTGAAGGACAACAATGTTTCTTCTCCAGCCAAAAGACAAAGACTCGATAGCAGGAATGAAGCTTATGCACCGAGAGAACAAGATCCAGTTCAAAATGTTCTCCAGAGCAACAATCTCCTGCAGAACGATGATATTTGGGGTGATGACTTTGGAGAGGCGGAGATTGAAGAAATGGACATCATCGCATCGCAAGCAACACAAGAGGTTTGATGCTTGAGGTTTTATGCCCGATCCATATGTTTTTCCTTTTCATTTTAATTGACCCCAGTATGCATTTTTTATAGGAAGCAGTTTTTAAAGCTCCTACGGCAAGATCAGACTCCAGCAAATCGACCAAAAGTACATCCTCTGACCCAAAACCCTCAACTAGTTCTGGACTGAGAGCAGGAGGGTTTGTGATCAGAAGTTCTCAAAGTCATAATGGATTTAATTCTGTGCCACAATCACAGATGTTAGCTTCCTCAGATATAGACAGGGAGATTATAGAAAGTACTCAAGCTATAATGTTTGATGACTTTGAAAGTGATATTAAAGGGAACTCTCATAATTCAACATTTCGCAGTAGGCAAGAAGCATCGCAAAATAATGTTGTTTTAGTCACAGGTATACTTTCTTAAGAAGCAAAGTAAACTGAATTTGTTTCTGTAAATTACATGCTTTTTGTATTTTTAGATGACGAACAAGTAGAAAGATGGAAAGAAGAAAAGAAAAAGTTGCTCGAAGACTTTATGACAAAGGAAGGTGAAACAGAATTTCTGCGCCAGCAATTGAATCAAATTCAGACTCGTGCTGAAAATGAGAAGAAAGAGAAGGCTGACTTGATAGAAGCTCTGGAAAAAAAATATAAGATGGAAATAAATCGATTGCTCAAGGAAAAGTCGTCACTTGAATCTCAAATGCAATATCAGGTTTTTAAAATTTTCACAATATATATTTTCAATGGTTTTTTGAACTTTTACATACGATAATGTGATTGCAGAGTTTACAGCTCAATGATGCCTCTGCAAAATCTAGACTCAGAGAGTCTGGTACTGTTAAATTTGCTCAGCCGCAAGCAAACGTAGTAAAAATAAACAAGGATAAAAGTATGAATGCATCAATGAGTTGGTAAATACATGTTTGGTTCTTGGTATGTAATATTTATTGCAGAATAATAAATCAATCTATTGTTCTAATGTTGTAGGACAACTCCAAAGAAAGTTAAAACGAAAGAAAGTAGTACACAAGCTGAAAAGACTCATACATCTGAAGTTCTAAAAACCAATATTGTCCGTGAGTAATTTAAGTTTTTTAATTGATACTATTTACGTAATGTAAACATTCTGAATCATAATATAATTATATTATGCTGTGCAGAGTATCCCTTAAAAATAATACCCCAGTGCATATTTGAACCACCAGAATCTGAAAAGTCAGTGGTTGAAATCAAAATTGAGGAAAAGATTGGCAAAAGGAATTTAGCTATCATACAAGAAGAGGAAACTTTTCGTATCTTTGGTAAAATAAATCTAACTTCTAAGAACTACAATATATAATCAAATTTTAGTAACAGTTTCAAAATTTGACATTGCAGAGAATCCAGAATTGTCAAAGCCAAAGACAACGACAATCGACGGAAAGATCCTCAGTACGGAATTTTTTCTACCGGATCTCGGCAGCCTCATGAACAAAACCAGTGACGAGCTCAACTCTTCTAGCGTCATCCCAATTATAAACAAAGTTAGTTTGAAACTTTGCATTCTTTTTGCAATCAGTCTACCCAGAGAGTACTAATAATTATTTTTTTTTATCTCTTGAAAGTTGGTGGCAACATCGCGTGAGCTTCTGCTCAATTCCACGATCGTCCTGCAGAACATCGCACAAGCTTTACAGAACGACGATATCCGCGACATGAATGAAATTTACCTGTCTGAATTTTACGAGATGCCGGTGCCACACACGAGGTCTATTTGCGAAGCTCGTCCCTGGTACGAGCTCGAGCGGGGCATTGAAACTCGTCGTGCTCTGGGGATACTCGGCTACGTGGCTTCTATCTCAAGGTACTTGGCTGACTATGTCGCTGGAAACCATAAACTAAAGCTAGACAGGGACGACGGCTATGCGGTTTACGCAAATCAGTTGAAGAGTTACAATTCGTGGCATAAAAAGGGTTTCGACTTTGAGTTTCTCGATATGGTCACCGAGTTCGTTGCAGTCGTTGGTACGATTGTAAGTGTATATTTAATTAGAATGAGTAACGATCGTAAGAGGAGATGGATAATAAATTCGGTTTATTATTTGCAGAGAAGGTCTCATCAGTTTTCTGGACTGATAAATGCCATCATGACTTTGGTTGCCAATGTGCATGGTAATATTGGGTTTCCTCCAGCTGGGTAAGTTAGACTATTATGTGTTGAAGATTTCTTATTTCATACCAATGTTATTTAACAGAAAGTTATTTACCGTGTATATTTTTTCTAGAATAAAAAGAGTTTGTTCAATATTCAAAGAAGTAATTTACAGCAGACCAGTGCTTGCCTGTTTTGTGCCAGTGACATATATGTTGAAAGAATTTTCTCAGGATTCTAGTTTTGTTAGTAAATTATGCATTGGTCCAGGTATTTATTTTAAAGCTTTTCATAAACATAAAGCAATATAATTAAAATTCGCTTCAATATTGCAGAAAAGTCTGGTATCAATTTATGGAAAGGGTCATTCAATTTTACACCAGGTATTTTGAAGAACGATATTTTTATTTCGTAAAGCTAATGAATATTATAACATGATAGTTTACTTTCAGATGCTTGTGCCCTAGAAATTTTTATTGCACAATTGGATTGTTTTAAACTAGATCCAATTACGTTGATTAATATTACAAAAGACTTAGCTTCGTTTTGTAATACAGCATTATTAAATAACTCTATTCCCTGGCTTGAAAAGACATCAAGTTCGTGCAACTGTTGTTTGAATTTACTCAAATTTGTAGTTATTAATTTGTACGAATGTTCGAAAATTAACGTTAAAGAGTTAAAGAACAAATATAATAAGAATGATATTTTGTGGAGAATATCCAAGCATGAATTTAGTGACAAAAAGCACAAAATTAATTGGAATAATGAGTTATCCGAAGACTGGAGTAATTTCGAAAAGAATAGTTATGAAGATTTTTGGGATACCTTAAAAACAACTCGGTACTGCGCTATAGCGTATGGAATTCGGTTATTGAGCTTCTTGGCAAAACGAGATTTGGATTTTATGATTAGATTAACGTACATTGAAGACGCATTTCATCTCTTTATTAACAATATTGACAAGAAAAAAGATTTAAGACTTAAAACCAGTGATGGTAAGAAGGCAGTTTTTGCTCACTCCTCGAAATTAATTTTTAACATAATTCAATAATGATAAATGATTTCAGAAATAGCATTGGACATTGTTAAAAAAACTTTTGTTCTTGAAAAAAATAAAGAAGACAACAAGCTTAGCCAACAACTAGATGTTCTGAGCCTTGAAAACGAGATGTGGACCGATTTTAAACCGCAACCTAGTCAAGATTTAACAAAACTATATGAAGATTCGTTATGATTTATTATAAATAAATAACGTAAGTCATGTTTTATAAAAAAATATCTTTATTTATATACATATCTAATCGCTAACTTCGTCCTCGTCACAATCGAACATCGCACTTTTCTTAAAACGTTTTCTCTTATTTTTAGAAGATTGCTGTTGATCCTCTGAGTCATATTGACCAGTTGCAACTTTATACCTGTACATTTCCAATTCCATGCGTTCTTGCTGAAAGTATAAATAGATATTTATAATTACGTTGAGCAATTCTCATTACTTTGTTTAAATTGACAATACATGTTTTTACTTTATTATTTATACTAAATATTAGGCATCTCGTTGTAGAAGATATGTTAAAAGAATTTTCTACAATAAATCTATTTATACAATACAATTGTACCAGTTACTTACTTCCTCTCTTATAGCACTGCTGAGATTGTCATCTGCATCCCACATATCGCTTTCGCTGTTTCCTCTTGGTTCGCCTCGTGGTTCTCTGCATCCATCATCGCTATCGCTATCAAAGTAACTGGTATCCATTTCTCCTGATTTTCTTTTGTTCTTGCCTCTAACTCTGACTTTTTTTGGCGGTGGAGTCCTATTGCCTAATGTATTCTTCTCACATTGATAAGATAAATGACCCTCTTCACCACATTCATAACAAGTTGATTTATCTGGATAATCCCTCCTCCTGATGAATTCTGGTGCACGACCATTATCCATAGCAATTGAGCTCTTTACCTTACGTCCTCCTATCTATAGCATAGAATAATTATTAGAAGGTGTTAATTAAATAATCATTCATTAAATTTTTTGGTTATATGGTTTTTTTTACCTCGGTATCGTTGAGGGCAGTAGCACAATTTTTAGCATCTTCGGGTGTGAGAAATAAAACAAATGCTACACCTTTGCTTCTTCTCGTCCTTTTATCTTTGACCACAGTAACTCTAAAAATGTAAAATACTTATTTAGTGTATTAAGTACTTAAATTTACTGCAGAAGAAGGCATGATACTTACTTGACTATTTTTCCATAATCTTCAAGGAGTTTGAAGAGATCGTTGTTTGTTAAAGAGAAGGGCAAGTTGGAAATATAAACTGTTGAACGGCTTGGTGCGAGAGTTCCACTCATTGTGAAGTTTTTTTCGGTGTTTAAGTATGTGTACTTATTTACACATGTAAACAAAAAATCGCGTGTATGTACGTAACTTAACCTCTAATTAGTAAAATTTGCTTCAATTTTAGTCTAATATAAAAATTTGCAAAATTGTCAATCTCATTATTGAATAACAATAAAGGTTGTACGCTACTACCGTACGCTTCTACTCATCTCTGGTACGCTACTAATAAGTAAGTACTGGAGGTGGATGAGGTGGAGTCAGGAGTACATCAGGAGCAGCAGAAAAACAATGACGCGCGCGCCACCTGTATATAGCGCTCCAAAACAAAAATTCATCAGCTGTTCATTCAATTTACAAATATATTATATTTATATAATAAGATATACTTACATTTATAATTATGTACAACATTACGATTTTTGATTAAAACGAAAAAGAAAAGCGCATTGAAAATAAGTAAATTCTAAGTTTTTCATTGATTTCCTATCGCAGCTAGTGGATTTTATTATTTTTTTTTTTTTTCGGTGAAATCCGTTACAGCTTCAAAATGATTTTCAATGAATATTTTTACGCGTAAAATTCAAATAATTTACAGTATATACTTTTATCGTTTTATATCTAGGATATCAAAATCATTCGAAATATTCCCGCTGCAGATCACCAGACAAATGGCGTCGACGCGACGCATCGCGAAGTGTTGATTTTGCCGCGCAGTGCGTGAAAAGCGCTCATTTTTTAACAAAAACAGCTATACTCGCTACGTTTTATAACAAAATTTAAATCTTCGATTTTAGTTAAAATAAAAACAACGCTTTCAGCATTAATAGTAGATTCTTTTGTTACCGTTAAAAATACTCAAAGAGCGTTGAACTGACAGGTGAGAGGGCGTCAACGCGAAGCTAATACTACAGCGTCGAGTTTTCCCTTTCCATTGATCGATGTTTACTGATTGAATAGCACATGCATTTCATTGTTGTCAAATAAACGGAACGACGACCCGCTACGGAAACGGAAATCAATTGATCACCGATCGGTGAGTACGAGTAAAAGATCTTTGGCATCATCTTCGCTGATTTTTCTTGTTGTTTATAACCTCTTTTGGAGTCGAGATTTTTTTTACAAAGTTCAATTGTTTATTTACTGCTTGTTTATGCGGTGTACACTGATATTTGATAATTGCTATATGAATGAGACACTGCATGCTCTTGCAAGTGTCTATAATTTTTTTCACGTATTTAAATTTGTTGATAAAATTAATTCTAAGCAGCTATTAATTAATCCTATATTTTACAGGATCTGTGCAAGAAGCTGCATTGAAGAAAATCGAAGAGATTATGATTGATTCATGATTCATTTATAATTTATGCTCTGGCAATTGAACAACCATACATACTTTATTAGAAACTGTAAAGATTAATCATAGTTAATCTAATAATGATTCTGGTAATCATATCAATGACTTTGATGCCTCTTATATTGGAGCTGGTTGTTAAATAGCAGAAAATTTATCAACTTTGTATCTGCAGTTCTATTTTTGACTTGTAAACATGAGTTTTTTTCATGAGCCAGAGGGTCTCAAAATTGGTGTTAGCGATGAGCAAATACAAGAAGAAGTGGAAGATCAAGAAGATCAACAAAGACGCAATGAAGAAATAAAAAATTTATTAACTAATGCATTCGATGACTTGGATAATGATGATAATAGCTCTGTTAACAGCAGTTCTTATTTAGATAATCATTCAAACTTATCATCAAGACATTACCAAAATAACGAGTATTATTACAACGTTGATGAGAATCATGGGATGTACAATGGTGAAAGAGGAAAATCAAATACCAGTATTTCAATGGATCCACCAACGTTATCAAAGCACTTGGATTCAGATTTAACCATAGATAATGAAGTTCATGCACCACCGTATGCTTTTGGTAAAAAAAATGTTAATCCTAGTTATTTATGTAATTTTGAAACACCAACAAATCGTTTTAAACAAGATGAAACCTCAGCTTCTCCGAATTATTATAAAGAGAACTACGAACCTGTCGAAAATGTAAGATCAGAAATTGAAGAAACCATGAATGCAGAAAATCATTATCAAGGTTTAAATCACTCAGATAATACAACAGCTCAAAACATTTTAAACTATCAACCTGGTGACCAATTAGATGTTCTTAATGCCATTAGAATTAGAGAAATAGACAAATTAACAATAGAATTAAGACAGTTACAAATGGAGAAAGATGAAACGATTAGATTGCTGGAGAGAAAATTAACTTTGTCACAAATAGAAATAGAGAGGTTGAATGCATTGAAAAATGAAACACAGAAAGGTCTTGATGATGCCACATCAGAAATTTCTAATCTTAAATTACAAATTGTAAAATTAAAGGAAGCCAACGAAACTTTGGAGAAAAGTAAGCAAGAAGTTATTGAAAAACTTTCAGTGGCTGAAAATACAATTTATGAGTTAGAACAGAAAGTACATGTTTTGGAAGACTTAGATTATGGAGAATCCAACAAAAAATTGTCTGAGAAGTGCTTGCAACAAATGCAAGAAGATCATAGTTTACAACTGAGAAATATGCAAACACAAATAGATACCATATCTCGTGAACTTGACGTTAGAAACAATGCATATGATTTATTGCAAAAGCAGTACACAGAATTGAGAGAAGCATATGAAGATTATGAACAAGAACATGAAAATTCCAACAACTATGAACAAAAGGTAGAGGATGAGCAAAAACAAAGTGAAAATGACAATAGTCAACATCAACTCAAGATAGTTTCAAGAAAATTTGATGAGTTGACAAAAATATACAATATTTTGAGACAAAAATGTTTATCTTCCTCAGATTTTAAAAGTAAAGATTCTGAATCATTACAAAGAGAAAAGCAACTTCATGACTTACAATGCACAGTACAATACTTAAAAAAAGAAAAAGCTTGTTACTCTAACAGAGTCAAAATATTGGAGCAAGAGTACATAAATAAAATGACTAGTCAAACATCAAATACATTTGATCAAATTGCAATTAGTTTAAATAAACTTAATGAAATTATGAAAGTATGCAATATTATAGAAAAACGAAATTTCAAACTATCAAAACAGATATCTATAACTCATTCCAACAGAGATACCTTGACGAATATTGATAAAAATGATGCTTCAGATGGAATATTACCTGTAGAAGAAGATACCAAAACTGAAATTGCCAACAAGTCTGAGTATGATTCTTCAAAAGAAATTATACAATTAAGGATAGAATTGCAAGAAGTACAAAAAGAACTTGATAGAGTTAAGGAGTTATACATAGATGTATGCGCGACGAAAGATCGACTCGCTTTGGATTTCAAAAACCAATTGAACAATTTTAAAACAAAACAGCAGCACAGCGAATTGCAGCAGGAACGCGAATCAATGACACAGAAAATAAAAATGCACATAGCAACAAATAAACAGGTTTTTAACGACTGCGTCAAACAACTAAAATCCGTTACCGAAATCCAAGAAAATGTGCAATTGAAAAAGAGCCTGATACCGCAGTATACGCAAACCGAATTCGAGGAGCATCGCCAAAATGGAGTAGATCAAGTGGATGAGCCGCGTAGTAGTTTACAACGCGAACAAGAGAACTTGATTCACGAGAACACTTTGAAAGAGATGAAGAAGAAGATGGAAGCAAAAGTTGTAGAAGAACTTCGCTATATCAAAAGTCAATACGAACGCAAGTTCAAAGCAGATTTGGAAAAGTATGAAAAGGTCCTTCTGCTCCTTCGACGCGAATTAAAAGAGAAAAATGCGCAAATTCAGTTGCAACAAGAATCTCATTTGGCGGAAAAATTGAAAATCAATTCGGACACGAAACTGCGAGAAGAACAGCTAGTTAAACTTGTCGAAGCAAAAATGCTTGTTTTCCAAAAGCAAATGCTCTTGAAAAATGAGGAAATCGAAAATCTCAACCACAAAATTGTACAAAAAGAGATGCTCTTCGAAGAAGACAAGACTCTCATGGCGAAGATAATGTCTGAATGGATATCAGAAATTCAGAACATTGTTAAGAAAAATTCCGACTTGGAAAGGGAAAATTCTGACTTGGATAAGAAGCTCAAAGAGTCAGAAGAACTGAATGTAAAATTTTGTACAGAAGTTCAATCTCTTAAGACAAAAGCTGCGAGTGACTTTCATTTATTCAAAAAGAAGTACGAACTGATTAAAAAATCCGCGTTGAATTACAAAGAATACGCTAGGAAAAAAGAGGAATATGTAATACACCAGTGCAAGCGAGTAGAAAGTGGATATAAAAAAGCGTTGGAAATTATCAAACAAAAAATCGAGGCTCTTCTCATTCTGCATGAAAAAAAGAATTATTTACTCAGTAAACATTCGTTGAAATCCGCTAGATGATTAATCTTCACCGAGATCAACGTTATATACATAATTCATCAGTATTACTTGCAGAAAAAAAAATTTATCACTAATTTTATTCTAATAGAAGTAACGATAATTTTTTTACATTTTTGTATATTGTAGACATGTAATTCTAGATGAATTACACTGTATCATATTGTATATAAGATTTTTTATAATAAATCTATTTATATATATTAATATAATAAAGATGTGTTTAAATTTTTACCTACTCCAATATTTTTAAAAATTAAAAAAAAAAAAAATTAATCGGAGAAAATAGTACAATTATTAACCTGAAGAGGGTGCGTCGACCGTCTCGGGGCGTTCGATCTTTTCGATCGTGGCATGGCACGTGCGAACGTGCGCGCACATCGCCGTCACTGCGGAAGTAATTTTTCTTCTGGAGCAACTCGTTTTCGAACGAGAATCTGATTGTTATAAACTAAACATGAAATTGTCAAACAACACGAAAATCGGAATTGGATGGTAGGTGCGTAATATCATTGGAATATTCGTGCAACATCGTTCAGTTATCGTTTCGGAGTCAGATGTTGCAAGTTCTTTTATAACCTCTAATCGGAAACGATATTTCTTTAAGTAGACTTCGGCTTGTTTATTTGTAGTGTGCTATGTTTATCGGTGTTGAATAATATTGTGCAAATTCGAGTTTTACAATCGTTTTGGGGTTTTGTCTTGTCGATAATTCTCTGTTTCATTTTATGAATAGTTAGAAATTAGATGTGCTCGGTAGAATATTCTTTGAATATTTATGTAACTCTTTGATGAGAGCTAGTGGTAGCTTCCCTGTGATGTGATAATTTTTTTGCAAGAATGAAACTGGAATTATCTTGTTAAGAATACAGTATTCTATATAATCTGTGATTTATTTCTTTCTTTTTTTTGTATAATTCACATATTTACTTATATCATGCTTTACAGGTTTTTTGCTGTAACTTTTGGATTGTACAGTTTTTATTTATCAAAAACACACATTGAAGCACACAGATATGAGGCAATGAAAGCAAGACAGCGTATTGCCCGGGCTAATCAACTTAATAAAGTGTCAGATCAGTGAGACAGCCATAGATCAGCATCGCCATTTAAAAATTTGAAGTAAATTCTGTAAATACATAAAAGAAAGAATCAAAAATGGCTGGACTGCCTCCTTTGGACGAAGAAAAGATGAAATTGGTCCAGGACCTGGAGATAGAGATGATGTCAGACATGTACAATCGAATGACAGCAGCGTGTCACAGGAAGTGTATTCTTCCCAAGTACCTAGAGCCTGAGCTGGGAAAAGGTGAATCAGTTTGCATTGATCGGTGTATTGCTAAGTACCTAGATGTTCACGAAAGAATTGGCAAAAAATTGACACAGATCTCTATGCAAGAGGAAAGCCTCGTTAAAGGAGCCAAACCTGGTTAACGTTGGGAGTTGCCAGTTGGGCAGCTTAGGGAAATAAATTTAGTTTTGGAGTGCGTTGCAATTTTCCTATCTTGCAATTATAATATGTCAAATTGCATTTATGTTCATGTAATATATGAAAAACTGAAGTTTGCAAGTTATGAAAATTGAGGTGCACTGTGGTTGAAATCAGACAAGTTTGGTTTGATCAACTATCTATCTTTGTAATTCTGTTTTATGAATCGTTAATTACAAAACTTAAAGAATTTCATTTGTTTTCATTCTCAACACCTTCAATTTATAAAAACGAACTTTCATTATCTACAAAAATATGATAAAACAATTACTACTTTGATTCCATTATAAATGAAAAAAGCTATTGTTTCAAAAAGTTAAACAGCATTTATAAATATGTCCAATAGCACCATGAAACAAATCATTAGCGCCGATTTTAATTTCTACAATCGCAACCTCATCACCCATAAAACCTCTATACGTATAGACACCCTAACGCTTACCTTGAACTTATTCGTAATAATCACGGCGCAGACCTCGTAAGCCGACTATTAATGAGAAAACGTCATGATGAGAATCACCGCTTGGATCGATATACAAAGCGGAGTACGTACTAACTTATTAGGCTCGACCTCGTTTGGAGTAAATTCATACGGTACTAGTGCGTATACAGTCGTCTATTCTGATTATCGCAGTCCCGTCGGCGTTACGACGCAAAAGAAAGATACACGCGTTTTGATACTGAAATGTTTAAATATCGTAATGTATCCGTCGCCAGGTAGAAGGTTCTTTATTTTATGTAGAGCTCGATTTGATTTGTAACATGTCATAATGATGTTGGGGATAATCAACTTTTGTATTTAATCAATGTAATTCTTTTTATTAATTATAAGATACATCACAGCAAACTCTTTACATTTTCGTGGTAAAATCTAATAAACTCACGCATATTATAGTTATATTGTACTCGGTTAAGCCTCGTCTTATCTCTCTTTTTAATTAAAGCATCGTCCAATACTTTTTAATACAAACGATAAAGTAAACAAAGAGAATGTAATAAAAACTCATCGTGTTTTATTAAATTATTAAGTCGGCCGCAAACTATAAGCGCTCCAAGTTTACGCGCTCAATTCAAATTCATATAACTATATTCCGCTTGCGTAATCTCCGATATAGCATTTTTCAAGCAACAATAAGTGCAAGCATCAACAACACATACGGAAAGTAGGACAGCCCTGAAATCCCGTCGACCCAATTTGGTCGCATCCTCAATCTCTCTATCTCTCTCGTTTATTTGACGTATATATACTATATATCTATAGTCGCATTGCGAGCGATTCTTCGATTTCCGCATGTGTTTTCGCTTTCGCCCGAGGTCGTCCCCGCTTTCCCTTTTCCGCCATAAACTATATATATAATACACGAGTCTGACGTCCCATTATATGTACAAAAAAAAGTCGTTCCCAAAGCGAGAGAGCGCTTATCTCTCAATCAATCTGGCTCATTACTCGCGTTTGTCTCTGCGAGTAATACGCTCCCCCTCGTGCGGAGCTCCTCTTCTTTCCCTTTCTCGTCTTTTCCCTTCCTTTCTCCCCTTTTTCGTTAGACCGGCTATTGCTCTTTTCCTCTCGGCGACGTCTACTGCTTCGTGTTTGGGTCGGACTTGACTCGATCGTCTTAGAAATATTTTCGTAAGTTTTTTGGAATATTATTGATCGATGGCTGGGGTATTCCATCCTTTGAACACTTGCTCAGTATCTCCAGGGTCTCGACGAAAATTCGCTTACAATGTGTCGGCGTGTAATGCTTGAAGATAACCGATAGGAAACTGTAGGACAAATTGTGTTTCAATTTCATGTAGGTCATTATGATTCGGTCTCTGGTGTTCATTCTTATGTTTAGATGCTCAAATTTGTCGCCGCAGATTTCGGTTACTCGATTCACGATGGTGCTCAGTACGCTGAATGATTCGATTCCAGTCGAGGTAAGTAGTTCATTGTCGCTTTTTATACAGTGCATTACGTTAAATAAAAAGCAGTCGGTGTTCACTTGCGCTTCTGCGTCTTTGAACTGAAGCTCGGGTTTTTTCGTTTTTTTAATAAATGCTTCGAAAGGAAATTGCGAGCTCGAAGAGTTTATGTTCACTTGCACTTCTGAATCTTTGACCGAAGGCTTGTTGGGACTTTCGCTCACTTGCACTTCTGCGTCTTTGAAAAAAGGCTCGCTTGGTATTTCGGGATTAATAACAAACGATTCAAAATCAGGACACTCGATATTTTCTTCTTTTATCTCTATATCATTTTCAACTTTACAATTTACGAAAAAGATTTCTTTTCTGGGCATTGAAGTATCACCTGGATTTTCATTGATTACACTTTTCGATTTTGCGCGAGATCTTGCCTTACTAACCGCTTTGATTCGTTCGTGTTTGTTATTCCCGGGTAAATTGCACGACGGCACTGCGATCTTCTTTAATACCCTCTTTTGTGCTTGGATTTCTATAACAGAGAAATACTGTGTGCTACAGAAACGTAACTAACCTCACTTTTTTACATCAAACAATTGCTACACAGCATACCTGGAAAGAAGTAGTCGCTTTTTAAGAAATGCAGTGAGCAAACTTTCGTCTTTACTGCAGTAACGTCATCGATTTTTAATAACGTTTTCCACGCCAGGAATCTATCCACCTTCTCGTTATTCATGTTCACGAAACTTTTCCCCGGTACCGGGAACTTATGGAAGCAAATGGTTAAATCCTTATGTGATTTACTGTTGCAGCCACTCACTGAGCAAGATTGGTATTTCGTTAACTTCGCACGTGGCTCGAATCTTGCGACCTCCATAATAACCGAAAATAAGATCAACACACGTATACTGACGTAAACTAATGATACATTGATAATTTGATAAATAAAGGTATGGAACAATTTCCTAGTTCACCGCCAGATGTCGCACGAACTATGTCTGATGAGCTAGTACCTTTCGAGTTTCGAGTCTGATTCTGCACGATGGGATTGGAGTGTAGAAAGAAAAGGAGGAGAAGTAGGGGAGGAATGGATGGATCAATGGGGAGTCGAGGGGCAAGTCGCCACCAATCAGCTGCGCGCATTTCAGACTTGAGTCGCCTCTGCGCGCTCTTTACAAAGGGGAGGTTGTGCTGGATTTCCACTATATTTCGGAGTCATTGAAAATTGGTTGGATTTACGTATTTTGCAAATAAGAATTATAATATTAAATTTTCTTCTTTATTTTTATTGAAATGTATAGTAAAATGAAAGAGTGTTTAAATATAATCGTTCTATTTATATAAAGATACTTTACAGTTTAGTCATATGTTATTCTTCTTCTGAATATATAGTTTAAAAACTCTAAGACTACAATAGCACATTACAATTTCTTGTTATCAATTAAAATATCAAAAAAACTCAATCGCACTAACGATTTCTCAGATAATAACGTGCAAAGCCTTCACTGACCACTTAAAAAATCCAAAATATTCCAAGCATCGGCAGCCAAATTCCGGCACAAATCAGCGCCAAAAAAACGGAGCATCAACAAGTGGAAAAACGGCAGAAAAAAGACCTACACACACAAGCTCCCCTCCGCGACTCACACTCGCGCGAAATACGGCAAACCGTCGCGTATCTTCTCTCTCTCTCTCACTCAGGAATTCGAGGCACGCGTGTGTATAGTATATATAGGGCCCCGCCGCGAAGCGAGCGAGACAGAATCACACATATACATATATCTATAATATATATAAAACCGCGGCGACGGCAGCGCGACGCTCGCGCCAACAAGTCAGCTCAGTACTCCTCCGGAATTCCTCCGCGACGGTGCACTGAGCTGAGAGTCGGTTCGCGGCATCAGTTCTCTGTACAAAAAAAAGAGTGTGTCCTACTGTGCGTGTGTGTGCGTGTGCGCAAGTGTGTCTCTAGCTGTGTTTGCGTGCGTGATCCTGACTCGATAGTACCTAGAACAAAAGTGCTTTGCATATTATAATATAGTTAACATAATATATTACAAAAGAAACTCTCGGTTCCTGAGGACTATATACCTATATCTACCTACCTACTTGCTACACATACACCTATATATATTATATTGATACGTGCCTTTATGGAGGGACCTGAGGCTACCGCCGCAGCAGCTCGGCGCATCGATTAAAGCAGAGGTGCTTGCCTACCTATACGGCCATAATTCCCGAACCGCACACGCACACACCCACGACACTTCACTTACGTCTACATATATAGATATATATAATACCTGCCGCTCTCCGTCCGTATAATAAAATAAACGCTGTGTGTGCTCTACTGCTATACCCGGCCTGTGTGTGACAGATATATACACCCGCGCCGCTGTGTCTATGGGTAAGTGCAGTCGGCTTATCTATCTCTCCCTCTATAATATGTATAAACCATAAGGAGTGCGAGTGAGTGTATAATATAATATAAGGGAGAGAGAGAGAGAGGGAAAAATCGCGTGCGTCATGCCGGCGCGCCGCCATATTAAGGAACACGTAGCGCGAGAGAGAGAAAGACGCGTAAGGCCCCGGTGTGTGTGTATATACTCGCGCTTGTGCGGTGTTCCGAAATAATTTCGGAGCGAGTTTTTCGAGATTCGCAAGAGGGTGAGGTATGTACACAATAAAGGTCTGCGATGCGTGACGCGACTGCTTGCTGCTTAACCTCAAAGAGTCCGCGAGAGTTTGTTGCTATGGCTTTCTTTGAGGTGTGTTTCTTGGTCTGACGAGAGATTTCAGAAAGCTGCTTTGCTGCCGATACCGGAGTAGAGTGTGTAATGTGTATATACAATACACACGCGAATAAGTGTAGTAGCTGTCGTTCGGCGAATGATTATACTAAACAAATCAGATATTATCGAGAAGTGGAGCAGGAGAACGTATACATTTCCCTTTCAAATAAAGCCGATAGCGACACTATATTACACGGAACATCTATCACTGTCTCCTCGCGCGACAAATCATCCAGCACAAACGCACGAGACGCGATATTAGGTATACCTTTTGACAGATCGATAAGACTATAATATGGTCTAAAAATACACACCACTTCGTTCTCATCAAAAGCAACAATCCAAAACAGCCTCGAACAGCCAAAAGAATCTTATTAGTAAAAAAAAGCTCGCTATACATTTGTCCCTTCTCCTCAGCGCATATATAACGGGAACCGCGCTTTCGGAATGCCATGTCGGCCATAACCTCAAAAGGGAGCAACTTTTAGAATATACTACATTGCAAAGCAAACTCGCGTGCATTTTCGGATAAAATCCAGCCTCGACATCACCGCAGCCGGCTATACTTACAACAAAACGCGTTATCGATCTCCTCGACTTTGTGCACTGCACCTTCGTGACTGCATACATATACTATACAGGCGCGAGTGGCCACTTTGGAGTGGAAAGGATTTTTCACCGTTGCTTTGTGTGTAAAGAAGTCGCCGAGAGAGGCTTTTTTTCTTTCTCTCTCGGGGCGTGGGCTTGGGCGTGGGTGTATTATTGTAAAATCGAGTTTTTTTCGATGTCGAGAGAGTGAGTATATTAGTAAAGGAAAATTATGTCTCGGGATGTACTAAAGGGGTTCGTTAGTGTGTGTGTTCGCGGTGAGCTACTCATTAAACCATTATCTAATAAAGATGCATGAATTGTCGTCTGGATGGTTTTATGCAAAGTTTTTATAGTGGACGTACGTATACGCGTGTGGAGTGAGTTGAGAGAGGATAGAGGAAGAGAAAAAGAAAACAACGAGTTGCTTCTGCTGCAATAAAGTGCATTAAGTATATACGTGGGTTTGGTCTAAAATAAGCTTTTTTACTGCTGCCGCTGAGTATTTCCTTATCTTATTCTACATTTTATAGGCGGTTCGTATATAGTGATGGTTAACTCGCTGCTATTCATTATTTTTGCACAGTATATACTTCACTCTTCGTAGAAAAGTTTGTATAAAAAAATCAATGTCTGATAATCTTGTTAAATAAATCTACAAGCACATTTCAAAGTTAAATGCAACCAAAGTATTTTTAATTGAAAACTACAATCTTTAAAATTACAAAAAAGCAGTATTACAAAACTCAACGAAAAATTTTCTCCAAAACCAATAGCCACCTCTAGAGAGCTTTTCCTTCCCGTATCTCGACACACCGGTGAAAGTTCCACCTCGTCTCGTCGACATTTTTACACGTCCACATACACCTTCGTGAGTCACACACACACCTCGCTCTCATCTACATAGACGCGTATTTAACACACATCATCAGGAATGAAAAAGCTCTCCCACGGACGTCGCACAGAGGCTTTTCCTTGATTCCCGCGTGATTCACTTCATTTTACGCGCACGCGAGAGAGAATCGCTCGAATGCTTCGAGCGTTTATCGGACTGCGTGTAGACATGCGAGATGATGGAAGAGCTATAACTTATTTTTATTTTTATTTTTTTTTACACTTCCCTTGTGTGTGTTTGACTTTCGATCCTGGCGCCATTTCTATATGCTAATATACAGATATACTTGTAATACTGTTCGATAAAGTGAAAGTTCGGTGAAACGAAAATGTAAAAAAATAGAACGCCGCGACGAGTATAATTCTTTTCATATACTTATAATGGAGAGATGAAAAAATAGAAGCATTGTGAAAAAGTGCGAGGCGAAACAATTGGAACGGCATTGGAACTGTGTGTGTGTAGTATTATGCGAGCACACGGCGACGTTATTGAAATATAGGCGAGCGCGTGTAGATAACGGCTAGAGCAGCAGTATATATAGCTCGTAAACATAATCTTTATGGCAGTTATGTAAAGTACGATTGTACGCAGTGTTCTCTCCGCGGACACTTGCAGCTGATTGTCCCCCCTACTGTCGTTTGTTGTTGCACTTATTTTTTTCGTGTCACGACTGGCTTTTTTTTGCAGTGACACACAACGTTGTACTATTTTTGTAGTGTTTCAAATTTTGTTTTTCCTCACGTTCCCACGACAAATCGTCCTTTAATCCCCCAAATCCAGTCCATATATATATCCGAGAGAAAAGAAAGAAAGACGTCGTCCTCGTCGAAAGTGAGCGATTAAATCTCCGTATATAGGAAGAGAGAGAAAAAAACAACGACTCCTTTTTCCGCGGATTCGCTGCGCGCGAAATGAATTCGTCGAGCTCTCTGGAAATACGCTGTTTTTTTTCTCACGTCGAGACCTTGATTCTCTCCCGAGAGACGACGCGCCGTGATGGTCTTTTTTTAACTCCCTTTAAAGCGGGAATTTCGTCGGCATGTGCTTTTTCGGTAATTATTGCGCTCGGTCTATACCCGCGAGAAGAAAAAATAAATTCAATTAACCGTGAAAATTCTTCGCATCGTTATAAACGAAAGATTGTATTATATAAATATAGCGAATCTCTTTCAATTCCGCTAACGACGCGCTCGTTAAAAACAATGTTGCAGCTTTCCAACGAGCTTATAACACACAAACATACTACTGATGCCTGTTATCGCTCTACAAATGAGCGATGCATTAAAAGCCATCAATGATCGCGCTTTTATCTTCGTGCGAAAAGGATGCGTGTAGATAGCGAGAAAGAGAAAAAAAGAGCAACAGTTATAGGATTATCTCTGGACTATTTCGACATTCGCAATCTCACGCGCGATTTCGTTTTGAAATGTGTCGTCGCTGGGATTTATCACTGACGCGAGTCTTGGGAACGGAAATGTTGCTTTGATGTGCAAAAGTGGAAAAAAATAGGGAAAAAAGAAAAGCACGTTATCGAACTTGGGAAGAATTAAGGTACAACTTGAGAAAGCCGTGAGAATTATGCAGGCGGAGACTCTTTTGCAGCAGCTGCATCAAGTGAAATTAAAATTGAAATTTATTATTGAAATGCGAGCGAAAACCGGTTGCTCATTAACGTTGATGCAGAGAATATCACGGCCCGGCTGGCCTTCTCTCTTTTATTCACTTTTCCGTTATTTTGACACGTTTCTTAAATGTAATTTCTCTTTTCTTGTCTCCCTGCGAACTCGTGTATAATAGACTTAAAACGTGTAGAAACTTCTCATTTCCATTCCTATTATTATTTTCCATTTGTATAATCAAGAATAACTCCAAAAACAATGTGCATTTAAATATTCCACAAAAGCAATTCAAAAATCCTTTACAATAATAGCTGCGGTTCAAAAAAATCTGCATAAGAATCGCCTTCATCGCATCGTCGGAATAAAACACATGATTCAAGCATTGAATAAATTTCATATATCTATATATCCGCATCTAAAACCTTCGACGTATACATATATAAGAATCGCAACATCCAATTCGAAATATCTCAAATTAGAATCAGATCTCGCTCGAGCGCGATTTTTCAATATCAGAAAACACTTCCTCGTCTCTATTTTTAACAAACCATCATCGCACAGAAACTCTCATTTCCTCGAATCTCCGCAATCCATCATCGTTGTGTATAGGAGAAAAAAAGGCGCGCCAAACACTATATAAAACATCGTCTTCTCTTCCCCGAAAGTCAATATAATACAACTTCGCGTAGCGAAAAAAAAGCATCTCCGCTTCCGGCCTCCTCGCAATTAGAGACAGAGCATATAACAGAGAGAGAAAGAGCGAAAGAGCTGCACAATGAGACTATAACTGCTGCATTATAGTTCCGCGTGCTGCGATGAGTCTCGGGTAATTGACGCGCGAGTAGCTTGTGTATAGGTGTGGAGGCAGCAGCAGCAGCAGCAGCAAGTGTCATCGTGCGCGAGTAATAACTTGTGGATGTGTGTGGTGATGTGGCTGCAGCTGCAGCAACAGGTCCGCGGGACTATCGCGCCAATTGTTACGTCACGTCGAGAAGTGAGATGTGCTACAATTGCACGAGGCTGTTGTTGAGATGAATGTGTGTATAGCGTCTTAATGCAGAGGCTGTGTCTTTTGTGAGTGGGATGTTCTAGGGAAACTGTGGGCGGTTGCTCTCTGTGGGATGTATTATGTATTGTTGTGCTGTAGTTATATAGAGAACGTTTCGCTAATTTTCACGATCGATTAATAAGCTGTAATGATTTTTCTTTTATTGCGAAAAGTTGTCTTGTTCATCAAACGTAACGGTGATCGTTTTTTTTTTTCATCGATAATTTTTTTTTTCTTTTGTCCATCGTAGACTGATGATTAGCCGTAAATCAAAGGATGAAAAAAAGCGAACAATCGTTAAACTCTCGGCGCGTCATGGAAGAAGTGACTTGATCTCGAGCTTGTTCTGGCACGTCCCGATGATATACACTTATATTCTGCTTTCTTTTTCCGTTCCACGGCAGCTGTTTCGAATCGTTCCTTTTATTCTTCCACTTGTATATGCACCAATCTGAAATAAAACTATATAGAATTATAATTTTCGAGTTCACATAAACGACAAAAAAACTCAAGTATTCTCTCGTATTATTTATAAAAAGAACTTTGTACGACAAGCAATAGATTAACCAGATAACGCACAGAAAAAAAAATGAGACGGTGTGTCTCAACTACAAATTAGAGACGCGCGAGCTCGTGAAGAGAAAAAAGACATAAGTGCACGGTACACGAGCAGTCCGAATACCAGCGCGTATCGACACTTGCAGTGTACAAACAATTTTTTTTTCTCAAAACATTATCTAACCAGCTGCTATACTCTCGACGCATCCGACCGAAACCTTAAGTGTATAATCCCATTCCCGTTTGAAAATCGAATCATCTGTTTTTCTCTGTATGCTACCGTGTATTACGCGAATCTATAATATAAAAAACATCGACACACACGAACGAAAGATAAGTAGGAGAGAATATAACGGGCCACCGGTGAAAAGGCACACGTGTACGGACCGACGCGTGTGTGGCGATAAGGTGCGCATACCTATATCGTATTTTCGGGCGTGTATATAGCAGGCGCGAAAAACTGGGTCACGCGACGTTGAACAAAAAAAAAAGTGCTGCAGTTGCGGCTCGTTTGTTTGTGTAGACATGTGTCTGTGTGCGCGAGTGAAAAAAAAGAAAAATAAATGGAGGAGTATAGTGAGGATAGATGGATTAGGGGACAGGAATGTGATTATATTTTTTTTAGGACGATGCGGCTGTTTTGGGAAAGGGGAAATGGATAATGTGCAGGAGTAACAGGTGTGATTTGAATTTATTATATTGTACGCGGCGTGACGTCACGCTGGTATCGTGTTCCAGTACGACATTAATGACGTTACATCATGTATGACGCTCTCTCGAGTGTCTTTGAATTTCTGCGCTACTTTCCATTTTCATAACCGGGTAAATTAATTTCATTTCGCTCTCCGCATCTCGTAAGAGGATTTTACGTTCAAATTTTTTTTTCGAATTAACTCCGTTATTGATTATAGCATCACAGGAATATGTAACTAATGCAAATCTTTTCATTAATATCAATCACTCTCGATTTGTGTATCGCTGTTTATTACAATGTTTACACATGGATATAAATTAAAATGAATATCGAGTGTTTATTTATTACACTGTTTCGACATGCAAATACAGCTTACAAGTACCAATAATTCAACTTCCAATTAAATTTTATAATTATTATTATACAATCCAATGTAAAAAGAAATTCTCTCACAAAACTCGCTTCAATAAGCACATCACGCAGCCATACACACGCGCACACACCATTAGTACTTATACTCCCACGTCTAAATCGAGCGCAACGACTCGAGCGTCCGCATAGAAATTCCAGAGCGACGCATCCGCTGCCTCTTGTGCATCGCGAAAAAGAATCGCGAGGCAAAGAAGGCGAGTTATGCCGCTCGTTCTCGTATTATCGCTCGCTTAAATGCGGTTCTGCGACCGACGTTGGAAGCATTTGTATATATATATATAAGTATATAGTGTATATACGTGCGAACGTGCGCTTTAACGGATCGCGGTGATAGCTTTTTTTTCTTCGTTGATAATTTCGTTCTTTTTATCAGGAAGTTTATTGTTGGAGAAAATTGATAGATTTGGTGGCGATGGTTATGAGTTTGGAGTTGGTCGAGTGTGAAGGTTTTGATTGGTGGGGAATAATTGAGGGGAATCTAATGGTGTCATGAACGTTTTGTTGAATAATTTTTCAATTTAGAATTATAATGGGTACGTCTAATTTATTTTATAAATATTCAGTTAAAATCCTATACATCACTACGATATCCTTATAAAAAGAGCACACATAGTTTAATAAACTTTTCACTCAGCCCGTCAATTATTCGCGAGCGTGTAATTTGAGCAAACGCGCTGCCGTCACAATAATCATGAATTTTCAATGTCTCTTCGCGAGAACACGAGCTTTTTAAAACTTCATGAACCATTCCGATTTCCTATTCATTCAACATCACGTACCTGTCACCGTTAAAAATTCACGTTCGATCCCGATAAACGTCTCTATAAAAAAAGGGAAGAGCTTTTTTTTAAAGGCTCGTAAGCGTCGAGCCACGTGACACTCGCTCTAATTACTTATTGATTTATTTACATGATGATATTGATTATGTTGTACAGCGATGGCGCGTGTAATGTGTTCATTGACTTTTCTTGAGGCTGATGAAGGAAGGGCTTGTTTTCGTTTTGTCGTTGCTCGAACTTTGATGAATTGATTTTTTATAGTCTATGATAACTGGGTTACTGGAGCAATTTGCGTTGTTGACGAAATTTTTATTGATTTTGTTTGCGCTGCTTTATAGAATCCATTCAATGAAATTATATTATGTATAAAAAATTTGTATTAATCATTAAAGTATCTATTTTCTATAATCAAAATATAGTATTCATAATACTTCAAAACGAACGAACAGAATCAAATTTACATTTCGATCATACATCTTCCTTATCATTAACCAAACTAGACCACGTAACGTTAAATCATCAAATTTGACATACACTAAACAATACAATCATATCGCACTATACATCATTTTTAAACGTCAATGTTGCGAGCACTCGTTCTACTACTGCAGCAGCAACAGCAAAATGTAGGACCTAATACACCACAGTAACTTTGCCTCGAAGTTATTTGGGTCGGCAGCAGATGTTATAAACGAAACGTCGTTGAAAAGTTGTACACGTTTATCTTATCGTCAGTACACGGGGCTATGTAGGAATAAGTTTTAATTATACAATTTGAATTTCAACGCGGGCTTTCAACTTTCACGTCTATCGCGGATGTGGAGTAGTTTCGGTGCGGGTGTTGGGGTATCGGCGATGGTTATTTGGAAGTTTGCTGATTTTAATCACAATTGAAGTGATAGCGGAATATAGTCCATAATATCGTAGATGTAAATCGAAAAAAGAATTAAATTGATAATCAGATACACTATATAAGAATCATAAACAACAATTTTTTTATACTGCAGGTTTTCTTGAGTTATTATGGTCACGATCGAAGAGAACTTTTACGGAAAATAGAAGAAAAAACATCTTTATTTGACCACAACACCCAATTATAAACCCCCCAAAAAATGCACTAAAAAAGTAAACACAAAAAAGCTGGTAACACAAGACGCCGCAGCAGTAGTTGCATCCGGAATTAAAAATACCGTCATCAAAAAATCCGAGCATCCCCACAAAAATTTCCTCACTCTCTCTCACTCTCTTCAAAAAAGCAACCGAGCAGAAAAGCACGCGCTCTAAATATAACAACGCCCTCGTGCACGCGCTCCTTTAAAACTTTTATTTTCACATCGCTGCAACCTCTCTATATACACTGCATCACAGTCCGATGCTGCTGCTGCTGCTGCACCGCCTCGTTGTTTTACGATGGGGTTCTCTCTCTCTCTCTCTCCCGCCAATGTCAAGGGGCGTTTCGCGCGAGTAGGTGTTCGTTTTCAGAGAATAATACACGTGCTTCTGATTTATTTTAGGAGAAAAAAACTTTTTCTCTCTCTCTCGTATTGAATAATTCAGGCTCATCGCGTGATGCAATTTTTTTTTTTCCTGAAAAGAAGAAGAATATAAGCGAAGCTGTCTTCCAAGTCATAAGTAACAAAGAGCGAAAGATTTACGCAGGAGAAAATTAAGCCTGTGCCGCGAGGGTCGCGTTGCTATTCTCGGAGTCCGATATAAATTTTCGAAACGTTCGCGTCAAACTCCAGACGCGTATATACACATATAGTATACTCCATCAGGCTTACGCAAAAGAATGTGTGCAGGTTGTCCTCCGATAATTGGAAAAATAAAAAAATACTGATTGTGTCGTGTATTTTCTGTTGCAGGCTTTCAATAGGAGAAAATCACCTTGGAGTACAAACTGATATTGCTGTTAAAAGAGATCGTTTTTTGGCTGAAGATATAGGCCGAAATCGTATAGAGTTTACTGATATATACTGTTTCCATGACAGGCAGCCTTATGAGGACCTCGCAAAAGAAATCCTTCTACGTTAAGTGAGTATTTTTTTTTTTCGTTGGAAAAAAAATTAAGTTTCGTTAGACAGTCATTAGGTTGGCGATGTGTGAAGAGAGATAGGGAAGCTACTACTGTCATATTGTCTCATATAACCTTCATCGAGGTAAATCGTGAGAACGACTATAAATTTGTGCTTGGCTTCTCACGCTCTATTGTCAGGTCGAAAAAAATCAGTGCACCAGCGGTATATATACATGTGCAGCCGCGAGCCCGCTATCTTTCGATCTCGAGTCATGCGAACCATTAACAGACTGACTGCTGTAAATTTTATACAAAACTCGGGATGATGCGTTAACTTTACTCAAAATACCGTTAAAAAAATAATTTCAATATTATTTCTTGAACCTACGAAATCAATACTAAATTTTACAGTGGAATATAAAGATATTAGACGCCCAAAGATACACGATAGAACGGTTACAGCCAAGCTTCACCCCTCGATTCTCTCGGCTCCCATTCATCAAGTCATACCTGTATACATATAATACGTGCAGTTCACAGCAGGATCAAACACGTATAGCTAAAAACCGTTGCACAGGCTTCAAGTATATGGCCCGTCTGGTTCAAAATAAAAAGAATCTGTCAAATTCACCACATAATTCTAAAAACATAATCAACGATTATAAAAATGATTTTTTTTCTTTTCCCAGGACACTGTTCCACTACGACCCCAACAAAGATGACGGTTTGCCGTCGCACGGTTTGGCCTTCAGATACGGCGAGATCCTGCACGTGACCAATGCCTCGGATGACGAGTGGTGGCAAGCCCGGAAAGTGACGCCTCTCGGCGAACAGGAGTCTCTCGGCATCATACCCTCGCGAAAGCGATGGGAACGCAAACAACGCGCCCGAGACCGACAGGTCAAGTTCCAGGGACACATGCCCGTCATCGTCGACAAGGTGCTTAGAGCAAATTGTTTTTTTTTTCTGTTTTCCGAAGATTTTGCAGGAAAATCATTGCAATAAAAGTCTTGCTATCCATGGTAGAAGCGTTAATGATATGTTGGCTATTTATATACGTTATTCTGTTTTATTGTCGATGCTCTAACTGAAAAGTGTAGTTGCAGATGATTCTGATAAATTTTGTAAATATTAATACTACACGAAAAGCTGATCTATTTAATTTATACGTTAGCCAAGGAAAAGTGATTATAATTTTCTACTAAGGCGCAAATTTAGATTTCTTGAAAATACATTAAAACGTGTATGAAAAGAGTACAGACGATAAATCAAAACAAAACCATAGAGTGTAAAATCTGCTAAAACAACAAATCTCAAAACCGTTACACTTTTCACCTCAGTCTGCAGAACATCGAAAGAGAGATAGACGTGTTGCGTTTACTTTGAAGTATACACGCCATCAGCGTTTGCTTGTCGAGAAAACAGCGAGATTTTATTTTTAATTCCTCTATACAACGCTCTCCCGTTTCATTTTCTCTCTCTCCTTATAAACATTTCTATGTTCCAGCAATCGACGCTCGAGAGGAAAAAGAAGAATTTCCCGTTCGGCAGAACTCTGCCGTTCTCCAAGCACAAAGACGGGAAGTCCGAGGAGAGTTCCGTGCAGGAGCGTGAGTATTATTAAATTACAAAAAACATACCGGCTTCTTCTTTCCTCGGCGCCGACGTCGTCGTTTGTAATAGAGGGAAACGTTTTTTCTCTATGAGTTAATGTGGGATATCGCGGCGCCTGTGATGATGACTTGCTTTGAGGGAGGGATTGAACTTTTATTTTTTTTTAATAATTGAGAGAAGTTCTGGAGCAAACTTTTTATTATCTAATTCTTCGACGCGATTTTCATACCGTTATATTATACTCCGTGAGAAAATTCTTTCCATCCGGCAAAGAAAAAGAAGCATCTTATAGCGTTCATGAATCATTCATATACTTTCACAATATCTATATACTCCTGTAAAAATGGAAAAAATATTTATATTTTTCACATTTGCAGAGATAACGAACGAGAACAAGAACAAAAGCGTAGACGGCGAGGAGAACGTCCTCTCCTACGAGGCTGTGCAACGAGTAACGATACAGTACACCCGGCCTATCATAATCGTCGGACCACTGAAAGACCGCATCAACGAGGATCTCATCTCGGAGTTTCCCGACAAATTCGACAGCTGCATACCACGTTAGTAGACACATATGATCGTATAGCTTCGCGACCGCGACGACTGATCGGGTTAACGCGGCGGAATTAGGACGCAATCTAGAATTGAAATCGCTGGCTCGCAAGCAGGAATATTGGAAAAATTGTATAAATACACCGAGCGAACGTAATATCTGCACTAATGCGCTTCTTTTTTTGTCGCGGAAATCGATGAGGCGTTAATCGCGTTAAATTATTTATGCTGGTAAGCGATCTAACACGTATATGCTTTTTATTTTTCATATAGAAACGTAAATATAAGTGTTGACCGATATTCATTCTTATTGTAAAAGTATATGGCTAAACTAAAATACATTATTGCGTCTACCGCGTTGTCAATCAAATTGAATAGCTCTACATAATCATACGCATTAAGTGTAATTTATTTTTAAATTTAAATTGGCCGTTGAATATGTGCAGATACGACGCGCAGTAAAAGAGAATACGAGGTGGACGGGCGGGATTATCACTTTGTTGCATCGAGGGAGCAAATGGAAAGAGACATACAAAACAATCTCTTTATTGAAGCTGGCCAGTACAATGACAACATTTACGGCACGGCAATTGCATCGGTTCGAGAGGTCGCCGAGAAGGTACTTTATTGCCATATTAATATAGATTGAGCGACGTATTTGTTCGTCAAATATAACTAAATAATTATTTCTGATTATTCAGGGAAAACATTGTATTCTGGACGTCAGTGGGAATGCCATTAAAAGATTGCAAGTCGCGCAGCTGTACCCTATCACAATCTACATCAAACCGAAGTCGGTCGAATCCATTATGTAAGGCATATAATTTTATTAAATATTGATTTTTACGCTTGATTCGATCTTTAAAGTAACTAATGATTTCTTTTTTTTGTGATATCATAGGGAAATGAATAAGAGGATGACAGAGGATCAAGCGAAAAAAGTATTCGACAGAGCGGTAAAAGTAGAGCAAGAATTCGGCGAATATTTCACTGGTATGTCCTTAATTACTTGCTTTTCGAGTTTCCATCCATCTTGAAAGTACCTTTGATATTAAAAGATAAATTTCACTATTTCAGCTGTTGTGCAAGGTGACACTCCAGAAGACATTTACGCGATGGTGAAGAAAGTCATAGCCGAGCAGTCGGGGCCTAACATCTGGGTGCCGTGTCGAGAGCAGCAATTGTGACCTCCTCTGTCCCCATTCAATTCGCTCACTAAATAAAAAAAATCCATTTCTTGTGCCTTTAAATAATATTAGATCTGAAAAGAAAAACTACGTGGTTGAGTGTTTCCACTATATTTGTCTCTCTTTATCTTTCTTTGCATTTCTCTTTCTATTCTCAGAAGAAGTAAACATTTTTTGTCTAAAGTCTCTCGTTAACAATAACCAACAACTGCGTTCTTGTTGCATTCCTGTGCCAAATGCGCTTTTATGAACGCCTCTTATAAATACCAGTATTGACAACGACCCTCTAGGATTTTGTCTACAAAAGAAAAAACGTTTATTACAAAAAGTAGTACATATAGCACTCGTTTTCTAGCTCTGATGAAGATGTCTTATGATTTCTATCTTACTATATGTTAAATTTTGGTGCAAACAAATCTTTCTTTTTTTATACAAAGAAATGTAGTATATATAAACTGATTTTTCCGCCTATGCATTTAAAAGAATATTAATTTACTTTGTAAATAGCTATTTAATGTTAGCTATAAGTCAGAAAAAGATATCTGTAAATAATTAATACTTGTAAATTGTAAATAAATAGTTTGTAAAGATATATAGATCTATTATCTTTATTGGTGCAACTGTATATTTATTTTCGAGCATCACTAGAGTAGTAACTGAATAAATTCAATAAATGTACTTTATTAAATGTAATTAACACCTTTTATTCTTCTTTGACAAATTAACCTCTGGTGCAACTAATTTCGAACATACACACACGTATTTGTTTATTTATTCGTCATTCCTCTTCTCTTCAAAAGGTGATGACCGAATGGAAATAAATATCTGGTTTGAATTGCGCCAACGTTTAAAATTTATCAGCGTATATAGCATGTATACTAAATCCGTGCAGCGTAGAGAATCTCTGATAGACTAGCACTAGACTAGAAACTGCTTATGACTTATGATACAGCATTGTCAGATAATAGCTAATATCACAGAGAGTCGCAACGGCGCCGCTAAGGGCGCCACCAGAAACAGGCGTACTGCGTTACCAACCTCTAGACTAAAGACTACTCTAGACTCTAGAGGTAAGCCGTGGAATTGATAAAGTGCGCGAGTCGCGAGAGAGCAGTGGATCAGCGGAGCACGAGTCTGGAGTCTGTCGGAAAGTGCGATCGAATTTAATTGCAAAAAGCAAGTAATTATTGTTTATCGGCGCAACATACGACGTCCGCAAAAATCGAACTCCAGGACCTGAACGAGGAAAAAGCTTAAAAGTAAGTTTTTCACTATTGTCACACAAAACTTATGTTTACGCGAACTTTATAACCTATTCGCTGAGCACACGTTCCGATGTTCGTGTATGATACGGTACGCTTCAAAAATACTGATCGTAAAATATGTATGCAAAATTATGTTATATCGAATTTTACCGAAAAATTGGAGTTTCCGAGTGATGCAGATGTTTCATTTGTTTTTTGGAGTAATCGGACAGTGTTGATTAACAATTTGTATTTCTCGATTTTTCTATATCAGTGTCATCATTTGATGAAAATTCAGCCAAGAATGTGTTTAAAGGTTAATGATAACGAGCGAGCGCTACATTCGTTCGATTTTTAATATTTAAATAACTACCGAAAACATATCCCATTGGTCGGCAGGGATACATTCTATAAATAATCTTCTTAGCTCTATAAGTAGTCTAGATCTCTATAAATGTCAAAATTAAAAACTGCCGGATTCTCAAAAAGAAATTTAAAAACTGCACGTATAACCTCGACACACAGTAGTAGAATCCAAAACAAAAACAAAACATGTAAACAAATAACAATCAAACCAATCCCAAAGTCGCAATTCATCACAATCCGTCACTCCAACACGTCCCTTTAAATACCTAAGTATAAACAACAAGAGAAAAAGTCCGTCTGATATTCAGCAAAAAGTTCGAAATATACTGATGTATTATTATATGCACACACGCGAGCGGTGAATGCAGTTTCTCCGGACGGTCGAGGCGAGTCGCTGTCAGTACTTACGTACGCGCAACTTTCCGCTGAAATTCGCGATCGTTTTTCCCATTCTTTAGTCCGCCACAGTAGCCGCGAGACCCAATAGGTATAAAAAAAGTCTCGTCTCGGTGTCGTTTCGTCATCGTCTGCGCGAGTTCGTCTCGCCCCGCGTCCTTTGGCGAATGTTATTTGCGTCGTCGTCGTCTTCGTTGTCCGAGGATCCGCTGCAGTTACCCGGGATTTCGAGGTTAGGTCATCCTGGGATATCGTCCTGCGGCCGCCTTGGCATTTTTTAAAAATTTCTCTCCGAAGGATGTACTCGATGAAAAGAGCCAATGGAAAGGTAATTAATAGTTAAATGGAGTGATGTGGACGATCGTTGTTCAGGTTCGCGGTGGGGTTAGGTTTGTTTACAGTAGCTCTTTTTGGGCTTGATGCAGTTTTGCAGTGTTTTTGTTTTGGAGAAGTGCTATATTTATAAACATGATATTTTCGAGTTTTCGGAGCTTGACTTATCACTGATTCAATGAGTGATTGACTTATGGCTATTCATTAGTTTGAAGAAAAATTGATGTATCATTTTTTGTTACTCAATTTGAGATAGCTGTCATGCTCTAAATTCTTTGTGTTCTCAAAGTACAGGCGCTGACTAATTTATTGTTATACTATAACTTATGTTCAGATTGTGTTTGCAAATTCATTTCATCATATGTGACAATTAAGATTTCATAATAATAGTTATAATTGAATTGGAATAAGCGATTATGTCATAATTTAAATTTTAATTTTCAGATGGCAACGGTCGAATCATTGGCTGAGGCTACCGATGTGGTACAAATATTACGACAGTGGGAAGAGGATCAAAACTCCCCCACATATGATCCAATACCAACACTGCAGCGGTTGGCAGAGATAATAGAGCAGGAAACTGAAAACTACTTTAAAATGGATCCTGATCCTTTTGATGAGAGGCATCCATCTCGCACAGATCCAGAATGCAACTTTGGTCACATTCTAAAAGTTTTGTTCAGAAAAGAGATTTTTATGACAAAGGTTTGTAAGCTCCAAATTTAAAATTGATTTATAATCACTAATAGCTAACTTTGACAACTTTCTTCTTTTCTTTGCAGTTGATTAATGATTATTTAAGGGATAATTATTGGTTAAGAGTTGGCATTACAAACAGAGATGTGAGAGGATTGAACACCGCGGCTTGCCGACTGATGCTAGACATTCTGCCAGGCTTGGAGACTTCAGCAGTCTTCCAACCAGACATGGAAGGTTTGATCCACAGACTGTTCCAGTGGGCAGAGACAAGCACGGAGCCTCTCCAGAGCTATGCAACTGGTTTGCTGGCAGCAGCCATGGAGGTCCAGGACATAGCCACAGGTTTTCGCGAGCAGAACGGCAAAATGGTTCCGCTCATGCTAAAAAGACTCCACGAGCTGCAGAAGGAGGCGGCCGAAGAACGCCGGCAGAGTAACGCCAGTAGACCCTTTGCCCATTTGGGTCAGAATCGTGCGAATAACAGTGTCGCGGATTCGGAGCACAAGGCCTTTCCAGGGAAAAGAAAAGTCAGGGAAAAATCAAGGGAGAACGGGGTCGTCAAGTCTCCGCCCGAACTGGCGGATTATTCATCGTCTGATGACGAGGGAAAGGATGAAGGTAGCTCACCACCTAATAAAAAGATAAAGAACGAGGTTGAAGATTTGCAGGGCACACCTGTTAAGAAGGACACCCAAGATCGTGAAGGATCTGAAATGATGTCGCCGCCGATAGCTATACCTCCTCTTAATAGTGGAAAAAACAACCCTAGTAATTCACAGGTATGGTATATAATAGTAATTTTGATTATTAATTGATATGATACGATAGCGATTATTTGGAAATATTTCCGAAGCCCAAATAATCGAGACAGTTATTATTATTGGGTTTAATATTTAATTATTAAACTGTGTAGACTACAACTCCTATAAAAAACGAAGACGGAACTCCGAAGAATTCGTCGACGACTCCCTTGAAAAATCAAGGCTCAGCTGTGAAAACTCCATCGAGTCCAGCTTGGTCGAACTATTCTAAAATGATGGGTAGTAAGACACCGTCGACATTACTCGAGGGAAATTCAAATTCGTCCTGGGCTGAGATGGAGTCCCACGTCATCGGCAACATCCAGATATATCCACCAACCTTAGCTACCAGACAAATGCTTATTCTCAGGTATTTGACGCCGATGGGAGAGTACCAAGAGTTCCTGGGTCACGTATTCGAGCAAAACGCTCTGGAACTGATTCTCCAGTACATAAACGTACGAGAGACAAAGGACAGCCGGCTGGCGTTTGAGGCTCTTAAATACCTGGCGTCGTTACTCTGTCACAAGAAATTCTCGATCGAATTCCTGAGTATCGGTGGACTGCAACGGCTCTTAGATGTTCCTAGACCCAGCGTCGCCGCAACCGGTGTCTCTATATGTCTGTACTACCTGGCTTACTGTGAGGACGCCATGGAGAAGGTTTGCCTGTTGCCCAAACATATTATCTCGGATCTGGTAACGTACGCTTTATGGCTGCTCGAGCGGAGCCACGATTCCGGAAGGTGCCACGCCACGATGTTTTTCGGGTTCTCGTTCCCATTCAAGGTCATACTCGACGAATTCGACGCACAAGACGGCTTGAGGAAATTGTATAACGTGGTGAGTTATTTGTTATTTTTGGTTTCTTGTTTTTATTGCGAAGCTGTTGGAATATTTTGAACAATCGTTTCGTTATCGGTAGCTGATAATGAAAGTTAGTCAGTAATTTAATTGACTTCATGTAAACAAATGAATTTTTTTGCAGATATCCACACTGCCCTTACTGAATATCGAAGAAGAAGCTACTCTGAACGACGACGAAGAATGTGCCTCGAGACAAATCGTACGACACGTGGCTGTCGCGCTAAAAAAGTACATGGAAGCTCACTTGTATTGGAAAGCGGAACAGTTACAGCGAGCGGAAAATGCAAGGACGGAGCGTGATACTTGGCAGCCTTCTCTACCACCATACAAAGTAATCCCAGCAGTCGTTTGGAGATTTTTAATTTGCTACTTTTTAAATTTATATTTATTAACTCCGTAACATGACATAATTTTTTAGGCATGCAAGTTGAGCCCCGAAGAGGTCCAAGCTAAAGTTGAAGTTCTGCAGGAATTGATGTCGTTGAGAGCACTTTGGCCACCGGTTGAACAACTCCATCGTCTCGGTGGTGTTTCCCTTCTTCTACAAATTATCGCCTTTGCCCGAGAATGGAATTTCAACAGCCGGTAAGATTCTTGATTACTTTAACTACAACATAGTGGTCAACAAATTAATAAAAAAATCTTATTTCTCCAACAGTGTTCACAACACTTCGAGTGCCGAGACGGTACGTGCATGTTTGGACGTTATAGCGATCTGTTCGGTGGTGCCGAAAGTCATGTTACTTCTCTGTGAACGTGTGGATATGCCCGATCTCTCGATGACGATGTCCATCAACCTTCTTCTCGCAGCTGCAGAATGTGAAATCATCGTCGACGCGGACGTGCAACGAGCGGCCTTACGAGCTGTCATCAACTGTGTTTGCGCACCAATCAATCGCGTAGGTGGAAACGTAGCCAGATACTCGGTTACCGGCTCTGCCAAAAAGAAGACGAACATTCACAACAGTGAGGAGCTCATACAGAAAGTCTGGGAGAGTGTCAGATCGAACAACGGTATTATGGTGAGTGTTGTTTTGCCATACGAAACAAGAAGATCGTTTGATGTATGACGTTGTTCTAACGATATGGATTGTTTTCAGATTCTATTGCAACTGATGATGGTAAAGACGCCTATCACGGACGCGGACAGCATTCGTGCGCTGGCTTGTCGAGCTCTGGCTGGTCTCGCTAGGAGCGAGAAGGTCAGGCAAATCATCAGCAAGCTGCCAATGTTCACCGACGGTCAGATACAAGCTTTGATGAAGGATCCGATACTTCAGGAGAAGAGGCAAGAACATGTCATGTTTCAGAAGTACGCCTTGGAGTTGATGGAACGCGTGTCTGGAAAGGCCAAGCCTACCGGAGCCGAGTATGAGATTTCGCTTGTTAGCTTACATAGGGCAAACGTTGTCGCACAAACAAGAATACAGTACAACGAACAGCAGTTGCACCAGCTCATATATCAACACCTCCTATCAAAAGGATTGACTGAGACGGCCGCGACTCTGCAGAAGGAAGCCAACTTGGAGTCGCCAACGGTACCCAAATCATTAACATATCAGCCTTTCCATTATCGGAGTCCAGTGACCACCACGGTTAGTGCGCGTATCTAAATGTAACTAAATATGTACGTCTAGTAACGTAAGACTAAACACTTGTTTATTTCGATAGCCGAGACCAGCTTTTTCTCCGGGAGCAGCAGCAAATTTATACAACACGAGATGCACACCCGGACAGCGAGATGTGGTGGTGCGAACCAACACAACTCCAACTACGAACTCATCGCGATTCATTTCTCACACTGGTGCAATTACGAATTCGACTCCCGCATCAAACAACAATCCCATTAGAATAAAACTTGCTGACACGATGAACCAGAGTCCAGTGGCGCCTAGCCAGCCTATCAAACTGCCGATAAATCAAATAAGGTAGATATCTTTATCATTTTAGGCTCCTCTTATTTTCAAACACTTTTATTAATCCATAAAAAAACAGTTTCAAAAAAGCAGAAAGGCAGCTATCGACGATACAGCAGAACTTGAGCATAGTCAATCAGAATCAGCAGGCGTGTCGATCGTTACAGAAACAAATCTCGAGAGATCCCGGTGGAACGGCGCTGGGCGTTGCTTCCACCTCCGTTCAGACAGTCACGTTAGACTCTATTATCACGGAATATTTAACAAATCAGCATGCACTTTGTAAAAATCCTATGGTTACTTGCCCACAATTTAATTTATTCGAGTGAGTATTCATATTTTTCTTACGTCTGTTAATCAGAGTATATTTATCATGGTCGTTGAGCATTTGTTATATGACTTTTTTAGACCGCATAAATGCCCGGATCCATGTAAGAAAAATTCGACACATGCTAACGTCGCAGTAAGATTATCAAGGAGACAGCAAGGAGTGGACGGAAGGCGGCTCGACAGAAGACACATCTACAGTCGGTTCTGTCCAGTAAAGTCGTTCCGGCCGCTGGATGTCGATGGCACATTTACATGCTGCACGTTTTCGGTACATTTCAGTCCTGCAATAGAAAGTTATGAAGAATAATTATGTATAAGAAAATTTTTAACGATTCCCTTTTATCATTACAGCCTTGTCAGGAATATCTGCTCCTCGGTACGTATGCAGGTGAGGTGAAGATGTTCAGTGCTCGGACTGGTTCCGAGGAGGCGACCTACGCCTGTCACGAATCTTACGTCTCGCATGTCGAATGCAATCAAAGAGGTGATCTCCTGCTGACGTCGACCGCCTGGAGGTCGCCGATGTCGGCGCTCTGGAGCATGGGTATGTTCTTCGACATGAAGATTCCTCTCGAACACGAGGACTACGTCGAATTTAGCAAACTGCAGGACAGAATTGTTGGCACCCAGGGCGAAGTTGCAACGGTATGTATTATTTTTCTATTTCAACTGTAAGTCTGATTCAATGAAAAATTGTTATACAATATTAATTTCGTGTTTTTAGATATACGACATTGGCACGGGTAAGTTACTCAAGACCCTCACACCCTCAATATCAAACCAATATACGAAGAACCGGGCGACCTTTAGCATGAACGACGAGCTGATTCTGAGCGATGGTATACTCTGGGATGTGAACTCTGGCAAGGAAATTCACAAGTTTGACAAGCTTAATCAGACGCTGAACGGCGTGTTTCATCCTAACGGTACCGAGGTCGTGTCAAACACGGAAGTCTGGGACCTGAGGACGTTCCATTTGCTCAAAACGGTGCCGGCGTTGGATCAGATGAACGTCATCTTTTCACCGGTCAATAGCATCATCTACGCTTTCTCGCTCGAACAGGAGAACGAAGACGACTCGCACAATATGACGTCATTCAAGACTCTCGATGCTCTTGATTACAATAGTATCGGTAAGTTTTTATTTATTTTTATCAATTTCGTCTGTAGAATTTTGTAATTCCGATATACGTTTTCCGTATAAATAGCCACGTTCGACGTCAAGAGGGGAATTTACGACTTGGCCTGCAACAAGTTCGATACGCAGATCGCTGTGGTGGAGAACATGGGTGAGTTCGATAGCATTCAAGAGTCTTGTGTTCGTCTGTACGACGTTGGTAGGCGTAGAGATGACGAAGACGAGGCCGAAGAGGACGACGACGATGAAGATCTCGACGCAAGCGACGATGATGGATCGAATTCTGGTTCCGATGATAACAATGCCGATGGTGCGTGGTGATAAATTTGTTATTGTACTGTGTTTCGTTATTTCGGAATCTAACTAATAGCTCGATTTGCAGATGCCGACAACGGCGATGCACAAGGGGACGATAACGGCGATGGCGACGATCACGGAGACGGAGACAACGATGACGACAACAGCGATGGTGATGACACGGGTGACGAGAGCCTCGACTTCCACGGCATCTTTTCCTCGGACGAATACGCGGTATCAGATGTCGATGACGTCGAGATACTCTTCAACTGAACGAGCGATCAGGATCGAGCGTGATGAATCTTAGTGTCAAAAGAGTACTACTCTACTCGTGCGAATCTGATCGTTGTCGTCGTTATTTCGATCAGAGAATTCAAGAGAAGAACTAAAAGAAGAAGATTACGTTATATTTAATGAAACGGATAACCGCTGAACCGAAACACTGCTATATTTTACTCGGGATCGTATGCATAAGAATTAACGGAGATTTTGTGTTAATTTTCATTTTAATCGTAATATCCAATGCACGAACGCAAAGAAAGTATATCGAGCGTAGCAAATCAAAGTGGGGAGCGACCGTTGAAAGTATGATTTCTTTTTAACCGAGACTATCAAATACAACGTCGCGGTGAGGATCAAGCGAGTTCTGTGAACGTTCCTCGCCGTGACCGGAATAAGATAACCAAGGGTATGAGGCTGCTCTCAACCCTCGTATAAAGCGCGCGGGCGCATTTTCTCGGTCCGCGCGAGCGCGTATGTACATGATTTTCACAAAGGATGATATTTTCTATTTTCCGTACGTTTAATAATGGAACGCGTGTGTTGAGTAATTAGGCCGTTGTTTGTTCATAACGCAGACAAACGTTTATTATTATCGCGTGAGAGAGAAAGGGGGGAAGGGGGGGCAAAGCAAAATTTTTTTGCAATTTATCGGGGAGAGTGTGCGCGTAATTATATTAATATAGTTATAGTTATTATTATTGTCATTATCGAGTAAACAAGATGAACTATAAACGAAGGCAAGTTCAATAAATAATAAATATTGTAAAAAATCTACACCGCATTTCATTTCGTCTGCTGTCTACCGTTATAAACACCTAATCCAATATTTTCTTCTTTTATTTTGTTTATACCAATCTCAATCGAATTTATTCCAGTTTCAAACAAAACATCGTCGACAAAGTTTTATCCATGAAAATCAAACGAGAACTCCGAAAGCGCTCACCGTGCACTACCGCCCTCTACCATCGGCATCGCCAAAAGCCTCCATCTCTCTCGCTCTCAGCGAAAACCGCATCACGCTTTCAGCAACTGCAAAAACAAGTGTTCCCGGCTCACTCACACAGAGTCAGACGGAGAGCAGAGCTCAGCCCAGAGAGAAAGATGGCGGCGCCCGGCGCGACGCTCCGGCCGAGTGCAGCTCCGTAGCAGCTCCCGCTCTCCGCCTGACTACTCGTCCACTCCGCCGAGCGCCTACTCCCCCGGAGGAGACGCTGCTGCCGCGGCGGCGCGCGAGAGAGCAGTGTCCCCGCGAGAGCTCGAGACTCGACATCGCCGCGCGCACGCCGTATTACAAGCTTAATACCCTCGTCATCGTCATCATCATCATCGTCGTCGTCGTCGCGGTGTGTAGTATCTTATATACTCGTGACCTGCAAAGAGTACCGGTCGACCTCGACGAAGACAAAAAAACAAGACGAGACACAGCAAAAGTATATAATATATCAAAGCAAGAGAGAAGAGACGAGAAGAGAGAGAGAAAGGAAGTCGGGCGTGTATCATGCGGAGCAGCGGTTACGAGGCGCTGCTCGGCTCGATATAGCGGCTGCGGTATACGAGGAGGAGAGCGCGAGGGGGAGAGCGAGCGCGTCGTCATCATCGAGGTCGCTAGTTGCCTGCTTGCCTGTCTGTGTGTGCGCCCGCCGCCTCGCCTCTCTCTCTCTCTCTCTTTCCCCGCAGCGACGCACAAGGAGGCGGACACGACGCAGCAGCAGCAGCAGTCGAGCGGCGCCATTCTCGGGGCGTCGATGTAGCGTCTACTCGTAGCAGCAGCAGCAGCAGCAGAGTTGGAGAGTCGACACTGCTTGCGGATTTATAAATTATCTACTGGAGAAGACAGTTTGTCGTCTTTCTCAGGATGGAGCAGAGGGAGAGGTACGATGAGCTCTGCAGGCTCTGTGCCTCGTACGATGCCGTCAAGATGGACATCTTCGGACAGGAGGGCAAGAACCGACAGCTCGTCGACAAGATACAGACCTGCTTGCCGTTCAGGGTATGTGTATTTTACTTTATATTATAAGTACTACCGGCACTTTTTTTCTCTCTCGCCGGCGTGAGATTGTTTTTACATAGCCTCTCGTCGTCGTCTGCTAGTTTTCTCCGATATATACACACACACACACACAACATACGTATCTATATATAACGTAATTGTGTAGCTGGATCTCGGGTATATATCGCCGCCGAAACCGGTATAAGCTCGGACTTACACGCGCTGCTGTGAATTTCAGCGAATGTAAAAAGAAGCTTTCGTATATATTCCATATAGTAAGTAGGCTCACGGAAAAAATAAAGAGGAACATGTCAATCGCGCGCGAGTCAGCGAGCCGCACTGACACATTTACAATAATCTCCCGCTGGCGTCGCGAGTGTGTGCATATACCTATATGTATGTATATAGCCAGGCTATCTATCGGCAAAAGAGCGTTCGCACGTGTGCGCACGTGTAGCGCGGCGTATTGCGAATTTTCACCTCAAAAACATGAGTAGTGTCTATATAGATCGCGAGTGCAGCAATTATACAGGCGGCGGCGGATCCTCTGTATTGGTTTCTCATCGATTAGCCGCTGTGGTTTCGCTCTATGCTGGTTTTGCTAATTGGAGGCTACTTTGCTCCTGTGATTAATAGTCGACGCGAAAATGTTTTCAATAAAAAGTAAAATATTTACGTGTAACGTAGTAGTATATAAATGAATCAAAGCTCGAGTATTTACGGAGAGTCACCCTCTCGACGTTGAATGAACGTCTGTTTTGTCGGAACCAAAACAAGAGTGTATGTATATGCACACATAGGAATAGCAGCGCGAAAATCGCATCGCAAAAATTTACTATGTACCCAGGTATATACATTAGACCCGAAAATTCCTCTCCGCTTCTATATATACCAATACACAAAGTCCCCGCATATACCTATATATATATCAGGCGCTTCGTCCTCTTGAGGCCCGTATATAAGGACGCGGGGGAAAATCCAGGTTTCTCGGAAGGGGCCTCGCTGCAGCACAAAGAGAGACGCGCGTCTGCGCACCTGGTCTCTCTCCTCTCTTACCAACACTCGGACGGTTCGGTGTATACCTATATATATACACACAGGTATATAGAATGTCTGTGTGTGCTCGAGAGCCGAGGGCGTTCTGTTCTCTCGTGCAGGCCGGCGTCGTCCTCGGTCTCGTTCACGTCCTTCCCGCTCTCGTCCCCGCTCTCGCTTCGATGCAGCCTATACTGCTGCAGCGGCTGCCGAAGTCGAGAGGAGAGTTGCTGGTTGTATGGCTGTGTGTATAGCCCCGCCGAGGGTTGGGGGTTCGTTGCCTCGGCTAATAAAATTCTTTATTTTTTAAAATGTTTACAAATTAAAATTTACTAGAATACATAAACCCCATCTCTCAGGCCACCCATACCAAAGCCTCTCCATATCCGAACAACGCACAAAGACACGTCTGCAAAATATACACTCCTCCGCGGCTTGTCGTCGCAATTGCTGCTATATAAGTACGAAGTGTGTACAGTATAAGCATCAGCAGCGAGTGGGCTGCAGTAGTGCAGGCCTTAGTCACTATATAACGTACTGCTGCTGCTGCTGCTGCCGTGGCGTACGTGACGAGGCACGAGAGTGTATATAAGCGAGTTCCCCGGCGACGACGCGGCTCCATCTTGTCGAGCGCGTCGTCGTGTCCTCGTTTTAGCGGCCGATTTTATCGGTGAACGAGCGCATGGTCGAGTGTGCATGACACCGACACTTTTTTTTTACTTGGCTTGTTTTATGATTGTTCAATTATTTTTAATACTTTTTTTTATATATAGGATGTTAGAAGAAAAAATATTCCTCTTCTCGTCACTTCAGTCTATTATATACTGTACACACATATACGTTTTAACGATGATTTAAAATTAATAATAAAAAAAAAGCGATAATATATCGTTGGCAGCGCGAAAGAGAGGGAGCAATCGACAGGCGTTTATGCGGCAGACTGTCGTGAGACAAACACGTGTCTTTAGAATCAAAACACCCCCTACTCCAGAGTATAGTAGTAAGCTCGGCCGTTATATATACCACCACCGCCGCGACGACCGCGCCGCTGCTGTGTGAGTTTATTAGACCGCCGGCGTTTGCATGACAGACGCTGTTATATGCGGTTGTGTATTAGTTTCTTCTCTTATTTCTTTTTTTTTTATTTGTTACAATCGAAAATCCGGGGAAATTGAGTTTAAACGTTATACAACAATCTCTCTGAAAACGAGAGAGAATCGATTTTCTCCCATATGTGCTCGTTTTTAATTAACTACACGACGAAGCTTTTGTACAAAGGTACATTTGTATGATTAAACATTCCGTTAATTTAATTAAGCTTCGCTATATAATTGTGATATTATATTTAGGAACGTAGAGAAGAGATTACAATATCGAACCGTATAGCATTTACAAACGTAGTTTCAATGCGATTTTAGCGCACTGACTCGTCTCTCCTCTGAATTATCTAGTTTACGGATAATATGATTTTCAATCAGCATCGATATTATTATAGAGTTACAATAAGCCGTACTTGTCTGTATAATATTTGCTTCAAACGTCGTTCGTTAATTATTCCTAAACCCTCTGCTGTGCGCTTCAACGACAATAATACATAGACTTCCGTCTCACGCGAAATTAGACGCGCATATGCGATTGATTGACTAAATCAACTGCAGCCCTGTACTTCTATTTCGAATATTTCTTCAAGTGCTCACAAAGTTCCACATAAACTGTCCTGTTTTTTACGTTCTCAAAAGACGCCAAGATCTTCTAGAGCAAATCTCACATTCCCACTAGACGCAAAGCACAGCGAAAACCCAATTAACCTAATGCCTCTCTCTCTCTCTCAGCGGCGTTGGAACTTGGTAAATATCCCTTAGAAACTTCGTATCTCTGCCCCCGACAGGAGAGAAGGCCTAGAGCTCAGTGGTAGTCTTCGCATCGATTCTCCCAGCAGCGTAAGCTTCCTTCTAACAACCTCGTCGTCCTCGTTTTCCTCCTCGTCATCGTCGCTGCGCAGCAGCTTCGCCGCCGGGCTCTGAAATCGATTCGACGTCGAGGACGGCTGCTGCTGCTGCTACTATATGCTGCTACTGCCCCCCGGTGTAACTCGATAGCTCTGAGAGATGCTGGTTTTATTTTGATAAAGGGAAATTATTGCTTGTTACATACACGCGGTGCGAAAAATAATTGGTCTGCATAATATTTTTCATTAGAGGTATATAAGCGTTTGTTATTAACGTGTCAAAGGGTTAAGAAACTCTCGTGGTTTTTTTGCAATCGGCTAAAGTAAAGAGAAGAATAAAGTACACTATATACCTTTTCCCGGCGCACATAAAAGTCGCTAGTGTATTGTTCTTCGTTTTCGCTTCGTCGTCGGGAAAAAAAGTCGATCGATTGTTATGGAGAAAAAATCGTTTCTACCCTTACTTCGCTCTTAAAAGAAAAATGAGGAAAAGAGTAATTCATTATACAAAACGAGCGCTGCACTCGACGACATTCAATCAGCCCGTTATCGCGTCTGCCGAATAATGTGACTAATCCCCGCACAATTTCAATCTCGAAGCACGTACGTATATAACACACACCGGGTTCGGAGAAAGAAAAAATCGCGAATCTGTCTATATATAATATACCTGCGAATCTCGGAATTTTAGGTTAGGTTATAATACAGAGCGCAGTGATACACGTGGAGTGCGCGCGCGTATATAGTGTACTTTCGTTTAAAAAATTCATAGCCAGATTAAAGTACTCGCCACGTGGTTTAACGGATTCTTATAACCGCACTGTATAATCACCTTTAATCATCGCGAGAGTCAACAGACGCAAGAAACAATTGTTATCTCTCGACGCGACACTGCAACAGTGTATTATATATACCTCGACGTCATACCGTGTATCTGGTATCTCTCGCAGTGAGATTTGTTTTCCTTAGCTCGGCTTACGACACATATAAAGCTATACGTTTAAAGTTCTGGATGTGTATATAATATAATAATATAATTGTCGGTCAGTATAGCCAGACACTTATCACGAAAGTGAAAGGATTCCCTTCATATCTCGGTTAATATTCGGTATATAAAATGTATAGTCCTGCTCCGAAAAATTTCTCTCCCTCGCGTGCTGTGATGCAATTTATTTCTCAGATGCATTCACCTCTCTCTCGATCTGTCGCAATCGTATACAATTACGTGAGGTGACAAGTTGCGCTCTGTTTTTTTTATGATGTAAAAATCCACAAAGAAACGAGCAGCACTCGTCTGTGTAATAGGAAAGAAAGAAAAAATTAACGCGACGTTCCGGAGCGCGAAACTCGATTTCGAACTAGTATTAGGTATATAGACGCTGCTGCGGTGGTGCGGCCAAGAACCGGAAACGCGCGATTTCTATAAAAAGCTAACAGTCGGTGCGAGTATAGTATACCGGCTTGAAAATGCCATTTGATTTATTAAAACGTATGTACCGGAAAAGATCGCCTGTTTGACTGTTTTTGAAAATTAAAATATCATACAGCATAAAAAAAAATGATCGAGTTTATTCCTTCAAAAAAATATATCAAACCACGCACAGACAGACAGACAGACCGTCATCTCAACGAGCAAATCAGCAGAAGCAGCAGCAGCAGCCTACACTCCTCTCCTCTCAGTAAAAAGAAGAAAGAGAAAAAGGAATAAGAAGCGAAAGAGCGAAGCAAGCAAAACTCTCCGAGCCAGCAGCGAGAAATCGCCCAGGCAGTTATTTCTTTCCCGGACACCCGGTGCGTGTGCGCTGGCGGCCCCTCGGCGTCGCATCGCACGCAGACATACAACACACCGACGACGACCCAGCCGTTTCTGCCTCTCTCTCTCTCCCTCTATTCAAGCGCGCCGCGCAAGCGAGAGAGAGAGAGACAGAGAGCACAGAGAGCTCCGGAGAGCGGTGCTCGGGTGCGGTTACGTGGAACACGCGGCGGCGCTCGCTCCGTCCTTCTCTCGGTTCGAGGTCGTCCCCTCGACTAGCTCTGTCTCCCTCACTCTCCCGTCTCTCTCTCTCTCTCTTTCTCTGTTGAAACTACGCCGTTCGCCGACGTCGGAGCTGCCTGCTGCTGCTGCCTGCTGTCGAGGCTCTCTCCCTAGATAGCTGCTCTGGCAGAGAGCTCGAGACTGGCTTGGGTCGTCGAGGGTTGTTGGCGTGGGTATAGCGAGAGCGCGGAGAGAGGAAAAATCGATATGCTACTGTGCAGCTCTGCTCGCTTCTCTCTCTCTCTGTTCGTCGTCGAGGAACATTTTCGTCGAAGCTGTGCCTGGGGAAGAGAGATATATTTTTTTTTTCGTTCGAAGGATTATATTGCGTGTATACCGGAAAAATCGGGGATTCCCAGAAACTGTGTTACGCTTTCCCGATTTGAGTGTATTATGGAACTCGGGCGAATCCTCGCACGTCGTTGCAGGAAATTGAAATGATGCACCGAGAGAACTAATACTCTGACGGTCCGGGGAATCGGGTCAGACAAGCGCGAGACATCAAACTAACGATCTAACCTCAAAGGGGAATCCGTCTACCAGAGAATTTCAAATCGTGTTTGCTCATAATTACATCACAGCGAAACTTCGTTCTAAAAACTTCTGTAATTCCATAATATTCAATTTTCAGAGGAAAGAAAAACACTATAGAGTCCGAAGTATAGAGAGCACCTAGTTATCGACGTATCGATTCTCGCGCCTCCGAGAGTTATTCTAAGGAATCACCCGTGTCGAGCTGCACTGCTATACTGCAATCACCCCCCTGCAACGAATCGGTCACCGCAGAAATAGCACATGTCAATAACATCTGCATGGCTAAAATCCTCTGCGGTCTTCGTTTTCGAAAAAAAAGAATCTACCCGAATATATATTGAACCGACTTCTCTCTCTCTCTCAAAGTTTCTTATACTCTCTCTTTCTTGCTCCATACCACTTTGAGAAAGCCCTCGGCGATTGCTAACCCCTTCAACATCCTCAAGAGAGAGAGAGAGAGAGAGAGAAGGATATATAGAGAGTCTGTTACTGCCTCGACGGAAGTGTACACTACTGCAGCAGTAGCAGCGAGACGAGGAGAGGAGAGGAGAAAGAGAGAGGATTACATGGGCCTGCTGCTGCTTCGAGGCGACGCGCCGAGGTGCCTTGTATGGACCGCTCGCAGTAGAGTTTCTCGTAGCTTTACTTCGCAATAAGTACATCTATGTAAAGACCCAAGTGACGACTATACCATTTCTAGTCAAAAGTCCTGTCGTTGTAGAATAAAATTGAATGTTCGTCGGTAAAACAGGTACACGAGTTTCTTTACCGACGCTACCGAAAAACCCTTCTGAACAACGTATATAACTGCATTCAAAAATATGCGTTAAAAAACGTCGGTAACTCAGAATTACCGACAGAGCACTCGCCGCAAGAAAAAGAATCCAACTAAAACTGCATGGAAAAGAAAAAAACTGTCATAATCTTACATAAGCGAGTATAACCACACTGCACGGAAAAATAAAGCGCAGCAGAGTATAATACGCCGACAAAAAGCCGCACTCACGGCCGCAGTCGAACGTGGCCAAGGCGTAGTCTCTCTAGAACGTTGCCGTCGAGGCAGCAGCAGCAGCAGGCAAGCGGCGACGACGACTACACTTCTCCTCTCTCTCTCCCCGCTCTCTCTCCCTTCACCTCCTCTCCTCGGCGACGGCGATGACGACGTGCGAGTATAAGCGAGGACGGAATGTAGCCAGAGAGCCTACTTCTCGCGAGCAGAGAACCTTGGCGCAAGCGACGTGTTATATAGAGAGACAAACGGACATAGAGAAATACTATATACGCTTTGTATAGCAGTATACGACAGAGCTTTTCCTTATCGTCCTGTGTGTCGTTGGTGCTTGCGGATATGCCAGAGCGATAGCACGGTGTCGTGTCTTTTTAGTGGATTAAATCTTCCGCTGTATATACATGTATACACGTCGAGGAAATGAGTTTGAAGAATTATTCACACGTCAATGGAAAAACTTGGCCATTGAAAGAAGTCTGTTATGTAATAAACATCAGCATTCTTTTTGTTATAACAAAAAAAAAGAAGAAGTCGAATCCTCTGTATATATAGGAGGAAGAAAAAGCATCTTTCAAAGCATAAGAGCGAATCACGCGCTTCAGCGAGCCGCCGCCGCCGCATAGTGTCGACTTTATCTGCGGCGCGACTTGCCCAACCTCCTCGACTCGCTTGACCTCGGCGCTACTGGCTTCTCTGCTGATGCTACTTCGTCGACGACGAGGACGGGAAATTCCCCCCATCTCTCTCTCACTCACTCACTGCTGTCTTCTCCAGAGACGCATAGAGCGGAGAAGAGTAGGAGAGGCGCAGACGACGACTCAGCGATGTTCCTTTTTTTCCTACTTACTCTCCTACATACTACGTCGAAAGAAGCTTTGTTGAAATATATTCTCTCGCTTGGTTTTTGCCTTGATTTGTTTTTTATTCCATATAATTCTCTCTCAACGCGCGGTTCCTCCGAAAATCGAGGCGAAAAAAAAAATCGCCGCTGCACCTTTCGACATTCCCAACAACAGTGGGCGCGAGAGAGTACGTATACCAGCGGTGCGCAGCGAAGGCTGTCCGGTTACCTGAGGCCCGCTCGATACGGAGCCGCGCCTGACGGCCCGTCCGGTCTCTCTCTCTCTCCTCTCCTCCTGTGTGAATGTCTATGTAGATATATATATATACACATGCACACAGACACAAGAGTATATACCTGGGCGTCCCGGCGCATCGAGCGGTGCGGTGGCATCAGCCGACCCGGCGAACACCTGGTATAATACTCGCTTGGCTGGGTTCAGGGAGAGGGATTTTATGTAACGGCGGGAGAGGGGATTTTTCAAACTGGGTTCTCTGCTTTATCGACGCCCGGGCTTCCTGGTGCTCCGGAGACTAGAAGCAATCGATGCTTTGCGCTGAAGAATCAAGAGATTTATGTCCACACGTGGTGGTTCCTTAATGCACGTACACGCTCTCTCTCTCTCTCTCTCTCTAGCTGTATATGCACCTTGACCCATATATATAAGTAAGTAGCATCACAGGGTGTGTGTATACACACGCGGCGCGCGTTTACTTTCTCCGCGTAGAGATCAATGGGCGAAGAGCTACCGGCTTCGACCTGTACTATATATATACTGTGCTAATATAATATGTATTTCGTGCGATACGATTTTGGTTATCTACATCGATCGGACAAAACAATGTTGCTAATCGATTGTTTGTTAAATATGCGACGAGGTTTATTATGTGCATGTATATATACTGCTACTTTATCGGGAATATCGGTTTGAGGAAGTGGCCACGTTATCGGGCCGGTGTGTGTGTGTGTGTGTGTTGGCTATTTTATCGCTGCTTTCGATGCTCTCACCCTTCAATAGCCTGTGGCTTTATATACGAAATAGATTGTGTAGTGGAGAGGGTTTTTAATTGATCGAATTTTTTTCGTCGTATAATGAAGTTGCGAGTACAAATGAGAAAAAAAAAGATACGTATAATTGATCGAACGAATGTTTCATTATCGTGTGTTTGCAAAACCTGCGTAAACAGCTGCGAGAAAACGATACAAAAATATACATCTCGCTTTATTGCGAGTTTTATCGATGCGTGCGCTATTATTAATTAAAAATTTTAGTCGAAGTTGTATTATTCGTTTATTAATGGAGACCTTTTTGTTTCGTGTTACAGATTGCCGAAGATGACCGACTGCCGAAATGCCTTTGCTACAGATGCATGTACAATTTGGAGAATTTCTACGACTTCAGAACGGCCTGCGTCAATGCGGTCGCTATGCTGGAGAGATGTTTGCCACCAGATTCGGTAAGTTTCTTTTTTATTTTTACTCGATACAAAAATATATTATCAAACAGTGGATTAAGAAGTATATTCATTGCAGACGAAGGTGGAGATCAAACAGGAGAACAACGACTCGTCCGAGCCGTATTCGGAGCTGCGGATGGAGCTATTAAAGGACAAAGACACAGGAAACGGCTCCGGCGGTAGCATGTCGATGCTCATGCCCGAGGTACCGGTCGTCAATCCAAACGCAGCCCTCGGTACACCTCCCAGACTCAAGTCAGACGGCGAACCTGACAACGAGGAGATCAGAGATGCCAATGCTGGCGATGAACGTTAGTGTCTTTTATATAGAAAATAGTTTCTCTTCAAGTTTCAATATTTATACATTTTTGGTCAATTAAAATCGTAGGTCTAGAGGATCATGATAAATCAGACGAGTACGAGATGGACATGGAGACGAACCCGAGTGACTTCCTGGAAATGAGCGCGCTGGTACCGGAAGAGGAGCACGTCCTTCCACCCCAGCAACAGAATGCCGGCGTCTTCCAGGACAGTAACGAGCACCACGAGGTCTACGTCTGCTCGCTCTGCAACAAGGCCTTCAGCTCAAAGGGACATCTGTCGCTGCACGCGAGGATACACGTCGGTGCCGGAGACGTAATCGGCGAGAAGGTCATTACAGATGATCACACCTCTTACAAGAGGCCCTATCAGTGCGACCTCTGCAACAAGTCGTATTCCACGGCGAAGCATCGCTGGGGACACGTTTCTACCACTCACAGGTGAGCAGAAATTAAATTAGAAACGAAAAATATAATCTATCTGAGAGAGCTTGTGTTTAATAAAAATTTTCTTGCAGGGGTCACCCAGCAGTGACGTGCGGCTACTGCTCGCGCATCTACTCGACGCGCACGAACCTCGAGGAGCACATAAAGTCACGTCACGCCGGTCTGCCACCGCCGCCGGAAATTCCGGCCCCGTATGTCCAACCGGATTCGCGACACCAGTGCAAGACCTGCCCGAAGATGTACACAAACATTACCGATCTCAATAAGCACAGCCGCGTTTGCTTGGGCGAACAGCAGCGCAAAGAGCATGCTAATAATAGTTTCAACCCCCAGAACTTCGGTAAGAAAAATGCCATGTGTAAGTATGAGTTTCTTTTTATTTCGTTTGTAGCTGTAGGGTTTTTATGTTGACCTCAGCTTTTGTGAAGTAAACGAATTATCGTCAGTGTTCTTGATTTGGTGTCTGATTTTTCTGTTACAGCTAAGCTTAAAAATGCTTTGGATCCAACATCCGATTTATCCAGCATCGATTCAGACTATGAGAACAAAGATTACAGGAGCGCGGAAGCAAAGCTTGCCAAAAATCCTCAGTTAACCATTCTCAAACAGGCTCTGATCAAGGGTGACAGCGCGAAGAGGGAGTACGAAGAGAGGCAGAAAATGCTTAGCAAATCAAAGAAACAAGCCAATATGGCTAATAAAGGTAATTATAACTTGATTGGCGACTCGGAAGTCTCACCATACGATGCAAAATTTGGCATTGTGACATAGTATTTTAAAATCTTTTTATCTACTAACTACATTGCTTAAACCCCTTGTCCTAAAAGGAATGGATCCTGACGTGAAGAGGTGGTACTGCGAGGTCTGCCCGCTGAACTTCGCAACAGTCGACGAGCTGAGGCAGCACGAAAAGTCCCACGACGCCGATAAGCCTTACATATGCATTCTTTGCGAGAAGGACTTTGTCCTTAAATCATCCCTCAGCAGGCACATCCTCTCGTCTCATGGGGTCGATCCCACACCGCTAGTCGAGAGCGACAAATGTCTGAAGAAATCCGTGCAGGAGGCGAACATGCAACCACCACTTATCAAAGAGGAACAGAACGTTACCAAAGATAACTCTTCGTCGCCATTTTCTGCTGATGTAAGTTACTCTATAACTCTAAAACTATGGCGCTTACATACGTTTTTTTAGAAGACGCGTTAATGTAAATAAAATCATTCTGTTACAGAACATGGAGAATGACGAAGACGAGCACGAGAACGGCAACGACAACATGCTGGAGATTGAGACGGTCTTTGTCTGCGAGATCTGCACGCGCGACTTCAACGACCGTGCCTCGCTCTGGCTGCACATACGCGCTACTCACAAAGAGTACGCGGCATTCGCTTGCGGCGTTTGTCTGAAGATCTGTTCAGACAACGCTCAATTGCTAAATCACGTGAATATGTATCATGGAGGCAACAAATTACTGATGTCCGAACAGCGCAGGTACAGCTGCACGATCTGCGGCCGACAGCACGACTCGCGCAAGAAGCTCATCACCCACGTGTCCATTCACAACATTGACCCGAGCTACGATCCTGCGAACTTCGTGCAACTGAATACCAATTACTACAATGAAAATGTAAATAGCAACGAAGGCGGCAACGAGTTGATCATGGATTGCGATGATGAGAGCGAGAAAGCTGATTGCTACATCTGCTACAAGAGGTTCCCGAACGAAGACCAGCTTATTCGACATCAGAGGAATGCTCACAAGTCCGAGCAGTTGGTTGAGATGGGTGGCAATGGCGGAGTTCCCGGTCAGAACGGTACGGGTAATCGCGCGCAGTACCATCTGTTTTTCGTTTGCGAGCTGTGCGGAAGTTCACATCCGAGTAAGTGGGAGAGATGGCTGCACGTTAGTAGTATGCACAGCAACGAACTTGCTATAAGGTGTGAACGCGATGACTGCGCCAAGATCTTCTCTACAAAAGCTCTACGCAACGAACACGCGCAGCACCACCAGTTGCAGGGTGCTTCACCCAATACCTGCGAGATCTGCGGCAAACTTTGGGGCAGCCGAGTCGACTACTGGAAACACGTGATGGGTGTCCATGCAGATACCGTACCGCTCATCTGCGGTGTTTGTCTCAAGGTTTTCCCTGATGTAATGCAGCTCAGTCAGCACGTCAAGCTGAAGCACTGGCCGTTGACCAATGGTGACTTTAGTTGCGACGTCTGCGGAAGACCGTATTCCAATAAGAGCAAAATGTCGAGGCATAGGAAGATTCACGGACTCGATGGAGAAGTTTACAATCCGTTGGCTACTAACAGTAGTTTGATCATTAATGATGCTTCGAGCGAAATGACAGGTCTTCCAATGCCCCTAAGTCTGGACAACGGTATGCCTCAACCCATCGAGCCAGTCTCAATGAACTTGAGCTGCGAGATGTGCGGTGACCTGAAGTTCAATAGCCTGGAGGAGTTGGGCAATCACCGTCGGGTAGCCCACAGCCTCTTCCCTTGCGACCTCTGCAACAAGTGCTACGGTCGCACTTCTCACCTCTGGAAGCACGTGAATCGCGTGCACAAGGGTCACGAGGACGTGACCTGCCGCTTCTGTCTCAAAACCAGCGCTTCAAAGGATCACTTGGCCGCTCACATTGCCAAGATCCACAGATACGAACCGGATGTGAAGACCGAAATGGATATAAAGCGCGAGAACATGATTTACAAGAACAGCAGCAACTACTATCATATGGCCGCGGCTCAGTCGCCCGAAGAGGATGGCCTGCACTTCTGTGAAAAGTGCAACAAGTCCTTCCACAAGCGGTACCTTCTACGTCGTCATATGAAGGGGTGCCAAAACTATCGCAAGGATCCGGCTGCCCTGCTCACACGCTGTCGCGCTTGCGAGCGTATATTCAAGGACCGCGCTAGTCTGCAAAAACACATTGAAAATCACCATAGCTCATACGAGTGTCACCTTTGCAAGGAGACGATCACTTCGAAGCTTGGTATCATGACGCACAATCGTATGCACCATATGCATCATCCAGACCTCACCTGTGAGCTCGAGCACTGCCGTAAGTTGTTCAGGACAAAGGAGGATTTGGAATTGCATCGCAAGGAACATCAGGAATTCGGAACTCCGAACGTATGCGACTTCTGTGGAGATACGGTCGAGAATAAACTGAAGCTCAAGATGCACATTCTGAGTCTGCACAGAAACGAGATTGGGGTCTCGTGTGGAGTTTGTTTGATACCAATGAAGGATCCCAAGGACCTCAAGAAGCACGTCGAAGATGTGCATGAGAGCATTTTGCTGAGACCCAATACCTGTCAGGTAAAGAAATAAGTTTACTTTCTCACAGTTGTTTGTAGTTGGCTGAAGCCATTCAATAAACGTGGCAGTATTTATTTATTTATTTTTTTTACTAGGAATAACGAAATAGAGGCCTAGTAAATATGATAATGTTAAAAATGTGCCTTTAACTATACTTTCATTGATTAGTTAGTCATGGTACAAAGTTACCATGATATTGTTTTCATCTATTCAATGCTTATTAGGCTGTTTACTTTTGTCTTTCAAAACTTTCCAAAGTCTACTCGAGATATAAATTTTGTTTATTGCTTGTCTGTAAGCGTAACCTTCTTGCGTTGAAAAAATGTCTTTAAAAAACGAATTATTGTATACAAATAACCAATAATGTGTCCCTCTTAGGTTTGCGGCAAGCAGTATGCCTCCAAGTGGAAGGCATTCGACCACACGAAAAAGTGCCACGGCAAGGTCTTCCGCACATGCAAGCAGTGCTTGGCGGTCTTCACCTCGGACGAGGATCTTCGCTACCACTACGAGCACATTCACAACATTCCTAAGGACCAGCTCGATGCGTTCCAGTACCGGCTCGAGGTCGCCGGTAACAAGATGGACGACTACGATTTGGGTGCCCTCGAGGTCGTTGTCAAGGAGGAACCCGAGGACCTCGACTTCGACTGCGATCCCTTTGACGACGATACCAATGGGAATTCGAATGATTCCAAGCGAAGGCGCTCTATCACAGATACCTTCGACTGTGAGATGTGTCCGGAGATATTCCTGAATCACGAGCTGCTATCGTCGCACTACAGGAATGTTCACAACACAGATCCTGAGAGGATGTTCAAGAGAATCAAATTGGAGCCCTCGAGCAGTAAACCCAAGAAAAAGATGCGTGAGAGGGAGAACTATGAGTGCAAAAACTGCCAGAAGCAGTTCTGCACCAAGACCCTATATATGGGCCACGTGAACATCTGCACCCGCAAGTCAGTGCCTACGTCAATTTTGGAAGCTCATCTGAAGAATAACAACCAGATCAAGCGCGAAGAACCCGAGCCCATTATCTGCGAGACAAACCTCAACATTCCGGATTTCAACCTATTCGAGGACATCAACATGCAGTTGTCAGGCCAAAAGCCTGTGCCGAGCCTCATGCCTCTCGGTGGACACTCGTCCAAATCGTCCAAGTATTCGCGTAAGGACTCGCGCAAGGTCTACGACGAGTCGACGAACACCGAGTGCACTTGCGAGGTGTGCGGCAAGCAGTGGCCTGCGAAGAAGCATCTGTGGCAACATTTGATCAGGTTCCACAGAGCGGAAGCTGCCGTTACCTGTGGCGTTTGTCTAAAGCTTTGTGCAACGTACGACGACCTGTCGGAGCATCTGAAGAACGTGCACCCGTCAATACTTTCCACAGCTGGCAACAACTTCACGTGCAAAATTTGTGGGCGGTACCATAATGCGCGCAGCAAGCTGCTGCTGCACATGAGCATTCACATCGACTGCAAGAACAACTTCATGTGTCAGCGATGCAACATCAGCTTCGACTCCGAAGAAAAGTTAAATGAGCACGTAATATCCTGCGTTGCAGTTCCTAACCAGAATGAGGTCTGCGAGGAACCGGTCATGGTGAAGGAAGAAAACGAGGAAAAGGGTAGCCTTATCGGCGACGAAGAGGACGAAACCCAGGAAAATGAAGTAGAGTCCGGAGACGAGAATTCGGACAACGGTGACAGCAGTTCGGATAAGTCTAATGACTCAGATAGCAGCAACAGTAACAGCAACAGCGACAGTTCGAGCGACGATGACAGCGACGACGACGAGGAAGACGGTCGGTCGCAGAACGTTGAAAAGGACAGCAACAGCAGTGAAGACTCCGAAAACGTGGAGGAGATTCAGCCACAGGTTGAGGTCAAGCACCCGATGATGGAGGAGACAATGAGCCTCGGTGAGGAAGACGAGGAAGAAGATGGTATGTCCGAATTGGAGAACGACGAATACCTTAAGAAGCAGCAAGAGGCGCAGCAGCAACACGGCCTCGAGGACCACTATGAAATTCAGCAGAAGGAGGCGATGTTGGTCAATTATTCGGACGACGAGGGACACCCGGCTCTTAGTCCAATGTTACCCCAGGCAATCAACGAGGGCAGCGCACCGAATGAGGATAGCCAGGAAGAGTTGACGAATAGACACTTGACTCTTAATGACTCATTGAACGTTAAGAAGGAAAAGAGCGAAGATAGCGATGAGAATAGCAGCGATGAGGAGGCGCAAGAATCTGGAGACGATGAGGTGCAACAGGCAGAGCTCGTGGATCCCAACGCTGCCTTCCATGCGGATAATAATTCGAGGAGTAGTAATGAAGGTAATTTACTTGTGTGAACTTTTTTGACTTGAGGGAAAAACGTCGATTCAAACAGTGTTAAATGTATTTGTTGCTTTGTGTCTTTATAGGCGAGGAGGAACAAGAGGAAGGTGAAGTGCAGGAAGTAGAGGAAGAACAGGAAGAAGAGGAGCAAGAGCAAGAAGAAGAGGAGGAAGAGGAGGAGGAGGAGGAGGAAGAAGAAGAAGAAGAAGAAGAAGGGCAAGAGCACGAAGTACAGGAGCACGAAGTACAGGAGCACGAAGTGCAGGAGCATGAATTACAAGAGCACGAAGTACAGGAGCACGAAGTACAAGAAGACGAAGAAGTGGAAGAAGATGGCAACGTAGACCATGGTATGAATGAACACGAGGTGTTGGAAGTCGATGAGAACGATATGCACAATCTGAACGGCACAGTACTGATGCTGGCCAATGATGCGGATGGCAATCAGATCCTGATCGAGCGCAACATGGCTGATCTCGAGAACGACGACTCTGTCCACGACATGGCGCAGTACGTCTTCCAGGATGGCACAGGCTTCGCCCTTGAGGACTACGAGGCCATTGTCGAGAATCAAGGTGAGGAGGAAGAAGAGGGACAAGAGCATCACGGTTTCGAGATGGAGATCGGCAACGCACATGAAGAAGAGGTTGAGGAACAGGAACAGGAGGAAGAAGAAACCGAGGAACGAGGCGAGGAAGTCGAAGAAATGGAGGAGGGCGAAGAGATGGAGGAGGCGACTGAAGAGCACGAAGAAGTGGAAGAGAACGACGAGGAGGAACTCAGTTCTAGTGCCAAAAGCTAAAAGTGTCGAGAGCAGGAGGACGGTATGTGTTTAGTTGAGTGGGACCACGAGGAGCAGCGACACTCTTTCACGATTTTGTACCTCTAAGATTTAAGTAAACTAGAAACAAACATAAAATCGAGTGCATGTTGTACAGTGTAAGGAAAATTGACGTAGTAGCGAAAGAGGCTAAAATCGCGATGAACTCTTCCGAGAGAAAGACAAGAACTACTATGATTGTGTGCGTGCGAGAGATTTTTCTCCCGAGAGAGACACATGATATTTATTTTTTATGTCTGCCTGTACCTACTGCGTTCTTATTATGGTATTGAAGAATATTGATGGAACTTGAAAACCCTCTTTGAAATACTAATATTTGATATTTAATATAGTATGACAACGTGAAACGTAAATGATTAGTAAGGGAAAAGTATGTAATAAAAATCTTTGACTTCGTCATTAACTATTTCAAATAGTGTATATAAGTGCTGACAGGTATGTTTTTACAATTATTTTTTTATCATTTCATCGATAGTTTATTCAATACCAACTTACGAAAGGTTTTGTTTTATGTATGTCACTTATGGCATTGATAAATAAAACATTGACCTCTGTTTAACTTAATAATTAATTAATTTGTCGAGCGTTGCGGGCTTCGGCGTGGCAAGAATTTTCAAGATAAATTATAAGAGCAACGAGAAAAAGAAAAAAAAGGGCTCTCAGAAGAGAGAACATTTTTAAAGGAAAAACTTTTTTACAAAACGTTACACGTTGTTAATGTTTATATTCATTCCACGATTCCTAGGATCTCTCTTCGAATTCGACGTAAGCGTTAATTTTTTTCTATTATTCGAGCCTTAATAAGCGATTGACGTTCGTATCGTATTCCTTGCACGTTTTAGTGTTTTTCGTCTTTTCCTTTTTTTCTCGTTTTCTATAATTTATATGCTAATGATAGATATCGACTGCGTGCGAATTAAAAGAAAAACCAAGTGTTTGTTCGTAATTTTCTACGAATCAGTATCGAGAGAAAATATGTGACGTTGTTTGAATGAGAAACGATTGGCTTGTATATAATGTAGCATAATTATATCTATTTACCATTTAGATTCATGTTAACTCTTTTAGGCGATAAGTTGAGAAAAGCTCTCGAAAGTATGAATTGATAAATTAACTGTATCGAAACTGCTGCGTGACTGCGGGAGGATACAAGTTAAGCGTGTGGAACGCTTATCGTTTCCAATCTTTCTATTAAATCGCGATTAATGCGAAGTGTACGACTTTAAGGAACCCTAGTGTATACATATTGTGATAAGCACTCGCAAAGCCATGTATAAAGAATATCAAGATTTAATAGCGTTTTAAGATGTGAGCAGGAACGTGATGAAGATTTTCGAAAAGATACGAAATTTATTCGCGTAACACAAATTAGATATTAGCCCGTGAACTGTGCGAAAGGTGGAATATTTTAAGTGTAAAATTTAAAATAGTCTATGAAATTTCCCATCGAGATGATATATCGTTTGACAATGCCAAGGCTACAGTTGTTATATCGAGATATGAAAATTTAAGAGAAAAATAAACGCCCAACACAATTTGCATTTCTTTATCGTTTCGAATTTACTTAATATACCCCTGCTTTATTCTTCTCATATTATTCATTATTTTCTTCAAAAACATTTTTGTATAAAAAATCTCGATGTTTTATAAACTTCGTAAAAATAACCAATAAGAAAATCACAGTTGTTTTACGCAGAGTGGATGCCTTCGATGAATGCTTCAACTGAAGGAATTGGTGCATCTGGTAATATTCCATGACCTAGGTTAGCGATGTAACGACGTTTACCAAATAGGCGCACCATACTTTCAGCTCTCTGACGTACATTTTCCTGTAATTAATAAATTATTTTATTATTTAATTAATGAAATGAATAAATTTTTAAAAAATACACAAAACGGGTCGTTATTTTTCAGATTCATAAAACTTTGATTACCGTGGTTGAGTACAAGGCAGTTGGATCCATGTTTCCTTGTAGAGTAATGTTTGAGCCAACCCTTTTTCTGGCCTCAACAGGGTCAACAGTCCAATCCAAGCCAATCACGTCGTAACCCCCTTCCTTAGCAAGGAGTTCTATCGAATCAAGAGTAACTCCTTTGGGAAATGCAATCTAAAATGAAAATATTTTTACCTGTGATTTCTAGCATTTTAAAAGCCTTCAAGTATATAATCCAAAAATGAATTGGAGATTTACCATTGGCACTTGAGGAATGTGGCGAGAGTCTAGTGCCTTTCTTACTCTTTCACTTATTTGCTTAAAATACTTGAAAGAATAATTTTTGAACAGTTCAGTATTTAGGAAATCTCCATGGCTCTCAAACACTTGTAGTAACTAAAAAAGTAAAATAAACGTGCTATACTGTATTTGCTAATAAAACAGAAACTTATTTTCAACAGACCTGAGCACCAGCTTCAACTTGCATAATCAAATATTCAACAATAACATCTGTAATCATCTGCAACAATTTGTAAGACTCTTCTGGATATTTATAAAGCCAAATCCTAGCTTGTGCCATTGTAGAGCTTCCTCCCCCTTGGATCATGTATCCCATGAGTGTCCACTAGAAGCAAAAATTAAATTATCACTTGTCATTTGTTTCAATTCAATATCAAGAATAAAAAGTAGTCTTACAGGAGCTCCCGTAAATCCAATAAGAGGAACTTTTCCTTCCAAGCTGTGTCTAGTCAGCGTAATTGCTTCGCCAACATATGCCAATTCCTTGTTCACATCAGGCATTTTCAGTCTAGAAATATGCGTTGGATCAGCCAGTGGCTCTGGCAAAACAGGCCCCTTAGAAGAGCAAAAATATAACTTTAGCACCAATACATTTATTTATTTGTTCATTCAACTTACAACACCAGGCCTCATTTCTACCACAAGACCCATAGCTTGAGGTATTACAAGAATGTCTGAAAAGATAATGCTGGCATCCAACCCATCAAACCTCTTGATGGGGTGTAGTGTGATTTCACAGGCCAGTGCTGAGGTTTGACATATACTAAAGAAATCATGCTTGGTACGAAGCTCCCTGAACTCTGGCAGATATCTGCCAGCCTGTCTCATTATCCATACAGGCACTTTGTCGATTGGTTCACCTTTGGCGGCTCTGAGTATCCTGTCATTTTGTAGTGGTGGAAAATTGTGCTCCGGCATGCTGAAAAAACATTGATGAAAATCACGTTTTATTCACTTTGTAATTACTGAATCTACTTTTAAAATTCCTGAGTAGTTTGGACGTTGTATAAAAATACTCTATTATATGATTATAATTAATTTACAACAAACAACCGCTTTTAAAAAAAATGATTATACTAGTGACTTGCACAGAATTATATGATTTACATATATGATTATCATTTAGCTACTTTTTAATTCACTATTCTCAACATTTCAAATACGTTCTATTTCAACAAAACGACAAAATATCTATTGTTATTGTCTAAGCTATACGCAACTGTTATAACCTTACTTCTTCGGTGGTTATAGCTATAAACAAAATTATTAAAAACAAAATTCTCATTCCATCAAGACCGGTTACGGCACTGTCCACTGATCCACTGGGACACTAAGCATAAATGCAATGGAATTGCATTTTTATGCCATCTGGTGGATATATCATTAAATTTGTTACAATATCTGACTGATAAGGCGATAACAATAAGGCAACATATAGTTTTCTGGTGCGATTCTGTCGGTAAAACAGTCGCTAAATGGTTTAAATTTGAATGACCTTTGTCAAAATTATAGTTTTGTCATAATAAGAAACACAATTATGGATATTGAACAACGTAATTTTGTAGAACAATTCTTGTTGAATCAAGCAATGTATTAAAAATCACTTTGCAACATTTGATTGCAAGAGAAGAGGTACAACATATTGTACTTTCAAGTCACGTTTGATACTTTTTGCAAAAAAAAAACAGATTTAAAAGAATCTTTACGGAAAGTTGAGTGTAATAGTTGCGTTGTTGTTTTTTTACGACTGACATATTCTGGTAGAACCTATGAGTACTTATTGGCTTGGGAGCTGGTCTCAAATTTAAATAATAAAAAAAATCTACACCTTTTGAAGATTCTTCTACTTTTTGCTGTAATCTACAGATAAATTATTAGCATTATCTTTATATTGTAAAACTACTTGACTGAATCGAATAAATCGAGACAAAAAATAGCAGCTTATCACCAGTAGAAAAAGCCAACCAATCAGCCCTACATTTCGCCTTATCCTCACTCCAGTAGTAACAGTACTTCTACCTATAAGCGTTGAGAACATGCACTTCCTCGAACACGTCTACAAAAATAATCTCAACCGAAATCCTTCACCATCGCCTCCAACTCTTCCATCGGCGTGTACCTAATATATCACGTACAAACCCACCAGTCACTGCACCTCCAGAAAATTCCAAGAGAAAAACTATACTCGTATACAAAACCGGTCCGGTCCTCTCGACTTCCCCTACTTACTATGTAACCCACAGAAAACTCGTTGAAGAAAATATCTCGACCCTCCAAAAACTCACCTCAGCTGTCTTTATACCCGCTGCAATGGGCAGATGTGCAGCGCTCGCGCGCAAGTAAGTAGTAGACCAAGAAAGAGAAGGCAAGGCACTACATTGCAAACACCTCTATAGCTCACATCGAATTGATCGCGGCGCCGGCGCACACCGCCTGATGTGTTCTTTCTCTCGGCGCAACGGCAGAGCAGCGCAGTCTCGCTCGGGACTTCGCCTATGACACAGTTAGGGTCGGCAACCTTAACTCTATATAAGTATAGCTGTTCTTATTCACTTTGATATTTATATTTTGTTTTTTTCGTTACGTATTGTATAACCTATATACACACACAAGTCAGCTGCTGTTTACTCGGAAACGTCGCGATCGACGCTTCGTGGAATTCTTCGTAAATATCAAAGTAGATCGTATATATAAAACGTACACGCGAGTTTTGACAGTAGTGTATACTATACCTATACATCAAGACACAACAGTAGCGGATGCGCCAGAGAGGAAGCGGAGAGCAGCTGACTGACTGTGAGCGTCATCGCCCATAATATAGTGCAGAGCTCGACATTTTCCGAGTAAGTACGTTTTATTATACATTCCTAGCGAGTACTTGGCCTTTGATTATATTACTACTGCATCAGCCTATACTGCAGATGACGAGCTTTTGAGGTTAGCCATTTTTCTTCTTCTTCTTCTTCTTGTGCGCGGGTGATGCTTATTATATTCGCCTAGTTAGTGGGTCAATGTTTTTTATTTTCCTTTTTTCGGTCGCCTGCAGTGTGGAAGTGTATACAATCGGGTCGAGGCGTTGAATTCTAATATAAGTGCACGATGGCAGTTCCGTTAGGTTGTTATATATCGATGGCTGATGTTCGCTTTTTTCCATACGAGTTATTATTGTTGCGGCTTTTTTTCCTTATGTGCGTGACGGCGAATCGTGACATTGTGCATTTCGCTGCGGTCGTATGTGCATATAACAGGGAATGGCGGAAATTCATAGTTTTTCTTTGTGTATCGAATTTTTTTGGAGTAAAATAAACATAGGAAACGTTAAATAGCGCTCGATTGATGGGGTTTCCAAAGCGGCTATTGCAACAAATCGCTTTTGAAATATTAATTCCTATATCGCAACAACGTTATTTTTCGCTCGAAGCGCAATTAGTGCACTCCGGGCTTTCTATTGGTATTACACGAAAACTCTATACGTTCAATTTTCATTTTACAATCACAAACTTGGAGAGAGAGAGAGAGAGAAAAAAAAAAGTCGCGGAATCATCCAGAAACGCAACCGGTCGGTTACGCGTCGAAAACTATCGAAAATTGCAAATTTCTCAGCGAAAGTGTACGAATTACTCATTGTCAGGGGGGGCTTCCTTCTTCTCGTTTGCGTTTCACGACGCGACGGAGAGAAAGACCGGAGAAAGTCGCGGCGCTCGTAAAAAAAAGGTAAAAAAATAAGAAAGCGCCGGCTGTATGGAGGTCTCTGTATACTTATATGTATACACGTGTATATGAAGGTATATATAATATCGTTGCTGTCTACGTGAGCGGGAGGATCGCAGAAACTTTTTTCGAGTTGTATTGTAATTTTGATAATAGGTTCTTTTTTGGGCGGAGAAAGGTGTGGACTTTAACATTGTTTGGGTTCTTATATTCTTGTTAACTTTATGCCTGTATAATTCGCGTTATGGAAGTTGTCGATCTTCCTGAGCAGGATATTTCTGAAGGTCAAGAAAAAAACTGATAAGTTTTTTATTTTATACGGTGTAACAGTGCTGTTATACCGGCAATAATTGAGCGAACGATTCTATCTTTACCTTGATTTAGGCGTCCGATTGCAAATTTTTATAACAGCGATTTGTTTCGAAATTTGAAAATAAGTATAGAAAAAAAAACTTGCTCTTTCGGCAGTCGTAAAACACTTTTTTGTCTCAGGATTGAGCAACTGATGCAACTAGCGATAAAATCCTTTCTCGCGATAATAAAATGTTTTGCAAAATATTTCAATAATTCATCGCAGTTTCTTCACCTCTCCGCAACTGTTCTCTCGTCAAAAATCAGAAGCAGAAAAAAACCAAACTCGTAAACCATCATCAATTACAATAAACCCGTTTGCTCACTTTCCTTCGAGGCTCGAAAAAGGTATTTCCGGGTCGCTCTTGGTGCATCATCGAAAGTAAAAGTATCTCTCCGCACACATATCCAATCTCCTCAACATATGCATATCCCGACCGGCCCATAATATAATTCACTCGTATCGCGCACACATGTACACGGCAATACCTGTCCATAAAAAGAATTTAGCACTTTCACCGCCGACGCGCCGGCTGCTGCTATACTCTTCGGATTCTGCAGCGGCAGTCGCTTTTTTCCGAATACTAATGCTTCCTTTTATTCTGCCGGCAAACCTGTTTTCTATGAAGCTGTGAACGTGATTTTTTTTTTGGCATGTCAAGTGTCATGGATATATAGCTCGAGGTGTGGTGAGGAATTGAGGAATTGAAGATGTGACGGGACTTTGTTTTTTTGGGAGGATAGAGGTTCCAGGGTTACTCGAGGATAAGTTTGGAGTGAAAAAAATGAAGAGAATGTTTTCTCTTTAACAGTTAATAAGGATTTACTGTTATTGAGTGGAAACATGAAATTTAAAAGATTTTAAGAGTCAAACTCCAATTTTCATCAGTCGATTTAAAATTTATTCAATTTATCTCAAGCGTCAATTGAAGGTCTCTTTAAATTCCCTCATCAGATCCACCACAACCTGCAATTTCTTCCAAACAGGTTTTTCGGTTTGTCGTATACCGATACATTCTATAAAAGTCATCACAGATGAAGATCACCGAGCTGCGGTGCGGTTTATTCCTACCGAGTTCACGGCTTTTGCAAAGGGACCAATCTGCACGACATTGAAACGAAGGATCGCTCGTCATATTCTTTTTGTTTATGTGTAAAAACGAGCAAAGCTGGAAGGTTATAAGGATTTTCTCTTGGTTAATTCACTTGGGAAGTAACGTCTTTGTTCCAACTGTTATATTCATCAAATATACCAAAACTGTTATGTAGAAACAAATGCAATGACTAACGGCTTAATTCTCTTTTTTTCTGGAAAGATTAATGTAGTTCTGTCGTTTAGAAATTGATACTAAATTTATGATGATTGAAAATCTATTAGGAGACTTTCGGAAGGACTTGTGGGACAATTTTTGTTAGGTATATCTTTTATGCAATATAAAAATAAAACCTTGAAATTAATTGTTTTCCAAAAGATTATACCAATTTGGCGCCGATTTCGTAAAACGCAATTTAAATGACGACAAGTCCCAGGACTGCCTTAACAATCTTACTTCACACAGGTGGATCGGCTCTGTTTATAAATCCTACGTATCACTTTCGGTTTTCACGCGCGTTCGTGCGAAAACGTGTTTCTGGCGTCGCAGATTTAGTGGAATTAATTAAAGCTGTGACAAAACTCGGCAAGCTGTATAAAATACCGTTTAGTATTCAAATGCGATTTTCATGATGAAGTGATGAAAGTGAGATCAAACGTATCAATCTTCAAAATTTTGGATTCTTCTGAGTACAGGAGGTCACTGTTAATAATCGATATGCATTTCTTTACGAGTGTAATTTTACGTTCAATATAAGTTTTATATATTCCTGTTATCCCTTTTTACACGTCGCTTTCGATTTTCAATTTAAATCTATAAAAGCGAAGTCAACGAATCGATTATTTGCCGGAACTTCAGTTAACTCGGTCAAAAAGGTCGGTATGCAAAGTCGACACGTGTCGAAATAATCAGCACGTAAGAATTTCATAAATCAGAAAATTGTTTTCAATTTCCTCACAAACCAGCAGTAAACGCTCAGTAGCCTTCGTTAACTCTTCGCAAACAGAGCGATACACAGAAGAAGAAAAAAAAATCACACGCGTAAGTAGCTCGTTAAATCCTCTCTTTCGAAAACGCCACGTACTCTCGCATATTCTATTGCACATCCTCTACAATTTCAATATTTCCTCTCTTTCGCATGCGAATTTTGCAAGAAACCTATACAAAAACTACCCCAATAATTACGTTTTCTCTCTCGTCTATTTTCACCCGAGTCTATAATAACAGATATCGCACAAACGCAGCATCTTCCAACGGAATCTATAACAACCTACTTACCGATTTCGAAAGTTAGAGACGAGATTATACTATATGTACTACAACGTTTAATTTATATATATGAAAAAAAATATTGATGGGAGATATACGTGTATAATGTACTATTAGTTGGCGTGCGGTGCCTTCCTTGACATTTTTTTTTTCGTTCGGATGAACGAGAGAATTGTACCTAACGGGTGTGAGCGCACGCGAGGCTTGGATGTCGAGTATTTATGCGACCTTGCCTCGAGCTTCGAATGAGAGAGTCTTTATTCATTCCGGCCGGCGTATATGGAGAACGCGAGTTTAGAATCGTTTCTTATTGATGCAGCTTTATATTTATATCGTTTAGATTTTTTTTCAGGATCGGTATACGATATGAAATACCGATTTTTTCAATTATCTTTTTATATCGACACGTTTGGTTTAAGAATCTTCTTGAAGCTATGCGATCCTTCAAACAAGTAATTCCAGAACGTTATGCACACATGTTAAACAACAATCGGCAGACACTTTGTTAAGATTATTCTCATAACTCAGAAGAATGAAAAATTACGAAACATTCGTCACTCTCAGCTTATAAGTCAGTTTTTACTTCTTGGTACATGCATTCTTCCGATAAATAAAATATCAGTTTTCGCTCTCTCGCGACCAATTGCGGTGTAAATTAACTCTCTGCAGATATGGTGTTCTTTATTTAACGCTTCTCTCGAACATCCTCGAAGCGTGTAGGACAATGAACCCCTTGAAAGAGCGATAATTTTTTAACGGTTATTATAGAAAGCGCTAAAATGAACGACGATTTTTACAACCGATTTTTCATTGTCGATTCCGGTATTGACGGTCGCAGTGAACCCGCTGCTGAGTTATATATAGGATGACAATGGTGAAAGTCGCGCGATCTCTAAATGCGGAATACACCGGTCGTTTGTTTTTGTTGGGACGCCGGTTTCTCTTTTCGAAGGGTTTCAGGAAGTGTACATAATTTTGTTTTTCTTTTTTGCGAGTTGTCATCGTACAGAGAAATCGTTATCTCCAGATGTGTGATAATATACTTTGTATTTTAGAGGAAATAATACAAAAGGTGTCAAAGATCGATATTATTTAGATATTGATCGGTATTATCAGCTGTATTGTTATCCGATATGTGAGGCGCGTTTATCAGATTCCGAAATATTAAATAGTTCTTAATTCGATCTGAAGTGGATCGAGTTCTCGTTACAGTGGAAAATTGTGCGTCTTGCATTTTTTCCCCAATACACTTCAGTAGATGATGATAACTACATAATTATAACCTTGTCGTCGTCGACAAGGCAAGTCCACATTTAATATCGAGAAAAAGTGCGTCTCCATTAATCTAGTAGCAATAAAACTCAACCTTAGCATCGAAACGGCCCGTAAACTCGAGAAAATTCGGAAAAATAAACCTCGTCGTTGCGAAACTGCATCGGCGCATAAATTTACAAAATATAATCCGTGTGGGGCACACAGCGAGCGCCCATTAGCGCGGGAAATTTGAATAAACTTTGTATTTCCCGTACGTAGAGCCTCGCGGGCGGCCGTTTTATTATACGTTCCGATCACGCGTCCGCGCAGTAGAGAACGACTTTAATTTACGAGACGACGTCGTCGTTGTCTGGTCTAATGTTTTTTCCTTAAGGTAAAAGGTTCGCGCGGATCGATTATGTACATTGTACGTGTCTCCGTTTTCAATGCCGATTTTGGTCGTGAATTTTTTTTTTTTTCACTCTGACCTACTGATTTGAATGTCGCGAGATCATCGTATATTAGGTGCATATACATTGCATCATTTCCCGCGTGTTGACAGACGTAAATACATACGCGCGTGTATCTCGCGATTTTTGTTCGCCGTCGAGTTTGGAGCGCCTGTGATACGTGGTCGTCGTTGGCGAATCGATTTGCATAATTAACTTGGGGAAATGTGCATTTCGTGGCTATCGCTATATACTGCAGTGCGTGCTGTGTAGTGTCGCGTTGGCTATTATTGGTTCGCTCGAGGAATTTTAAAACATTGCTTATACTTTTTTGTTTCGAGGTAACCGAGCAGTGACGTTGTGCTTATTTAGGTAAAAAGTCGACGAGGATTGATTTCTATTGTGTATATGAGTGAAGAGAATTTTTATAAATAATAAGAATTAAAATAACTCGACGTAAAGATTCAGTCTTACCCGAGGTCTTACCATTATTCGCACGAAAAAAACAATCGCATATAATTACATAACAGCGGCCAACTCGCAGTTTTTCTCCACTACAAGTCGACAACGAAAAAAAAAAACGTCGGGCTAGCAATTGTTCCTCCCCACCACAACGTTGCGCAATATAAATATCGTCGATTTGCCGTACTTGACCTTGACGCCTCTCGACGCTATATACATACTGCCGGCGTATAGATATATAGGTGGAATTCAAAGCGCGTTTCCAAATCGATGAGTGTAGACGACGCCTCACGGAAGCTGTTTGCGTATTCCTGACGATGCGACTGCGAGGATTTATTTTGGATATCGATCAAGATCGTTTAGTGGCTTCGATGCGCCTTGGGAGGTTTGAACTTGAAATATTCGTGGTGAAGGCCTGAGATTCGAGGATGTTTTTGCGGTTTCCAAGAGAATTTTAGTTTCCGCGGGGATTTTCGTGTGAAATGATGATTCTAAATGTGCGACGGATGACAAGTTGACGAATAAAAGATTCGACCTTCTGACTTTTAGTCTTTTATACATAAAGACTTTTTAGCTATGCAGAACTATAAATTATTATAAGCATGAACGAATTTATTGCAGGCGCCAGGTCGAACTTTCCATGCTCGGCTTAGGAGAACTCTCTCTCCCAGAGGGAATTCCGTGACGGGAAAAATATTAAATAAACTCTAGTAGATATAAGGCACTTTACAACATTTATTATAGACTCTCGTCGATCAAACACTTGACACACTCACGCGCACACTCGGTAGAGCCACAGCCTCGCACGGTGTCATAGTACACCTTTTGCAACTTTTACAATTATTTATCTCGTTAACACTTCAACTCTGCTCGTTTTCTGTAAAACATGCGGAATTAAACTTTGCGAAATTCAGAAAGGTGTATAGCGGAAGGTCTGGCTAGTTTCTTACTGTCCGGGATACAAGTGAACGAGACCCCTACGAACCGTAGCCGTGAAGGCCCACACGCACATTTACATGCATGCTCAGAAGTACTATTCTATAATCATAATTCGGCGGTAGTTACAAATCCGGTAGCTTTCACATTTATTTATTTATTTAATTGACATAAACAGACTAAACAGCCCTTTGAAAATACAAAGTATGATACAAGCAGAATATACAACACATAATATATACAATGTTGTTAGTACATCAGTATTTAATTCTCGCACTTCACACAATACAAGGGTATTCACTCTGATTGCTTACACATATAAATGTAACGATTTGCGTTGAATAATAGTGAAAAACGGCGAATATGATATATCACGTGATCACTCCCATACTCTCGGCCTTCCTTTGAGGCCGACGGTGTGACGGTTAGCCCGTCGCATCAGAAGAATGCATATAATAGCTTCCTAGCTAAACCTCTAAAAACACACGGGACTCCTTTCCACATAAACAACATCGACTCTATCCCAAATCCTCGTGCATCACGTCGAGACGTGCCTGTGGTGTAAAAAAATTCTCCTCCATAACGAAAACCCGAAAAACTTGAAAATCCCGTGTGATTATGGCGTCGTCGGTCTTTTTCTCTCTTGTGTATAAGTATATGTACATCTATGTATGCTGCGTGTACGTGAATGTAATGTGTATTATATACTCGACGGAGGAGAAATTTTCGATGATTCAATTGCCTCGCGGAAAGATTCGTTAAATTTATTATTGTTATTATTGCATCTTTTTTTTCTTGAATACGAGGGTCACGTATCAAGTTTGTTTTCTACAGTAGTATATACATGATATGCGCTTCCGCGATGGTACTTCCGATTACTGGAATTTTCAATTATTTTATTCATCCTCGCGGTGTTATTGTTTACGGTTGTAACGCGATAAACAAGATTTTAAAAATACTATATGTATGCACATACACTTTTATTTTGAAGAAATTGTGTCGCGGTTCTATATAATATTTAGGAAGGTGTACTGTGTACGTTAACTTTTACTTGACACCGGTATGGTAGATCCAACCTGTAGGTATTAGGAATAAATTTTTATACACGTAACAGATACATTGTAATTTTCGAGTACCGTTCCGTAACTTTGGGATCATGTGAAAGTTTAGAATACGTATATAGGTAGGTTTAGTTTAAGGTTATATACTTACAGTTGTACGATTTTTACTAGTTTGGGACTAATTCGTACAGTCCTGCTGAGGCCAATTCGTACTTGTATTTTTTATTTTAAGCATTTTTATTTTTAAGTAAAGTAACACATTTTAACTGCTTATTTCTTTAAATTTCTAGTACATGTTGACGAATTTGCTCCGGAAAAACAACGAATTAGCCCCACTCTCTCTTACATATTTTTCTCGGCCACCCGATCCATGCATTAAAACGGCGCAGTTTGTCGATATAGCTGGAATAAAGTGAAAACAGAAAAAAAGTGTTTTGAATAATATACACACAGCATATATCGTTGATACAAATATGAAAGATTCGTCGGCGGAAAAACAAGCGATAAGCCTCGAGAAAATTCAGCTTTGCAGATTCTGAGAGTTTTTTGAGTTACAATCGATCAATCACAGTACACTTTGTTTGTTCTTCAAACATGTTTTTTAACTTTGTTTTTTTTCAGATTTATTATCACTTGTTAAGCAGATATGGACTAATTTGCAGACTCAGTGTGTAGATAAAAATTCTATGAAGTATACTGAGAAGTATCCGCTGAAAATCTTGAATCTTAGTCCATATCTGCCTCATGATAATAAATCTGTAAAGATTTCCAAAGCAAAAAGTGGCACTCGACCTGAAGCCTAACAAACAAAGTCATTCGTCAAAACGATGTGTCTTAACACAAGGTATTCTTACACAAAAAATTATTTCCGCGAGAAAAAAAGACAGCCTCGCCTGGTCAAAAAAAATTGTCAAAAACTTCACACTTTTATCATCTTCGATGTTTCGAAGAGAGACTGTAGTCGGTCGTTCACTCGTGTCGACAGATGGCCTTAACCCCCTCGACACGCGCATCCGCAAGGTGCACGTCATTGTCGAGCTCGGATTTGTTTTTTGGAGCGCGCGTTATTGTTGCAGTGTTGAGTATTCGAGGCGCGCGTCGATTAATAAGTGTCGCGATTCGAGCTGACTGCGAATCACTGTTTTTGGGTGGTATATCGCTTCCGGGAAGTATGTAAGTTTTTTTTCTTCAAATATGCACTGGCAATTTTTTTTTCGATAATTAATTTCTTGGTAATAAGTGTATGTGAAGGAGACGAAAGTTGGGTTTGAAAAAATTCAAGAACAAAATCGTTTATCATGATTTCTCGAGGCGCAGGAAGTAATGAATTCCAAGGTGATGAACATTTTTGCGCGACGATCCTCTGGAGAAGAAAAACTCAGCCTTGGCTTGTCAAAATTAAAGTAACGTCTCTTGAACTTTCCGGCCATTCATATGCGCTTCGTAAACTTTTATTATCTTCGATGTTCAATGACTCTTCTCGGGGTCGTTCACTCGGAAGCTCGGACTCGCAGGTGGCTTCGACTCTTTCGAAACTTGCATCTGCAATGTGCAGCAGAGTGTCATTGTACTGAGTTGATGAGCGAATATTATCGTCATCAATATTGATACTTACAAATTTGTTATTAGTAAACTTAATTTTGTTTTTTAAAATATTTCAGCGATATTAAGTTTTTGAATCATACGAGTCAAATAGCAACTTTCGTTTTTAATATATTCAAACGGTCGGGAAAATAAACGAGAGAACTTGAAAATTGTTAGCACGTTATAGTTAGATCAATGAGCATAATAATAAAATACAAATTACAAAAATTCTCACGAGTATGATCAATAATCAAAGAGTTTAAAGTAGATAGGTGCAATCGCGAATGAATTACATAAATTTCAAAAATTCACTCAAGTTACAAAATCCTCATCAACCATTGATTAGCCATGACGTCAATCATTCTGGTAACACGTATAAATAGAGATTACCAATCCAGCAGCGCAGGCTAAGAAAGTAAAGTGCAGCATTTCCCAGATAATTACACCCATGCATGAATCAGCTGTCATTCCAGTGGTAACAGTCGAGCACGACGAGCCTCAAGTTCCACCCTTGAACTTTTCAGAAAACTCGATATGTACTGAACGTGTATTTATTTATTTTTTTTTTTTGCACACCTCGAGTTCTAGGTACGTGTTTCAAGCGGTAAACAGCACGATGAGATTTAGTAACTCCAAGAGTATAATCGATGGAATTCAACTCGAAGTTATTGCATGATTTTGAATAAACAATTTCTTTGCCTTTTCCTTGTATTATCGCTAGAATACCTCGGATGTTTACAGTTTTTTTTTCTTAATCGGGGCAAAGTATGAATTTTTCGACTCGTGATATTACATTTATTAAGAATTGAAGTTTGAAACAAACGTATTGAGAGAAGCATTTAAAAATGTATTACCTACAAAGAATTCGTGTGTTAACTTTTAATGAATATTCGTTCCCAGATTTTATTAACAGTAAAGTCAAAAAGTTTACTATAAAAAATTGCTTCTATCAGAGAAGGTATTCTTCTTCTTCTTCTTCTTCAAAAATGGTAAAAATGAAAACTAATAAGCACACTATATCAAAGATCAACAACCCTACGCGCGTACGTTCTTCTGGTCACGTAGGCCCTTGGCTGAACCTAAACTATAGAGTCTCTTGGCGAATTCTTTATATGCACCGGGAAGGATCTTTCGGACACCAGAAGTGAGTTGAACGCGCTTGGGGGAACATCTGGTGTCATTTATCTGCAGGACAGGTATTAAGGAAAGTCTGAGGTGTGGTTACCAAGAAAAAATTAGTGTAGTTTTTATCTTAGATTACCCACAACAAGATTGTCAAATATAATTCTTTCGCAATTTTAGCGTAAGTTATACAATTTATATAGTATGATTAGAACCTAAGTAAAAATAAGTATGATAAGGACTGCATTAGTTAATCTTGTGGACGTATTGCAGACATTAGTTCATTTTGAATTATAAAGGAAATTAATTAAATTGTTCAGACTGTAACGTCGCATAATCTCACAATAGCGATTGAAGATAAAATACTCTTACATCTCACCCGGATATGGTAAATGTCAAGATCGAAAAGAACAAACAAAAATCCCACACGTTATCAAAGCCGCGATAATAATGTACTCTTACGATCTTGTCAAACGAACAAGAGCAAGGGTCAGAAAAGTCGCTTCAAGATTTTCAGCGAGAAATTTTTGCACTATATCCGCATATATGACGAGAGGAATTTTCTTCGTGACGTTTCATTAGAAGTGAGAAATTTCAATTTGGTTTTCTTTTTCAATGGAGCGTGAACAAGTTGTTTAGTAAATATTCGGTCGTTTTCCTGGTTGTGTTTGTTGCATCCTCTGTTATTTACAATTATGTAAACAATTTTATACCGGTTAATCGTGTATATTATGATCTTCGGATTTTTAAAAATTCTCATATTAGTACAACATTTGTTTACATAATTATTTGTTCATCTAATTGGACTATCTAAATACGAAATACATAATTTCGCACTGATGAATCACTTTGAAACTAAATATTTCCATGACACTTTTCGTATAACAATCTCAGTCAAGAAAAAAACAAAGTCCGGCTCTATAAGTCACTCGACGAGGGCCAGACGACGTCGGAGTTCGTTGACACCGAGTTACGCCGTCAATATCAATTGCCAAAAATATTTTGCAATTATATTTTCCCGTCGGCTCGACACAGTCAAGGTCTAGCTTATACGAGTAATCGACGCTTCGATCGCGTGTCGTCTGTTCTTCGCACAATATATAATATATCGTATCGAAAGCTCTTGCGCACACGAGGAAAAAGCTGCGATAGCTGGAGATAGTGCCGTAAGAATATGGTATAACCGTCAACACACAACGTGAATCACATGCTCAGACAGTTCAAAAATTTAGTTTTTTATTTTTTTATTGTAGGTTCAAGTGGGTAAGAGTGAGTTTGGCTTAACATGTCATTGTTGCGCGATAAATGCTATACTGTTATCGATCGGTAGATCGGAAAATGATCGGTCATTATGAATGGAATTATGCAATCATTAAAAATCGTCGTAAAAGTGCTTCTATGGAGAGTAAACAAAGTGATAAGCTTGCGCTAGTTATCCAAGCTAATTTTTGCAAAGAAGGACATTCGCGTTAGCATATCATCTTTCGATCTTTCTCTTATTAAACGAACGCTTCTGCGAAGTGTAAAAAATTCGTTAAAAATAAGTCCTGTGGCTTTTCGACGTCAATTCTCTTCGCTGCGAATAATTCCTAAAATGCATAAAAATCAATAATAGCAAGAAACACTTCTGCGAAGTAGTTAACCACAGGTTTTCCAAGTATAGTTTACGCACACCTATTTACATTCAACGAGCTTTATAATATATAAACTCATCCCTCATCCTTTTCTTCAAAGCCATCAGGATTAACCCAATCAGCGAACAAAAAACGAAAAAAAAAACTCTCCGCACATCGTCATCATAACCGGACGACTTATTGCAATACACACAAGCAGTGTACATTGTTAGGAGGCCGAGCACGGCTGCGTAGATATCAGCCCCTCGTATGTATGCGCCGTATGTACGCTCATCCGGCGTCCATTATTTTTCTTTTTGCCTCTGACAGTTTTTTTTTCTTCTCTCTTCTCGACTTTTTTATAAATCGTTGCCTTGTGGCCTGCTTCTTTTGAGGCTCTCTTTTTCTCGCTTGAGAAGTTCGTGCGAGCTGCTTTTTGCAGGAAGGAAAATTATTGGCTTTGATTCTCGATTGCGAGCTTTTGATTTGACAGGGCAATGCTATGATTATACTTGATATTAAACATGTATCTATGAATCACTTTGTGAAGTGATGCGTTCAAAACAACAATTAATCTGCTTTATATAAAAATAATGTAATATACAAAAAATTGATTTTAATTCTTCTATTTTGAGGCAATTTTCACTTCATTAATAAGTAACCTTTTAATCAAAGAGGCTGCTCTGTACGTCGCTAGTCAAAACGTGTATATACTTTTTTAAGATTTTTATTTCGTTTTCGTATAAGAGATATAATTTATTTAGGATTTATAAAAAGTTATTTTACAACGAATAATTATAATAGATCAAGAAATCGAACTGTTTTAATTAAAAAAAAATTGACATTTGACTCTGTTTTTGAGGTTTAGTGCACATATTTTTCACTAAACTAATTAATTGTTATGAATATAGAGGTACCCATTGATCGTCTTGAAAACCAATTTAAATTCGTCAAATATTAGTTTTCTCCCACAAAAATTTGCAACAGAAACTGTTTGTTAATACAATAAATATTTGCAAATTAAAACCAGGAAAACGTGATTCTCCATAAGACTCCATGTAAAATCAGAAAAAATACTTTTATTAATATTTCGTCAGTAGAGTATCCAAATGACTTAATTTTTTACACAAGCTTTTTATTTATACATATCTACGTGTGTGAATTTTTTTTTTCTACATCTGTTCGTTATTTCTGAAACTGACCAATCTCCTAAAGTCGAAAAATACTATTCAAAAAATAAAAAAAAAATACAAGTAGTAACAGACATTTTCCATCCAAGTAGAACCAGACATCTGCATCCCTCTTTCGCTCTCGCTCCAAAACACAGCATCTATAATACAGCACCCTTTCCTCTACAACATCATTTCACGCGCCTCTCACGCACGCGACTTTATATATCTCTCCTCTCTCTCTCTCAGCAGCTGAAAGAAGGCCACCGGCACGCGTCGTTATCGCTACCTAACTATAAGCAGCTCAGACGCGGCGCGCCGTATACTATCGGCGCGCTTCCACTTTCAAGAGCGCAGTGTCACCGCGACTGCGAGCTCTATCACATCGACGCCCGCTCTCTCCCACCGCTCTTTATATACATGAAAGAGTCGTGTAATTCGCTGTGGAGTTTGCGCGGTTATCGGTGCCGTGATATTTTTACGAGACTCTTGGCGTTTCCAACATAATATTCCATTGTTTAAATATCAAAATAATTATTGTAAGAGGAATAAAAAAAAAGTTTGTTCCGTTCTGGAAGGAAGTCAAGTTCCGTCTCGTCGACAAGGATTTAAGGTTAGTCAGAAAGTGCGGATAGTATACAGTAGTATTAGGATGGAAATTGAGGAGTTTAAATGACACCGGTGTATATCTAATTAGACCTCGGCTGACTCCGCGACACTGTGATGACACATAGCTTTTAGCGCAAATTATGCAAGAAAGTCACTTATAACTTTTCTCGCTGTATTATCCGCGCGCGAGTCTCTCGATTTAATACACTTGATATTTTTTTCTCTCTATGTATATGTAATCATAGAAATAACTTACGAAAACGCATAGAATATAATCTCGAGACATTGACACGATAAACGCCTTTCGCAATACGCATCTCTCAGAGACACAAGTAGTGCAAGTACGCGCAGATAAACCGGCAATTATAAATGTAATAGTGCATAAAGTTCACAGATAAATCCGAACGACGCTATTATACACGTGCTCCCCATCAACTGACTCGCATTAAAAATCTAATTGCAAACTCTAAAAAATGATGTAACCGGTGCGAACGAAAAAGAAAAAAAAATCACAGGGTTCATCTTCCGGTGCGGAACTGTAGCACACCGATCATTACGCAACGCGTTGTATATTGTGGACACCCGGGAACCACGTGCGAACTCCTCTATATATATATGTGTGTAATCCGGCCCGTGAGAAATGAAAAATCGCGGTGTAGTCTGGCATCCTGTGTTATTAGCTTTTGTGAGTCGTCGTTTTTTGTTTATTGTATTTTACTACTCCGGAATCTGACTTTGAATATGACTGTCTGCTGTTCGTTAACATTTACGTTTTGACACGGAAATTGAAGTATAAATATTCGATAAATTTCGAAAAAACACTTCGTGCTCGAAAGGCTCAACAAAGATCTTCCTGCTATGTATATATATATACGTACATCAGCGGTATTTACCGTCCGTGTGTCAGCCTCGTCAATATATCGTCACGCGTTTTATAAATTCCGCAATTAGAAAAACTATCGAGATCGAGATGTCGTCGAACTACACGAGTCTCGAGAATGTAGGCAGCCGCCCTTGACTCACTCTTATTCCCGCTGCACACGGAGATACATATATAGAGCTGCAAGAGTGAACCGATGTGTGCGTTGGTTTTCTGAGCACGAATCTCGTAAATTTCCGTTATGATGCAGCGCAGCGATCGCGGAAAACTGTAATTCTTCTTTCTAATAGCCTCTTGGCAAAGGTCGAGTTTCTCTCTCTCTATATAACCAAGTCGGAAGTCTCTCGCGCATCTTTATGGCTTTTTAAAAATGATAATATTTCGTGAATTCCTCATCGTAGATTAAATTGCGCAACGGAGAGGCTCTCTTAATGATAGCGATAAAACGCCGCGACTTTTTAATTCTTAGCTTTGCATCATCCGCAACCGCTCGAATTATGCAATTGTCGAATCATGACTCGGTGTATAGATACACTTTTATAAGAGAATCAAAACATTTCTTATCGATTGGATTATAATTTTTTTTTTCCTTCTGTTACAGTGTCAGGCAGGAACCTGATCTAACACTATGGACAATCGCTGCCGAACCTAGAATCTCCTGAATCAGGTTCACCTTTTTTTGAAGAAGGATCTCGAGCAGATATCTCATCAGTGAGTTGTTCACACGAGAGGATTTATATCAACAGAAGAGACAAAGATGGCCAGTAACTCGAATCAGTGCTCGCCGTCGCGATCGTCTTTGAGCTGCTGTCAAGTGGACAACAGCAGTCAGAACGACGTCCACGAGGTTTGCAATGGAAATGGAAATCCTGGACAGGTCAACAATAATTACTTCATGCAGGAGAAGCATCAGTTTCCGAAGAGGCCTGAAATCGATCTTCAGTTCAGGAATATCAGCTACAGGGTTAGCTCGTGGACTATTAGGAATCTCAAGCCAGGTTGGTGTTGTGTGCTTTTATTTTGGTATTATTTTATCTGTGTGTGATATGACGTTGATGCAGGCTGAAGTTCATCAGATCTAGTGCGTCGATGAGGAAAGTCTAGAATTTCACTAGAACAGACATCATAGTCGAAATACGATGATTTTTAAGACAATGAATATTGGCAGTATTTTGCAAAAAAAAGGAGTGAGATAGTTCTTTTTTTTAAGATAAACTATGTGGTATCTGTTTACTTACGATTGCTTCCGACAGTTTGACTTTAGACCAGAAGTTGTCTACTCACTGCACTTTTTTCTCCAGTTATTTTCAACTGCACATGATGATAATGTGTGTTTTCGAGCATCCACTAATCCGATGCTTTTTGCGGCTGAGAAACCTGTGATATATCTGGAATACACGTCCGACGGTTTTTTGTTGTATATATCATGAATCACTCGAACAGTTATACGTAAAAAGTGTATATCAAGCACGCAATTGGTCGATGACCTACACTTCGCACTTTTTTACGTACCACTTGCGTAAACGGTAGTTTTCCCATTGTCTCGGGTTACAGACACACACGACTTAAAATTGCTAATTTTCACTCAAGATCCTCGACAAAAATGACTAATAAAATCTCGCGAAAAAAAGTTCTCTGTTTACCTTTGCATCTTCTTTCTTCTCGCGTTTTACAAGTTCTTAACGAGCTAATAATATTAACACGTTTGGGTCGGCGATAAAAACTCGTTCCGATATTGATCTCGCAAAATCTTATACTATAATAATATGTATATATCGAATAAAAGGCCTAAAACTCACCGGCGAATAATCGTATTCAAATAATTAACATGTCGAAATTCGTCCGAGGAAGCAAGATAACCGTACTTCCAAAGGCGCACTCGTGACTAATCGCCGGAATCAGCTGTGCCGCAACTTTTTTTCTACTCATTTTTTTTCTCTCCGTCTCATAAGCGCATACACACGGAGAACCAGTTCCGTTTTTTGATACAGTCGCGTTTTTTTTTCGTTTCGATTTCTCCTCGGCTACTTTCATCAGTTGTATTTTGAAAAGAAACATGATTTTTCGTTTCGCTCGACCCGTTTACTCCTGTCTACTCTCAGCTGTTGCGTTTCAAAATCGTATGTAATATATCAAAATTATTGACAGGTTAAAAGCGCGCGAAATACAATTTCAAAAGTATGTACACAGCGTAAACAAACGAAAAGTTTCCGCTACCTATATTACACAAACAAAACAAACGGCTAATTCATAGTCAACGACCATCGGTGAAAAAAAAAAGCACAGGGACGTCGTCGCGTCGCACGAAAAAAAGGAGGTAGACAAGAAAATGGAAAGTAGCCTTCGCCTACGAAAGTTCGATGCTATCGCTCGCGCGTCGCTTCGCCGGAGAAATTGCGTTACGCAAAAAGGCAAATAATACATGCATTTTTCTCGGTGTATAGACACACACACATATACACATGTTATTTGGTCGAAAAATTACGCAATTCGCGAATTTCAGTGACGCCAGTTGCGTATAGCTTTCCGAGAGATATTCAACAACATCTGCGTAAAAATCGATATACGAGGATAGCGATAAACTTTCACATTATGGGCAGAGAGAGAGGTTCTCTCGATTCGCTTATCGATGCGCTAATACTTCTGAAAACATACTTGATATAAACACAAGAAGCGTCTCATTCCATGCACGTGAATTTTAGGTAATGCTTTACAGCGAACAGCTTATTCATGCAAATTAGCAGGAGGTAATGATAAACCGGACACTTTGCGCTTCTCAGTCACGTTTTTCTCGCAAGTTTATACGATTTCTAATTATTTTTATTGTCCGCGTTAAAGTAGCCGCGGAGGCTCGTAAACGTACGCGAGAATTATTAGTGTATCATTAAGAAGCCTAGATAGATGGTCACGTGTCTTTTTATACAGCCGCGATAAAGAAAAACCGAGCAGTGACATCATCCTCTTTTTTTCCGTTCACCATGTGCTCCAGTACAAGCTTTCGTCAAATTACGACTACACCAGCTCTTATAAAATCGTACATACAGGAAAAGTTTCTATCGATTACAGATCTTCTCTCTCGCAGGAAAAACAGCGACTTTGATAAGCCTTTGTGTGTATATATACGAGGAAATAAATGCTAAGCTGGCGAAATTTTATTCTAGCCTAATGAGATTCTAGTTGCGCTGGACTATCGGATCTCTCGATCTTAATTTTTCACCCATCGGTGGAATGTGTTTTTAGATCACGTTTCTCTCGTCTCCTTGAACCGTTCGACAGATGATGATGATGAGCTCACGTGATCTTCGGCGAACGACGTCGTTCCAGTATAAACTTACATTGTATCGATAGTTATTGGATGTATAACCGTGTAAGAGACTTTTTTCGTGACGATGCTTCATTACTGTTGTATATATCGGACGTTGATGATTAATGACGAGTGGAAATTGCTACGGAGGGATATTATATATTGTTAGTTCTTGGTGTAATTGAAAGCGCTTACAGATTTCGCACGAAAAAAAGAGATTTAGCGGAACGAGTCATTTATAATCGTCCCAAACGAGTTTTTTTTTGGTGGAGTGAAAGAAAGGCTCATTTGGGTCCTTGACAGCCATCTACTCTCTTAACGATTTCTCGTCTTAATTAAATTGTTTTTTTTTTATTCTTCGCCCATCCTCAGATAAAATCGCGGACAATTAATATAAATCAAACAAAGTGTCTCCAAGTGTATATAGAAAATAATTCCGAGAAGTTTTCGAGTGTGAAATTCACGAATCTTGCGCCACCAGTTCGACTGGAAAATCCGCATACAGCTCGTAATTACACGTAAAGTCAGTTTAGAATTAAATTAAAAATTGCTCACGCATAAAGTATCCCCTCTTTAAAAAAACATCTTTTCAAGAGAGAGATTCGTGTGTAAACGGGTTTCCATGTAACCACGACAGCTTAATCATACAGTCCACGTTGTAGTGTTCGGTCTAGATCGGAACTATCACTCACCTCGTCCAATTTTCCACGACAGTATATTAGCTGCGTTTAAGATATTGACAGTAGCAAACGTTTCTATTAATATTGAAAGGACGTTATGTTACAAGTATGTATAGGTAAAAACGATCATCAATTATACCAGTGGAAATTAGCGAGTTTCGTGTACGATATAAGATAGTAGAGAAAAAGAGTACATCGTAAACTTTTTCTGTATATATATACAGGGGGAAAAGAGCTATATGATGGAAGTTGTGTTTTGTCTGTTTATACACTAGCTCAGGTTTTATGCTTCAATTTACTTTTTTGTACACAGTTTAATGGTATAATGCAATTTGTTTGACGACACTTTTTTTCCCATGTAAATATGTCCGTGAGTGTATACGACACAGCATCTGCATATACAAGATGATGAATGTCCGTGCTAATTGTCGATTAGCTTGTAAAAAAAGTCTATACAACGACGAACCGATTGCAAAAGTGACACTATTTCAAAAATCGATCCAAACCTTCGCAAACGAAAAAAAAATTCCCAGTGCAGCCGCGCAATTATAACCGCCAAATACAACCCACAATCACAGTACAGGGAAAAAACGCTTCCGTAAGTCCAGACCCCGTGAATCTATACTCTTCTCTCTCTCTCCGTAATTACCAAGAGACGTTCAGCCGGGCGTAACGTCACGACGACACGACTCCTTCCGTCGTCGATGTCGTGTTGGTTTATTCATAATACGCCGAGGAGGAAGCTCATTGTCTCGCGTGGGAAATCTCGCGCCGACTGTTTGCCGCCGGACGTTTTTCGTTCTGCTCGTATATATACGCGTGTACTCGATATTTTCTCGTTTTACTTTATATAATGCTATATCGGTATATGGTATATAATATTTATGCTTTTTTTCTCTTGACCTGAATTTTTGCAGAGGCTTGGAAAAGTGGTACAGGAGACTTGTATATCGTCATAATTTGATTCAATTACTTCTGCCTAAGAGCGAATGACAGTATCATAGCAAAATATATATACTCGATGATATTACTCGCGTTTGCGTCTGTTTTCCATCTAAGGCGCGCACGCAGCGGGCAGCCTTTAACAATTGAATGATGTCAATTCCGGAGAGCTATAAAACAATTTTATTATTATAGTTATAGTGCTTTGTAAATCATTCGTACGATCCGCTTTTTCTTCTCACCTATGATTTAGTCCATCTAGACAGTTATCGTTGTATTTTTTTTTACAACGATTTTATAAGAAACGAGAAGGCGGATATGTGCGGCAGAAAGATCGTAAAGCAGGCGTATACATACAAGCTGCAGACCTAGAACCGAACTGACCCACGACGTCACTATACTCGCGTATAATGAAATGTGATTCATCGTGGGTGTGTGTATTGCGATCGATATATTGTATTCCGCTTTTAAAATTGAAAACAATTTTTTTTTACGTATATAAAATCTCAGAATTTTTCTTCATTATTCCAAGAAACTCGGCAACAATTAAATACATCTCTCTAGAAACACACGGCGACTGCTTATTTGTCTAACGAGAATCTTCACTTCGATCATCTCCATTCGAATCAACGATGCAGAAAGTTTCGCGCCTCCTTGAAAAGCTGCAACACGACGACGGCTAATCGTCCCACGCGTCCATTATCGTATAGCGTGGTGTGCTGCTGCAGTCGTCGTCACCTAATTCGCGGCGTTGGCTTACTCATTTTCCTCGTACATACATACATATATTTTTTATTTTTTTTGCTGCTATCTGCTCTTTCTATACTTTGCTTTGTTTCGCGTTTTATTAGTCATGTGCGTTACAGCTGCGCATTTAGTTTGTGGCTTATTTCATTATTTCGACGTTCAACGGGTGTAGAGTATTCATTTTCGCTGAGGTTTGAAAAATTGCACGACATCAATACTGCTTTCGTCGTAGCTCACGATGAAATTCCAGTAGCTTTTTTCTATTGAAAATTAAATAGTTGACCAAAAATTCGCGAACTGATATGGTTAGCGTTTTTACCATATTGGGGTTTCCCCACACCGTTATCTACTTCCCGCTCGTCGATATAAAAGAGAAAAGGAAAAATCGGCAATCTTCTCGAATTGCGTCTGTCTGTGACAGCAGCAACAGCATCTCCTTTGTCGCTTCTTACGCAAGAGATATTATACGCGACTTTCTAAAAATTCGTGCGAGTAGAATGTATATCCCGAAGATTTCGAGACGAAAAGAATAAACAAATGTCGGCGCTTATCGCTATTATCAGCTCATACTCTTCCAGAAGCTTCGGGTATAGCCGTTGCGCATTGCTATGTATTAATTTTTTTCTTTTACTTTTTTTGAAGGGATACTTCAGGCTATTAGTCAGTGTTGTTTTTATCCGAGGATACATATAAATTGCGCGAAAGTTCGAGAGAAGAATATATTGTACGATAATATTATATATATACGAACTGGACATTGACTTTTATAAGCGGGAGAGAGAGAAAAAGAGAGATATACAAGGAGGTGTGTGATCGGGTGTAATAAAAATAAGTGCGTCATTCGGATGCAGCTTTTTTGAGTCATGAGATCCGTCTGCGAATATGAAGTTTATGATCCGTCTTTATTAAATAATGATAAAGTATCGTTGTTTAGCGTTGAATTATAAGTAGTATGCAAAAAACCGATGCGCACCTCGTATTCTTTTTGAAAACGCACACAGTCCAATCAATCCTATAAGAAATTAACTTTGAATCAGTCGCATGTAATACACTACGTCTGACTCATAGTGTATGTAGCGTCTGCAACGAAAGAGAGAGAAAGAGATATGAAAATTTATTTGATCGCATAAAATCGTCGTTTAATTAAGACGTAAATTACAACGAGAAATTATTTTATCGAGAGACGCGTTTGCCTGTAATAAAGATAGTCCTCTGAACGTATCCGTATGAAAATATTGACAAATATGCGTCTAGTGTTTATTGCGGGTAAATACTCGACACGACAGCAATAAATTTTCTTTTCTCTCACTTTCGACCCTTTCAATCATCTCTCGGAATTGACGTTCATTCAGCAAATGAGATAGTAAAATAAATAACACAAGAGAGAGACAGCTGGTTTTTCGATTACTTTCGACAGCCGTTAAAATTACGTCGTCGATAGTGACGAATTCGACTGATGATTATTGCTTCTTAATATAGTTTCTGACTCTCTCGATTAATAATTAATTATTATATACCATCAATAATTAATTGAAACTCAATTTTTCACCAGTTTCCTATAGTCAACACAAAGACACCACATCAGGACACTGCCATACATGTCTATTACACGCCATTTCTCATGACAGAATTGAGATAAGCGAATAGCCAGAGAAAGAACGTATGACGAATGTTCCGCGACTGATAAGAAACACATCATAACCGGCGACCTTGAACTTTTAATCCTTATCGACTCGATACACTTGGTGTTGAGACGAGCGTTTTTTGTAGATTCTTTTTTCTTTGATTCGTTCCAAAACAAATTAATACTCGTGATGCGGTTGTAGTCAGTCGAGAAAGTTCACTTATACAGATTATGAGTGTTGGTGACGATATTAGAGTGTCATGGATATAAATATGTGGTGATTCGATTATTTTCTTGAAAAATTATCATCGGATGTGTTCGCTGCACTTTGGTCTTGTAAAAATAGTTCGACCTGACTGTCGAGTGAAGTTGATTTGATACATCTTACTCCATGACGACTAGTAACAAACAAATTTATGAAAAAGTGAATGATCTTATTAATCGGCTGACTGCCTTCATCGATTTTTTGATGAATAATCCTTCAGGAGATACAAAGGACATATGTCAAGCTTCTCACCAACTAACAATAACTAAAAACAGATTAGACGTACTTGCAAAAAAGAAGTTGATCTATCTTCTTCAAAATCTGACACTCGTCGTTATGTATTATATCCAATCTCATTGCATAATTATCAAAATCACTCATGCATATAACAGAACTTCACATCATCTCCACAAAAACTACCAGCAAACAAACACCACACATCGTTCAGTATGATTCCACTACCTTGCGGAATTCTTATATATCACCACCACCACAACAGCATCCCTCTCGTTACATCAGAGTCTACGGTGATGATAAGGGCGACACGAAATTTTCCTGTAGCGATAATTGGCCGATGACCGCTTGTCTCGCAGCCTTCGACGCGAATTCGCGTGTCGATTAATAATCGACACGCGGGGGTGATATCTCCAAGGCCATCGGCTTGTTTTGGAGGTTTATAAGCCAATGAGTTCGAGTGTTTTTACGTCACGGATGTTGTTTACAGTTTTTTTTCGAGCTGCCGATGTTTCATACCTATAGAAATTATCATTGTTTCTCTTATAATTATATATTTAAAAAATGTGTCACGACTGACATTTATATGTTTATCAGAATGAATGAATGACTAAGTACTTTCAGTGTACGCAGACAACTCATCCATCATCGTCGCTTGCAAATTTCAAAATAACTCGATAATTTGCACGTTCGCGTATACTTATACACCAGAAAAACAATGATCAACCAAAAACAAGCAATTTTTTTCCTAATATAGTCCGGAGAGCGACAGCAGTAATATATAAGTATAACACTCGCGGAAGTCTATGTGTATATTTTCACACGACTATATAGTATAATCGCGCAAGAAACGCTCCTGTGCATTTGTTTTCACCAGCCGCCGCGGCGACGAAATTAATCATGCTAATGTATGCGACTGTTTGCACCTGTAGGAAAACTTAGAAAAAGAGTTGATAGCCTCGAATCGAGAGCGAGACATGTCGCAGATAAGAGGGTATATACAATGACTTGCTGCGGAATATTTTCGATGGCCAAAACATTAGAGAGATAATATGGATAAAGAAGTTGAGCAACGGAAGTACACTCTCCCTCGTGACCTTGTCTTGATCGGAGGTGTAAATATCCTTTTGGATTTTTGCAAAAAAGTCACGTTGCTCTAACGCACATGTGCGTTATTATTATTCTATGGAAATGAAATTACTCTTATATCTTGGATTCAACGAGACTTTTATTCATCGAGATTCGATGATCTTCTCTCAATCACGAGGAAAAAAGAAGTCTAATCAATTAGAGTCCGGTGTGTGAAATACCCGAGATTCTTAGAATCTATCAACGTGCATACCTCTATTTTATAATTATACAATAAAAATATCATTCGATTACAAATAACGCAATTTTCTCTTTCCAGTGACGAGCGAAATTCTTCACGGCGTAAGCGGCGAGTTTCGAGCCGGTGAACTGACGGCAATTATGGGACCGTCTGGTGCCGGCAAATCTACGCTCCTCAATGTTCTCGCAGGATTCACGTAAGTCTTTATTTATTTATCTTCGAATAAAAGACACGTGTCATAAATGTGAGACGACGCGTATATGTTAGGTTGTATAAGAGATGGTGGTTATTGGTGTATATATACTTAATATGCGTGTAAGAATTTTGAATGATTCGATTGTTGTATATATGTATACTTAAAGAATTTGAACGTAGATTGTATCTGAGAATATTTGTTGTTATTATCTCGTATATTAGATGTAATCAATGTAGAGTACGTGATTTTGATAATCAAGGGATTTCTACTTTTTGGAAGAATGTTTTAATTAGCCGCGTATGTGTGACGAAATCCGATGACGCGATATTAGAAAGATAACATCTACAAATCTCTCGGGCTTATTGGATAAGAACGTGTATTCAAAGGTCAATGGGCGAAATATTTAAATTCCTGATTTACGGTTCCTCTCAATGATTTCACTATAAACCAGTCGACCCACTGAACGCATCGTGTCACCATCGCTGCAGGATAAAAATAAATTAAATTAAATTTTTACAACGTATTCGAAATCTTAATTAAGCCTTAGTATATACACCTGAAAAGTCACTTTTTATCAATTACGAGCGCACATACTCCAAATAATCGAGCAAACGGGTCTCTCTCTTATCAGCTCGATTAACCCGAAATGTAAACACTCGCCTTAACATTTTCGACTATATCTATATACACATATATAGATACAGCGAGTCGAAGGGATCGGCCGCAGCTGACCCATTTTCGCGAAAGTCGCATATACATATATAACCCAGGTGAAACGCGACTCTCGAGACTTTCATTTTTTGCGGGTAGACAGAGCGACACACGTGCATATTATCGTGTACGTATACGCTTCGCAAACTCCGACTTTTTTCTGTAATAATTCATACGACGCGTTGTTGTATATAAACTGATTATTGACATTAACTATATGTGTGCATGGCATCTCACGTTATTGTGAAAGACGTTTTTGTTTGTACAATAATTACACACAAACATCATCATAAAAAGCAATACGTATATAATTACAAGGAACGATTAAATTTAAAATAGAACCGCACGAGCCGAAACCGTTTGATCATATAATTAATAGCAGTAGCATCAAACCAGAGAAAATTGATATGTTTTTTTTTCTGGCGCGTGCAGTGTGTGTGCACCGAGTGCGCAAATGAGCGTCTGACATCAGAGTCGCGAATGACGCGCGCAAAGAAAATGTATATGCGTTTTAATGGTCAACTCTTGCGATCGATCGATTATCATATAAAGCGAGACGACCTTGAGGTAATTTGCTCGGATTTTTGGGGGTTGTTGCGACAGATGGAATTTTGTAAAAGGTATCGAGTATATAATAAAAATTTAAATATTCTTTTTTTTTAAACAAAGCACCACCTTGACTTTATCTATACAACAATAAAAGAGAAATACGTATACCGATCGACATACAAGTGCATATGACGTGCGAATTTAGCCGGCGATGCTGCCGCAAGGCCGAGAAAACTACAGCGGAATAATTAGCGATCGGCTCACTTGGGAAATACCGCGCCACGGCGCTGCTATTAGGTAATGCTGCGCCGATGAAAGAACAATGGCAGAGAGAGAGAGAGAACCTTTGAACGGAGCGCAGTCGAGCGAGTCGCCGATTTTTTTTTGTGATGCAGAATTTTTACCGATTTTTTTTTCCTTCTTTGGCCTTGACGTTATCTTTGGATGATGCATGTATACTTAATGCTTTTTATCGGTGGATAATAAGAAAGTGATAATTTGGCGCGTGGAGGTGCTAATCGCATATTTATATTTATACGGAAAAAAAAGAATGTCTATAAAATATCAACAAACCGTTAATAAAAAGCCGTGTTATTACGGCGTCGTAATTGCCGATCATAATTTTATACTGTTTAACCTTTACGTAATTCCAACGTAAATCAGCAGCGCTTCGTTGAATTATTCTCTATATACATCAGCGGGTGTGTACCTTAAACAACAAAAAATAATTGAAAAAAACTCGGTGCAAACGCTGCGCCATCGTTCCCCAATATTCGTGAAAGGTTATAGGCATTCCAGGCTACACTCGTATTCTCATATATACTCTTGCACACACATACGCGACCGGATAGAAATCTCTTTTCACTTTTTCCAGCAGTGTATATATAGCTATATATAAAGTTTCTTCTGGACGTTTCCTCGCTCGCGCGAAAATGCCACCAAGAGATGCGGTCATTAGCGGATCGTGATGCTATGCCAACGATCGAATGAGTGTCTCTCTCTGTATACATAATTGTGTGAGAAAATCGGGTTTTGCAAGTCGCCGCGAAGGTTCGAGAATGATTGAGAGGTATATCCACTGCTACTATAATAACTATAAATTGATTATGAATTATGCCGATTTTTTTACTGGTATATTAGAGAAGTGATTTATGTATATATATACGAATTAAAAATAGTATATTCGCCGAGTAGGTAATTAGCAGAAGCGCAGATCTACGAAAAAAAAAAAACAACTTATACACTCAACCCGTGTTTATTCATCGCACGCGATCTCTAATAGCAGTAATCACGGCATCCGTTCTTTTAATCTACCAAAAAAATAAATAAACGACACTTGTAACCCGGTCAATGCACCGGACGTCGATTATCGCAAAGAGCTTATACTTACGATCGACCTTCTGATACACACAATTAACGTTAATTTTTTTCTTTTTATTTTCAATGTTTACAGAGTAAAGGGCATGAGTGGAGAAATTCTGGTGAACGGAAAAACGCGAGTACCGCACAGCGAGAGGTGGCGTCGTACCTCATGCTACATCCAACAATATGCGGTGCAACGTACCAGACTGACCGTTGGTGAAGCCATGACCATCGCTGCGCATCTTAAACTCGGCTGCACTATCAGCTCGGCATTCAAACACACACAGGTCAGTATTTACTTTTTAAAATTCCTTTTGTAAAGAAAGGCCTGCCAAGCGAAGTTGCTTTATTGGTTGGCAATTACTTTTATTTTTCGTATAGTATAATACAATAAAATTAATGAGCTATATATTTGGTATATGCAGTAGCGAAAGGGTTAAAAGGCAATCAAGCTAACAGTACAGCAAGTCGTCCGGTTCATTATACAGATAAAGCGAAGATCCTTACTCGTCACGTGCCTCGATACGAATCTCGGATAGCTATAAGAATCCCTCTATCCACATACTCGTTGCTTCTCTTCTTATTCGGAGCAGAACGACGCGCGTGTAATATCCTTGACACGCTGCTTTGGAGATTCGCTTTATGTGCGTGTCTCCGTTGTAGACGATGTGATGTATATACTGTGCTTAATTCATCGAGACTCTTTCGGCGAATTTTTTTTTTCCTCTTTATATCGCAGCGAGGATAACGTGACTTAGGTCACCGGCGACTTGTTCTCTGTAAACAAGAGATTTATGAGAATAAAGTTATTTCTTTTTAAAAATTATTGCACTGTATACGTATATAATAATGTGTCACTTGAGAAAAGAATAACAGAGCCGCAAAATGAGCGTCACATTAAAACGCAATTCCCGCCAACGACTTGAAAAACACAAGCTATACCTGCAATTCGAAAGTACACCGAAACCGCCGAGCGACCGCTAATCAACCATAAACACCTCATTCTCTCGCAACCTACTGGCTAATCTCAACCCTCGACTATATATGTGTATTGCGAGTCTCAGAAAACTCGAGAAAGATCGCTCGCGTGCCGATTTTGCAATATCCCGTGCCTCCTAAGGGTTAACTGCGTAGACACGCTTTTTCTCTTATATACGTTTGTTGCTACTGCAGCTGAGGAAAAGACTCGTATACAATGTGTGCCGTATTATATTGCGTCATGGATTAATAAGATTCGTGAGTATTTCGGCGAGCGCAACGATTGCTCAAACTTGTCTTCGACTGATTAAGGTGTGTTTACGGGGGATTGAGTAACTTTTTAATAAGTTTACAAATCAGTAATATTCTTTATTTTTCTATTTTTTTATTCGCATAAATTTTGGAATTTAAACACGAGGATAGTGTGTATTCAAATGAGAAAAAATACGAGAAAGCGAGAGAGAGAGGAGCGTGTCGCGCGCTATTTATACTATACAAATCGAGGAAAATCGGTACACTTTCCTGATACTCGACTGATGTCTCGACGCGGCGCGACAATAAGATTCGCGATAGTGAGCCGACCCTCACCTACAAACGGCGCTTCGATAATGCTTTGATATTATACTTTGAAGACTTGGTTTTCTCGTTAGAACGCTCAATTTAACAATATTTTCGATTGTTTTTCAGGTCCTGGAGCTTCTGGAAATTTTAGGATTAAGTCACTGCTACGACACCCTGTGTGGAAAGCTCTCAGGTGGACAGAAAAAGAGGCTCGACGTTGCTTTGGAACTGCTCAGCAATCCTTCAGTATTATTCCTCGACGAACCTACCACTGGTAAGCATTGACATGAAAAATTTATTTCTAAGCAAAGCTAAAATAAAATTTATACTAATATTTGAATTTTTTTTCAATTAGGACTGGACTCGGCGTCGTGCAGCCAGTGCATAGCTCTGCTGCAGCGGCTAGCCCGTATGGAGCATCGTACGGTCGTCTGTACGATTCACCAGCCCAGTGCTTTGCAGTTTGAAATGTTCGATTCGCTGTACGCACTTGCCGATGGTAATTGTATCTATCGTGGACCTGTCTCCAATCTCGTCACGCATCTCAGCTCACTTGGATTACACTGTCCGCCCTATCACAATCCTGCCGATTTTCGTGAGTGCTTTTTTTTTATTACTTATTTTTCCAGGATTAAATTAGCTGTTTTATGGAATAGAAAAAGCTTAGGAATTGACTAAATTTAATAAAAAATAGTAACGAAGATTATAATTGTATCTCTGTTATGTTTCAGTTATGGAAGTGGCGATAGGTGAATACGGCATCTCAACCGACAAACTCATCCGAGCGATCGACAAGTCTTTCGAGAACCAAAAGATGATCGCGCCACGTGTCAAGCCAGTCCTGGACGGTATGTACAATGTTAGCTAAAAAGTTAATCTAAAGATTTCTATAAAATAAAACTAACACGTTCAACCTTTCTTTACAGACAGTACAAATTCAGAAGTGGAGAAAGACGAACCACCTCCACCGGCAGGTTTCCTCGCCCAATGTTACCTTCTCTACAAGCGTCAGCTGTTGAGTCTCAAACGTGACTACTTCCTTCTGGTCGTCCGACTACTCTGTCACTTGCTCATCGGTATCATCTTCGGTTATCTCTACATGGGTAGTGGTTACAGAGCCAATGGTGTCTTAGCCAACTATGTATACCTCTACGGTTCGCTGCTGCTTATAGTTTACACCGGCAAGATGGCTGTCACGTTAGCCTGTAAGTAATTTTTACCAAGATAACGTTATCTTTCCTCACTTTAAATTTTACATTTTTATAGATAAATTATACATTACCCTTTTACTTTCATTACAGTCCCACTAGAAATGCAAATACTAACGCGCGAGCACTTCAATCGCTGGTACCGGCTGGCCCCGTACTACATCAGCATGCTGCTGATCGAGGTACCGTTCCAGGCGGCCTGCGCCGCGACCTACCTGGCCGTGAGCTACTGGCTGACCGGTCAACCGCTGGAGGCCGAGCGAATCGTCATGTTCATGGTCGTCAGCATCGCCGCGAGTCTCTGCGCTCAGGCCTGGGGCTTCTTCATCGGTGCGACTACTCCAGTCAAGGTAATTGTCGATTCGAATCGAGCGCTTAGTGGGAATCGGTTGTTGATAAGGTAGCTATTGCGATTAGAAACTAGACGGTGCTGACATCGGTACGCTGACGACGTAAACTTTTGAGCTATATACTGATTATGTAATCTTCCTATACCGATTTTAAGCATTCGTCTGTACCATACGACGATAACACTTGACTATTCGAATCTGATTGTAAATTTAGTAGCTGTAATAATCACATCATATATCATATATTTATAATTAATTTTGCAGATCGCCGTGTTTGCCGGTCCGATAATAGCCGTGCTCTTCTCGGTCTTCGGCTTCTGCATCCGCTACATGGACACGCCCTCGCCGTTCCGTTGGCTCTTCCACATCTCGTACTTCAGAGCGAGTTTCCACAGCCTCCTCATTACGGTTTACGGCAACAACCGTACGAATTTGTACTGCGAGCAGGATCCCGGAGAGCTCAACTACTGTCACTACATACAGCCCAGGCAGTTCCTCAAAGAGATGGAGATCATCAACGGGAACGTCATCAACAACCTCGTCCTTATCGTAGGCATCGGTGTCCTCATGCATCTGCTGACCGCCAGTGCTCTGTGGTGTAAACTCAACCGACGATGAGCGAATGAGAGACAATGTAATGTGATGAAGTTTTTGCATTTTCGCCGCGAAATTGCCTTGATATGAGAGGACGGTAGAATGCACTTTTGTTATTGTATTTTTTTTTTGTTTCTTTTTTTATGAGTAAGTTGTTGCTGCGATAGGGGTACTCCTAGTACTACTAGTACTTTCTAGGTACTTTGACGATGAATAATTGCATCGATTTCATAATCAGAGACGTTTAATCACCAGCTACGACGTGAAAATAAAGAAAAAAAAAGAAAGAAAGAAAGCTGTCGATTTCTCGCCGTCGGCAGTGGTTCAGTATTTAAAACGAATTTCAAAATGACTTTTGCCATCGATATAGAACATGCGACATGGCAATTGCCGGCAAAAAACTCGCTGAAATACCTGTTGTTTTTTACTGTTTGCCGAATAATGTACAGCAAAAGAAAAGACGGCGTCCACGTGACTTGGTTACACATACTTAAAATAACGTAGATGAACATTTTTCGCTTGAGCAGATATTGTCTCGATACACTTACTGAGTCGTTTGACAATTCGCTAAAGCACTAGTCTCGTAGTTTAGTTTAACCGAAAGGATATATAACATTGTATAATTTTGTTCATACATACAGACACAGATGAGTTCTAAGAATCTTAATTATTTTTTATTACTGCGACGAATGCAAAGAATATATAGACGAAATGAATGAGCGCTCATCGCAATTCGAATCAGCCAGTGTTAAGCGAATAACTCCCAGTCTGTCGAGTGAAGCGTACTAAGTACGAGCATACATTATTTTCTAAGACATATGCGGCTCGTCGTCGAGGACTTTTGTACAGAAACATCGACATTTCTCGCCTGTCTGTCTGGTGATTTATAAAGTGACTATGCATAGACGTAGGATATTATATAGCGAATATATTTATATGATAATATAGGTGGACATGGCGATGAGAGCACGCTCGGCTCGAGGAGCGTAAGGAAATCGTTAATTGGGGATGCGCAAAGCTGAGGATCAAGAACCTATATCCTAATCTTATACCGAGCTTTTTTATATTTATTTCTGTAAGATGATGCGAAACTACCTGAATGAACAGGAAATTTTGCAAGTGCAAAATCTCATGACACTTTTTTCACGTTTCTAATTAATAGAGTGGCAATTGTAACTTTAAGCACGAAAAACTTTGTTATATTGTACGATATAAGAAAAAGAAAGTTTAGGGGTACTTAAAAAGCCTATAATTCTGTACGAAGCAAAGAATCTCTCAACTAAGCTCACAAGCGTATGTAAGGCTTAGAGTCATTGTTTCGAAACTTTTTACACTTTGTCCGCACTGCCGCAGACGAATTTATCTAATATTGCGCTTATCATTCGTGACCACGTTTTGTACGTTCTTTCTCATTTTGTAGAAGAAAAAACTAGCGTCAGCGCCTTATACACTTTTCTTTGTATATGTATATCAAGGACGAAGGGCCTAAAAATCTTTTATAATCGAATATGATCGTGATATATTAACTCGAAACAAGAGAGAGAAAGCGCGTTTATGTATAGTCTCACGTAAAATTTTTATTTTCGTGGCGATCAAAGGAGGCGTTGAGCGCCTCTCGATGCCTGAATCTATGTACTAATGTAATGAGAAAGAGAGGAATTTATATATATTTTATAAATTCATATAAATATAATATGATGCACTATTTCGTATTTTTGCGTACTTGATTAATGAAGCTTTACTTGTATTCTCAATAAATTATATGTATATACAATATACCTTCGGACTCTAGCACTTATTTCCTGCACGTGAGTGTAATATTCTACGATAGTAGAAGCAAAATTTTAGATAACCGATCTCACAAATTTATCTACTAGTTATCACCATTATCGCCGCAATTCTCGAGCGTTCTATGAAAAATATCTATACATAAAATTCATTATTAAAACCGTTAATTGTTAATAAATCTAAAAATCTTGAAAATCGAAGAAATCTCTCCAAAATCGATAAGCCGCCAGCGGGCAAAACAAAAGTCTCTCAAGACAGAGAGATACCTATCTCTCGACTTATATTACTTATTATTATCTCTAAAAACCCACGCGCACAAACTATCTCCTCACACACACATATACTGCAGCCATACGCTATCGCACTTACGATCGTTCTCTCCTTCACAAACGCGCCTCTCACTTGTATATATAGATAGCTATATAGATATATACTCGCTGCGAGTTTCCCGAGTGTGTATAGTATCCGCGCGAAAACCGGAGGCGCCGAATATTATATCGGAGCGCATTAGCCGCTCAGTCGGAACGTCGTCTCCGTCGTGGGTAGACGGCGGTGACGCGCAACTTTTTTTGTCTTTTTTTTTCTTGTTCCCCTCTCTTCTTCGCGTGTGTATGAGGAGTTTCAAAGTCGCTGCGCGGTTGATGCAGTGTGTATACATACACATCAGTCTTTATATTTCGCGTTGTCGTTCGTTTGAGAGATTGTGCTGTGCGGAAGTGATATTTTATATCTAATATTTATGTGGCCCAGGTGTCGTCGTGGGTTTTTAAATGGACGTGCTGTGAGTGAACTCTCGGTGTTTTCAATTTTTACCTTCTTCTTCTTTTTGTTTATTATACTTTGCTCGAAGCTTTTGCAATTCAACGGAGAACAGCTGCATTTTCTATTATGACGTTGCGTCCCCGATGTGACGTCACGATCGGTGATAATAAAAGCGCATTTTGGATAAGGGATAATATGCGTAGTTCTGTATACTTTGGCTTAAAGCAAATAACACGAGTGAGAGATAGACTTTCCTAACGTGATTGATGCTGTTTTCTCTTTTCTTGTTTGCTACTGACGAAAGAAGCTTGTTATCGTTGAATTTCAAATGCAGCATAGTATAGACATCAAAACGTTATACATAATAGAAATCGAAAGCATACGCGCTTACTATTATTATTCCAAACTACATATGAATTGTAAAACACTAAAAAAACTGCTCGCTTTTAGAAACGGCCATTTCCGATGCACAGCATCAGCATCAACGATGATCAATAACTGAGTGTCAGTATATTATACCGATCAAGAATAAAAACCAAAGTACTACCACACAATGGAATCGAAAGACCCGCCGGAAGCAAACGGCCACTTGGGCATTTTAAAATCGGTTCGATTGCGGCTGGACTTGTCGGCCGTAGTGAAGGCCGACATAAAGAACAAAACATCGCCGGACTCGTCTTCTTGTCCTCAAAGCCCGACGTCGCCATCGCGCACCAACCAGCTCAACTTGACGTTCACCGATCTCAGCTACTGCGTGAGAAGCGGTTTACTGTCCAGAGGTGTGTGTGTGTGTTATAATTATAATGTGTAGTAGTAGACTGTGAAATAGCTCAGGGCTATTATGTGTGTATAACGTATAATTTAATCCGGTTTCAGAGTCGCTTTGTTTTTATGCTTACCGATGTGCTGTTTTACCGACGGTACGATCGTTTTGTGTATAATGAAGTACTTAAAGACATCATGAGGAAATTTTTGGAGAATATATTGAGATCGATTAATCGGAGTTTCTATTTAAGGGGAGATCCGAGCATCCGATAATGAAAAGATTATTATAGTAATCTCTCAATCTAATACAGTTTATTACATCACAGTTCACGTCGCGGATGATAATAAATTGATTTTACACGCCGTGTACATTCGAATACTTATTTCCAAAATCTCGACCTTCGTATATGATAGAAACTCAATGTGTCGGACGCGTTCGCCGAGAGTTTTCTTTCATCACGATCGTATAATGATTTCGATGCAAATGTTTTTTCGGATGCTCTTCAATGATATATAATAACGATGCCAGACTGAGACAATGATGATCGACGAGTAATCTCTGATTTTTTTTCGGACAATTTCGAGCCTTATCTGAGATTTTTACAATTGTTTACGACAATCGAGAGGCGTAAGTAGCTGCGGATGATAAATAAAATAACGAGAATTTTTCGGGCTACATTAATCGCGAACGCAAATTATACGTTAAATTGATGATTCAAAGCCGTTGATATGATGAATCCTACAAAAGTAATTATATACACATGTCCAGTAGTACACCGCTGATAGCCGCAATTTATCATAAAACTTCTCGCTCGAGACTCTCTCGTCAACGGCAGTCTGCGCATCGTGATTATTCAAAAGCGCGTAATTCTCGCGACGTTTCAATTTGCATGCATATATATACACACACATACACGCGGTCTTATTATCTAGACTCTCGCAGTTCGTTGTACAAAAGCCGAGAGTCGACACGTACATTATCATCACTTACTGTAAAATTTCTTCGTCAGTACATATACATATATACACTCGATAAAGATTCTTTGTTTCACGATGATGAGAGTCGGACGCTGGGATTGCGAGAAAATATAATAACATGCTTTGTCGAGATTTATCATTATTTCGATGGGGTTAAAGCAGATTAGAAATTGAGTGCTAGCGCACTTGCCGATTTATTGCTCTGCTTATCTACAGCGCTTATATATCGATTTTTTTTCTATAATAGTTTTGCCATACATGTTTGTTTGACAAAGTATGACGCTCGGAATGTTATTAAATTACAAACTCTTACGTGCATTTTGTCGTACACATCAGGCGACAATGAACCGCACGTTTCTGCATTTTTAATATATGAAACTCGGCAACATAGTTGCTTTGTACAGAGAATTAAGAGCTTTTATCTCGACACTCTTGGGAATTGATCGATCTCATCGACATGCGCCGCATTTTTCAATCCGTATCTGTAATTCAGTGGTATATTATAGCTCACAAATATATATCGAAACTAGACAGTTATATTATATCTTATAGAAAATTTAACAAACGAATTTCGTAAAAAAATGAATGCTTTGATTCTTACAGAGAGAAAAAAAGTATTATCCAATGTAAGCGGGGACTTTCGGCCAGGCGAATTGACGGCGATCATGGGTCCGTCCGGAGCCGGCAAGTCGACGTTGATGGACATTCTAGCGGGTTTCACGTAAGTTATGTTGAGATTAAATCTCTTTTTTTAATCTTAATTATTTTCTTATATCTCGAAACAGTAGTGCTAAACAGCTGATATAGGTGTATGTAGGGGTCCGATAAAAAGCGACAGATATAAGATTTGACTGAAAAACCGATAATAATAAGCTATTATTGAATTTGGATATTTGTATATATGAACAAGGCTATCGTGGCACACGACCATAATATGAGAATAACGTTGGATTATCGTCTTATTGTGCATTTGCCAATTTGCCTGGAATTTCGCAAATACGCAGCTGTCGCTCATTTCTCAATCAGGATAACGTTCCGAGGCGAGAATACATTGTTTCTTTATCTTCATTCAATAACCGAAAGCTACACAAGGAGAACTTAATCAGTGATAATCCGACGGTTTAACATGCGGACGAGAAAGATAACGGGAATTTCAATAGCTGGAACAATTCTTTATTAGATTCTCCGTTTCACCAATTAGGAGCAAAATTTATCGCGATTTTTTATTTACATAACGATTTTATTTTGTTCTTATCGAGCGAGATTATGGACAAAAGGAAGCGGATGACTTATAGTAAATTTTGCGAAGGCGAGAATTAAAAAGTGATTCATAAAGAATTCTAAGCGTCAGCTAAGGGGATTTAATTTTATCCGTTCAAAGCCGAGTGACCTTTTATCCGGGGTCAGCGAAAGAGGCAAAAAGATCGACGTTGCATTCGTCTATTGGACCAATACATAAGTCGTATCGAACGAAGAAAGTATGCTATGAAATGTTAAAGCGCAAATTTTTTTATTGACAGGATGTCCGGGGTGACGGGGTCAGTGCGAGTAAATGGCCGACGTAGGGATCAATCGGCATTTCGACGATCCTCTGCCTACATTATGCAGGACGACAACCTGCAGCCGCTACTTACAGTCCAGGAAGCTATGAATATTGCTGCCGATCTCAAACTCGAGTCTTCACTTTCTAATAAGAAGCAGAGCGTAAGTATTTTAAATTTTGGTTGCGGTACCAAAGTCAATTGAAAATTCAAATTTCCCGCGAAATGAGGACAACAAACTATGTAAAATAGTTTCTGAGATAATTTTCGAATTTTAAAAAAAAGTATGACCTCCCGAAAAAAGCATTGTACACCTACTTGCCTCGAAGTATGCAGTATTGCTAGTATTCAGGCGCTTTCGTATATCAAAGTATCGAATACACCTAGCTAGTCTTACAGAACTAAAACATTTTAGACTTAAATACAAATTAACGTTCCCATTTCAGATAGACATGATCCTGCAAGAGATGGGTCTATGGGCTTCGCGTACAACCCTGACTGGAAAAATCAGCGGTGGCCAGAAGAAACGACTTGCCATCGCATTAGAGTTAATAAGTAACCCGCCGATCATGTTCTTCGACGAGCCGACGAGGTAAAAATCTTGAATTCGAAAACTCTTGTACTCTTATCTAAACTGTCTCAAAATTTTCTCTGATAGTGGTCTGGACAGCGTATCGTCCCGGCAGTGCATCGGTCTGTTGAAGTCACTTGCAAGGGAAGGTCGAACCGTCGTGTGTACCATCCATCAACCAAGTGCGACTCTCTTCGACATGATCGACCACCTTTACGTCGTTGCCGAAGGACAGTGTGCGTATGCCGGCGGAGCGAGGAATCTTGTGCCATATTTGAAGAGTCTTGGGTTGAACTGTCCGACCTATCACAATCCGGCAGATTTTAGTGAGTTGTATTTTATACATACACAGGAATTTTAAAATACTTCACACCAAGCAATAAAAAATACTAAAATAAATCTCACCATCAGTGCTCGAGGTACTAAACGGCGACTACGGCTCTCACCTACCACGTCTGGTGAGCAGTGCGGAGAACGGCTGTAATCCTCTCTGGCGAAGTGGTAGCAAATCTTGTCAATCACCCCCAGCGATTTTGGACCAGAAACTTCAGGAGTTGGCCTCGTCGAAGCTCGATGTCACCCCGCGATTACCTCTTCCTGCGACGCCTATCTTCTATGAGTGTGAGGCCAAGGGTTCGGCTTACTATGCTACCGGTTCTTGGCGACAGCTGTGCGTTCTACTCAAGCGCAATGCGTTACGGCTCTCTAGAGACAAGGTTTGTATAATTATGATGATAAAAATATTTTGTAATAGTATTAATTCGCCTATATTTTCTCATCTCAGGTTCTCACATTCACACGTTTGTCGATGCACATAATCGTTGCGTTCCTCGTAGGCACGATATTCTACAAAATCGGTCAGGACGCAGCTTACGCACAGGACAACTTCAACTTGCTCTTCTTCAGTATGATGTTCCTCATGTTCAGTGCCTTCAACGCTACTCTCATCACGTGTAAGTACACAGGTTCACTCCAAACGTAATAAATCCAATGGAGAATAAAGTCTCACTCCAAGCATGAAAAAAATTACAGTTCCAGCTGAGTTACCGATCCTGACGCGGGAGCACTTCAACCGCTGGTACAAACTTCACTCGTTTTACATAGCGAACAAACTGGCAGATCTTCCGGTGCAGATAGCCGCGGCCTCGGCTTATACCCTCATCGTTTTCTACATGAGTGGTCAGGTACCAGAACTGAAGAGGCTTGGGTTGTTCGTTATGATGTGTGTACTGGTTAGTCTCGTCGCCCAGACGGTTGGTCTTATCCTCGGCACTAGTCTTAGTCTTCAGGTAATTTTTTTCTTAATACATTGTAATTGATTGACGTATAGTATTTAAACACTGGTGAATCACAAGAAACCTATACGTGGAATAACCGCAGGTGTACGAACTTTTATGTTACAGAACGGTGCGGTGATCGGACCATTTTGTATACTGCCATTCATGATATTCAGCGGATTCTTCGTGCGACTTTACGACGCTCATCCTTATTTCCAATGGCTATTTCATGCGTCTTTCCTCAAATACGGCTTCGAGGGTGTGATGGTTGCAATTTATGGGTAAGCTTGAAAATCTCTTGTGCAATTTTTAAGGCGGGAAATTTGAATTTCTTTGAGCACCCATAATGTCAATGATTGCAGGTACAACAGGCCAAGGATGAAGTGCATCGCAGCGGACTACTGTCACTATGCTTGGCCGAAAAAACTCCTGGAAGAAGCTGACATGATGGACTCGGATTACTGGTTCTCGACGCTAGTCCTAGTCGGTCTTTATATTGTTTTGGACCTGACGTCTTACTTAGCTCTAAGACTGCAGTTGAAGAAACGACATTACAAATTATGATTACTAAAAGCGTGGTCCTATTACTTTTTTAGTGCCAGAACAATTGAATTTTTCGCAACGACAATGCAATTATATATATACTCGGTTTTTAAAATTATAGTGTTACTTTTGTGTTTAGGTTGAAGTACCATATTTGATTGTCATAAAACTAGTTTTAATGTTATAAGTTTAAAGTCAATAGCAAAATGTAAAAATTTGTGATAATTTTTATAAATTTAAGCGACTTTTTCATATGAAATTGCCATTAAGTGTACACGATAGTTTGTATATTTTAATTATAATAAGCCATGAATAAAATACCATTTTATTATACTCGATTGGAAATAGGAATAAGGCACTTCCGTACCGCGGTCATGCCTAAAAAACCAGTAATATTCAATGCATGTAGTTAAATTTTTTTGTGTAAAAATAGTTCAATTTTATTACCTTATTGGGTTAGTATAAAAAGTTATTATTTACAAAAACTTAAATTGTTATATATTTACACAACAAATTTAGTCATGTGTTATGATCATCATAGACACACTCATAAGAGCCACTACCGTCTTACTACCTGTAAAAAAAATAATTACAATTATTATTAATATTACAATCACATCACATTTCAGCTAAACCTTAATTACATTCTAAAAGCTTACCATCACTTGTCGAATCACAACCATAAGCATTGAAGTAAAATTCATAACTGAATTCACCAATAAAAGGAATTTCTGGGAAAATTTTCTTGATAAGACTCATAAATAATGAAGAATCCTGCAACTCTCCATTAATAGTAGCTGGTGCAAGAGCAGGACCACAAGCAAGCCCCAAACTATGACGTTTTAATTTGATATTTCCTTTGAATTTCAAAAGTTGTTCCTCAAACTTATCGGGCTTCATTTTTGCATCAAGAATAAAGGACCAAGAGTCAATGCTTGGACCACATATTCTTATGCCAACCACTGTTGGTTCTTTAATAGTTTGGCTATTGCTGGGATCATAGTCTACTGTTTTTAAACTATAACATTCATTCCCCCATACGCTATATTTTCTTTGCTCATGGCTAAAAGAAAAAACCTGCTTGTTAAAAAAAAACGAGTGTGACAATCAATTGTAAATATATTGTATTTTATTAAAAAATTTGATTCTTACTTTCTTTTAATCATAGTCAACAATTTCCTTGCAATATTAGTGCCCCTTTGAGATGCAGTTAACAATACTAATATTATTTTTGAATCGTGATGATTAGATATCAGCTCTTTGTACATTCTTTGTGCAAATATAGCGCTTGAGATACCATCTTGTTTCATACAATATGAAATGACTAGACTTGATTGTTTAAAAACTGATAAAAATAAGGTTGGGATACCAAAATTATCATTTACATTCAAGTGGCCAAAATCTTCAGGATCAACTCTTGGATTTGTATCAAAATAAGTTTCCTCTGAATCTAGAGCTATAACGTTACATTCCAATTGTTCTTTGTATGTATTTATAACTAAAATGATTATGCAAATTAATAAAAATAGTTAATGATTAAATATCTTATTATATAATAGTAACTTACCATAGTCTAAACTTTGTTGATAAAACGCATGTCTGAAATGAGAACGATTGAAAAACAACAAGGCTATGTTCGGCTTTGTATGCATTATGTCAAGTAAGTTAAATTTTGAATCACTGTTTATATTCATTGGTTCATCAAAATAAGGCATCACTGCCACCCTAGGACCCATTTTACGCATTTCATGTAGTGCTGCATCTTGCCATAATCTATAAAAAAAGGTCAGACATCAATAATTTACTCACAGTTATATCAAGTTATATATCATGATAATAGTACTATTTATAACAACAATTTCAGAAACTAACCTGCATACTTTGGTCAGTGAATACAGATCTCTTATTTTTAAGAATCGACACACATTGTCAATGACATGAGATAAAACGAATTCTGCAGTTAATTCTGTTGGAAGGTTTGGTGAATTCTCCATGACAGATACAAATTTATCACTTATGGACTAAGTAGTAACTTACCAAAAGGAAAAGATTGATAAAGAAAGTATAGACTTAAAAAAAACTTTTGGCAACTATCAAGAAGCATTATAAAATATTATTGACAATATTAGGTATAAATGTAAATAATTATATCACAAAAATAAAAGAAAATCCGTAAAAACCTTTCTTATAACATGTTTGATAGATATTAGGTAAAAGTACCTGTTTGTTTACGCTTCGCTCAGGTAAGGTTATAAAATATGCTCGCACATGCGCATGCAGTGGCGCAAGCGCATTGTTAAAAAATGCGGCAAATTCAAAAATTCTTACACAGAAACTTGATTTTTGTTCAATTTATTAAATTAGTATTAATATTTATTTAACTTTGAATTAGAATTAAATGTTTATTAGATAATGAGTTATAGGTTCAAAGCCATGTATGTACATAATCTGACCAAATAATTTAAATAAAAAAATGCGCGCACACCTATATCTATGGTCCGCGAAGGGCGCTAATAGGCGAACATAACGATGTTGATTTATTTAATAAAATAATCTGATTTATTCTTTTTAAAAAGTACAAGATATTAGGGCTAAAAATTATAAATGTTATGATAAAAATATTATATGCAATCTATTTTATAGATGAACAGTGTAATATGCATACTTCTCACAATCAGTGTCTTAATCATTTTAAAGTTAGTCATAAAAACATCATCTACTACTTAATTACTATAGTAGTATTACAAACATACTTTTTAACATGCCATGAATAATATAAATTAATTAACTTAATTTTTATGTTTTAAGTATAAAATGTAAACTTTAGAAATATTTTAAATCCTATTATATGTAAGATGAAACTCGGTTGTACCAATTAATCGTATGAGATAATCAACAATGATATAAGCTTACCACAGACAAATATATCAGAACCTGTAATAAAATTTAGAATATTTATTAAATTGCCTAATGTATTACAGTTTTTTTATTGCCATAAAAAAAAACTTACATGTTCCTGCTGAGTTTGGAGATGATGTGTAAATGTTATCACAGTCATAATTAAATGCACCAATCAATGGAACGTTTGGAAAAACATCTTTAATTATTTTCATATAATCATCACTCTTGAGAGAATGATCTTCGACTTCAAGTCTAAGGATGCTTGCGTCATTCATTAGTTCAGCAGGTCCAACAACCAAACCCAAATTTTGACTCCTAAGTTTTACACTCTTTTGGAAATTCAATAAACTATTTTGTAATTCAGAGTATGTAATGTAGCAATTTGTATTAATATAACTCCATGTTTCAATGTTTGAACTAGATATTGACAATCCAAAACAGATAGGCATTTGGTCATCTGCATTGATCTCTTTGATGATTCCTTCGCATCTACTACCCCAAACATTGTATGCATGTGGCTTCAGCCTACAAAAGGTATTTAATTTTAAAATAAAATACTAAGGATGAAAAAAATAGAAAAAGTATTTTAGAAGAAACTAATTACTTTGTTTTAGCAAGTTTTAGTACTTGTTGCGCAAGAATATCACCTTCAGCAGCAGTTCCAAACAGTAAGAGTATGATTTTAGAATCTTGATATTTAGGAATTAATTCCTCGCACATTCTTTCTGCAGAAACATTGTTATTTTCGTATTCCTCAATGAAACAAAATGATGTTCTGATCTGCATTCTTTCAGAAGGTTGTACAAATAAAACTGGCAAGTTATTATCCATTCCTGTCACTGGTTCACATTTATCGAAACAAGTGTCTTTCATTTCAATAATAATCGTTTTACTTTTAAATATTTCTTCATACATTTCAATGGCTAGAAATTCCAGACAATTACTAAAGCACTCATTTTATAAGAGTAATTTATCTTATAATTTAAATTTTGATTTACCTTTGTTCACATCTTCTTGTTCTCTGTCATCGGTGAATACTACAGTTATCTTATCATCAACATCAGATTTTTGACTGTCAAATGAATCTGGGGATGGTTGTATAGGAATATATCCTATCTTTAACCATAATTTTCCTAGTTCTTGCAATAGTTCTGCATCCCATGGTCTATGTGAAACAAGTTAAAATTTGGTTTACAATGGTCATTAAATATAGTACCTTATGCATTAATATTTGAAAAATATTAATAAATCTATGAATAACCTGTGATTTTGGGCACTTGAGTCTTCTGTAGACGTGGATTTAGTCTCAACATTGCTCAAATTTGCGTTTGATGCTTCTGACATTGTGATGAATTCGTTGTTGACAAAACAATGAGTTTATCTGCAATTGTTCAAATCTCTTTCATTTTTCTCACGTTACTTTACAGATAAATAATTATCAGACTTTAATTTACCTTAGGAATGCTGCTCAAAGATCGTCGTGAATCTATCTTAATCTCTCTTTCCTTATGGCACCAAAGTATAAATAAAGCTTCGACTTCCCTTGTATTCTTTATCTTCACTAATTGTAACCCCTAAGTAACGGCCTAACGGCTACTGATGATATTCAGTCGTTTCTTTCACAAGCAATCGCTTCGGAAATTCAATTTTCACTATATTAGTGAATCATTGGATATAAATATCGTTATAAACAAAAGCCGAAATGCCGAAAACATATGAGCGCGCACAGGCGTCAGCTTTACCTGTAGCGACGATCGCGACTGCGAACTGTGACTGAACTGGATAAGTTGACCGTCTGATCGGTAAATCCACCGAAAAACAAATACATACATACGCAGATCCCTCGTAAAACCACCTTAACACTGGAGAACATCGCATTGGAAAACCAGCAGTACAATCTCTCTCTCCACCCAGCCAGAGGGCGCTGTCCCTCCAGAAACACAGCAAAACCCGCGTCTTTCTCTCTCCCGTTCACGGACCATCGCACTCGCGCGGTCCTCTCGGTTTACCCCCTCCACTCCACCTTCAGCAGCAGCAGCAGCACCACCTCCACAGAGTGTTTTTTCGCGCTGGCGCGCTACACTGCACACACACACACATACGTCACCTGGCTTGTGTACTACAGTAGTGTAGGTAAAACCATACCTACGCCGAGCCGAGAGAGAGACTGTACGCGACACAACCAAATAGTAGGCAGAGCAGCAGCGAGCTCTCCGCGCTCACGACGCTCTCTCGACGAGCCGTAGATTTACGATATATACACGTATTTTACACGGCTTGTCGTCGTCGTTGTTATTGTATATATTTATTGTGCGCGAGTTGGTGCGGGGGTTTGTAATAATAGTATAACCAAGATCGTTCGATATAACCTGTGTTTTTCTGTGCTGTGTTGAGGTATATTGGCTCTGTGCTGTATTATATAGCGTTTTTCGGCGGAGGAGAAGCTGTTGTGTATAAGAGATCAACTGCAGCGGCTTGAGAAAATCGAAAGGGTGCTGCTGCTGCTGTATCTCTACTGGAGAACGGAGTGGCTGTATCTCTCGGAGTGTGGAGAGTAATATGAGGACAGCATGAACGTTCCGATCGTCGCCGGGGACATCGACGATGACGGTTACAAGCCGAGATTTGTCAGGGTGAGTTGCTGCCGTATTTTCGATTTTTTTTATCATGAAACCGACGAGTTGCTTACCTATATATATATATATATATACTTGCTGTTGCTACTGTTGGAGTTAGTCACGCCGAGTGTAATTATAAATTATTGTGTAATCTGCTTATCTGTATTCGCAGTTCTATTAGGTTAACAGGTTTTTTTTCCACTCTCGATCGAGTGTATACGTAATTTCGCAAACAAAAGAGAAAAATCGTTTTTAGAAGAGACCATATACTTTTTTCTCCCTTGATTACGTGTGTTGTACAAATCGAGTCCCCGCATTTGTGTGTGTGTGTGTGTACTTTTCGATCTCTCGGCATCGTTATCGTTATGAAACTCTCTCGCGTTACGATTTACTTTCCGCGATCCGATCGTCGTCGTGTCCGGTTTTTCTCATAACGTGACTATATACTTACATCTCGTACCGTTTCCTTAATTGAAACTCGTTTATCGATGAGCTGGAGGAAGAAAATGCGCGCGTGCGTCATTGAGGAACTCGCCGCGATTTTCGAGATCGGCGAGCTAACCGATTTTCCGGCATCGCGTCACTCGTTACGTGACTTTTCTTTTTCTCTGATTAATCCGAGATTGCTTGCTTTTCGGAATACGTTCATATAGATTCTTTTTTAATATTTTATTATCGAAGCTTCGAGAAAATAATGCGGTATTTTTTTATTTATAAGATCGCGAGAGAGATAAGATTTTTAATTGCGCAGATGCGTGTGTGTGTGTGCAGTTATATTTATTGCCGTCGTTGGCTAATAGATTAGACGTTATCTCGGTGTATTGTTAATAAAACGAGTGTAAAAACACGTTCGTTTTTTTTCTGCGTCTGCGCATATAACGAGATTTTTCTGCGTATCATCTTCGAAGTTTGTATATGAAAAAAAGAGGATATGAACGAAAAAAACTGGTACTAATAACGACAACGACTCTTGATAAAAATCTTTGAAAAATAACATTCTCTGTTTTTCTATTTTGAGCGATCGCTTGTTTGCTTCTTCTTCAGAAAAATTAAAAAAATAGTCACGCTTCAGTGGATTATATTATATACGACATAATACCGCAAGAAAAAATGTGGCCTCCGTGTTTGAGAAAAAAAATCTTCCATATATACGATAATTCACTTTATTAAGGCCGTTAAGTTACAAGATTTTCCCGTTCCAGCTGAGGAAATTTTTGAATTTACATAAAATTCTGTTTAGAGTCATATTGAGCGAGGAACACGTCGGGGAATATATTAGAGAGACAGACTGATTAGGAAGACGTGTCCAGAGCCGTTAAATACATCAGACTCTCTCAATCGGGTCACGAATAAAGACGCTTCGTGTCATGTATCGACTGAAGCTTTTCATTAATTTTATCTAAAAATTATTTAAATTATAATTATAAAAGTAAACGATCAAGCCTGTTCTGCGACATGTGTTCTAATCTCAAAATATATCTGATCAGAAACCAAATATTGATAGATCAGGCATAAATTCAGTATTGCAATAATATCAATTAATTTTTTCACAATCACAAGCAAATCATCCCATCCAAAGCAAAACGTCACCTCGTCTCACCAATGTCTTAATAAGGCCTCGAGCGAGCTTTTCCTCATTTCCATGCTCTCTCTCCGTCCTCTGTGTATATATATGTCGAAAGATCTGGTCAGGAACTCTTTACCACCCATCGGACGCTGTTCCCTCTTTACATCTCCACATTAGCCTCTCTGCCGTAGGCGTAAAAATGCCGTTGTTGAATCCGAGTGCAAGCGAGAGAGAGAGAGAAAGAAATTACGAAAGGCCTCGAGCGATGTGCATATAGGAGATCGCCGACACCGCCTTCTCTCAAGTGCACAGCGTGCAAAAGGTCATTGAGCAACACATTCCTCTCTCGGAGAGGGATGTGTATATGCAGATAGATCGTGTGTATAGGTAATACATATAGCCATTGTGTTGCTGTTGCGAGCGTCGTGTGCTTTTTGGAAGCTTCTTCTCTGATGCTGCGGCTGTATTATGGTTATGTGAAGTGTATATTGTGCACCTGATGCGAACTTTCGAACGATCGAGAGGAATGTATTGAAATTTATATGCAAATGTGGATGTTTTTTTTTCTTTTCGAGTGGTTTTATGTAATGAGGTATTTGGTGTGGAGTAACTGGATCTTGAGAGACTTTTTTCGGTGAAATTTGGTTAATAATTAGATCGAATACCTTTTTTTTAACTATTAGAATGAGGTGCTTTATAAAAAGAGCTTTTTGCAGGATCTATATTATATTTGGCGAGAGAGGAATAGATTTATTACGTCGTTCAGCAAATACTTTTTCCTGGCTATATAGTAACTTTATAATTTTACGCAATTATAAGTGCACGACAAACAAGAAAATAATTTTTGTCAAACTTCACGTAAGCGTGTTTTACTAAACAGTATATACACACACTTTTTACACGCAGAACCTCATAACTCTCTCGCGCTATATACTGCTCTGATTTATGCAAATTTTACATAACATTCGTTTCCTCGTATTTTTCATCTCTCTTACACAAGCATCAGAGCAGCAGTATTTATAAGTCGATCAGAAATATCAATGCATAAACCACAGGACTGTCAATCTTTATGTCTTTTCCTAACGATCGTCTAAAAATATCTTATATACTCGTGGAACAGAGCCATTACACCTAATCAGCATACTTGAAAATGAACCAATTCCAAAGCAATTCCAGCTCTAGTCGTTATAATTCCATTGACACACGCTTCTTCGTAATCCAAATAAAGCGTCGCAAAAATGCTGTAAATATTTCTGAAGAATATAGCGCCGCCGAGGGAGAGAGTGATAATTCTTTAGACGCATATAGTCTCGCGCGGAATTGATGTTTAGAGAAACGAGTGTTGTTTCCTTTTTTTTCTTGACACCCGTGTGAGTGAGGAGGCGCGGTAAAAGTGCATTTAAGTGCGAGAAAGCGACGACGAGGAATCTCGCGACTAATTATCGACTGCTTCGTGTGTGTGTGTGCAAAAGCGCGCTCTTTTTTTCTCTCTTGACTTGAAGACGATGAAAACGAGAGGTTTTCTATTTGCGAAAAAGTGGGGCTTTGAGTTTTGTAATTGTAATTTTTTTTAAAGTTTCGACTCTTCAATATTTGTTAATTTCTATTTATGTATTATGTTTTGTACAATCCAAATTTTAACAAACTATAGGAAAACACTGTTTCTTTAAAAAAATGTAAGGCATACTTGTAACGACTCATCCACAACTCTCCTCTACACTTCCAGGGTGATTCATTAGCATAGTTTCCCCGTTTAGAAAAGTCCCCCCACAAAACAGCGCCAGGTGCTACTCCCGCCAGTGCACAGTAGTCACATGCCCGGAGTTTTTCGGTAATGAATATTCTCCTTGGCAAGGTCTCGGGCGACTGCTATCAACGATGATTCACCTCGAAGCACCTGAAAAAACACGGTTATTCGCTTTTTTTCGTGCGTTTCTCTCCTAATTCCTCTTTTTTTTTTACTCTTTCGAGGTTTCGAATTTCTATGGCGATGATGATATAGGTGCCAGACTTTTGTTCTCGAGGTTTATCGATACGTGGCTTTGACTTTCGGTTTGGGAATTTTTGGCTATCAAAAGTCTGATGGAAATAAATTGGGATAAGAGATGACAGAATCGCTATTCAAATATATAAAACACGCCGGACGGGTTTCCTAACTCAACAAGATCCGTGTGTGAAAAGCCTTTGGGATGAGTTATTTATGCGATAATGTACAAAAAATACTTCATATACAAGCCTGAAAAATCAGGAAAGATTTTTCAAAGCCACAGTATCAACAAAAAGCAGCGACAAATTACCCCTCATCAACAAACATCAGCAACCGACAATCAAGAAACACCTCTCACGAAAAAAAAAACAACAAATTCAGCGAATCACGCTGACGCAACGATGAGACATTACGCTCTCCTCTATATAATGGCAGCTCCATTATTATACACACATCTTTCCCTTCGCCATTTTCCGACTCTGTTTTTCTCAGCGATCCAAAACCGATAAAAATCTCAGCCTATACTGTGTGTGTGTGTGTAAGTATAATATAACAGTCTCTTTATAAGAGAGGAAGGAAGCTAGTCGATGGCAATCTTGAGCTCCGAAAAGAGGCGTCCAAGAGAGGAAAGGCTTTCGTGAGAAACGAGAAGCATTGTTTCTCATTTCGGCAGGGATTCCCCTTTCTTCTTCGCATATACATAGTAGACAGCCCTCCTCAATTTTTCTCACTCGCCGTTAAATACCGGCTTTGCACGCGACGTCTTGAATTCGTGTTTTTTTTTTCGTGAGGGCCTTCGAAAGAGAGTTAATATTTCAATTTACGCGCGTTCGTAGACGTAATTTTGAAGAGCCGGTTATTAAATAACGATTCGCAGCTTTGTTTTTTAAGTTTCTCAGTGACTAGTCGGGATTTCAATGAGTGGAGTCATTGAGGAAGTTGAAGAAGGAACTTATTGGTACATCTTGCGCTGCATTTGCTTTAGATTTTCTGATGTTGAATAAACACTCAATTTTCTGCTCAACAGCATTATATACAAACTTTTCTAATACCTACAACCTTTACGAGCGTAAAAATTCAAGTCACGTGTCGGTATACAATACGACGAATCTATCCGTGAATTTTTTACTCGAGGCTCCATACACTGCTAATTCAAACGCGTGTATATATAAAGCCCGCGCGTTCAAATAAGCAGTAAATGCCATTGATAACGAGAATTGCCGAGGTCGAGCGCGGTGTATGTTTTGCGCTGCTGCTGCTGCTGCTGTTTGAATTTCAGAGCCTGTCAAGGGCGACGACCCACTTATTATTCGGCGCGAGTTTTATTGTCATTCAAAAAAGAGATTCATCCTCGAAACTACGCGATTATGCGTTTAGTTCTTTTTTTTCTACAGCTGCTCCCTACTTCCGTTTCGCGGTGTGTCCTTTGTGGTCGCGGAGATATTTGATATTTTTATAGGATGTGGATGCGGGGAGAGGTTTTAACGGTTTTATAGTGTTATTGAGTGTAATGCATATAGTAGACATTTTGTTGTTTATTTTATGATAAATAGTGATCCACAACATCTTTGGCACCTGTCAAAAAAAAAAAAAAAAACTGCACATCATTCCAAATATTCAACGCTCCTCGCACATAATACACACCTTCATCCCGAAATACCAATCAATTAAGAAACATAGATCGCACAATGATGCGCAGCTCTCCCATCACACCCAGACACCTGTTTTTCAATAACGACGCCTCTATATATACCAACCCATCGTAGTCCCGCGCCTTTCGAATTCCTCGTCGCGTAAAGTTCTAAGCATAGAAGAAGAACATCTCTGGCACTGCGGGATATCATCACCTGCAGCATCGACGACTACGACGAGAGCTTTTACGAGTTTTTCGAAAGGCCGGCGTGAAAGGCTCGTCCTTGGTGGGAAAGGTGCGCACGCGGCTGTATATACATCGCAGCGAAGCTTCGACGACGGCTCGGGGCTTCCTTTTAATATGTGCGAGCGATGTGCCTTGGTTCCAGTTGGCTTTATTGGATTTGACGATGGCGCGGCGGAGTGGCCAGAGGCTATATACATGCTTGCGTGCCTCTGCGTGCTTTGCTGCAGCCGAGGAAATTCAGCAGACGCTCGTCGAGTTGCTTGGGAATAGTTGTGGTTGAGTTTTTTTTTTTTTGTTTGGGGATAATGGATTTTAACGGTGACTTGGAAATTGTTTTTTAAAGAATTTTTTTAATCTGCAAATCGTAGTGTAGCAAGCTATACAGTGATCGCGAAACAAAACAGTTTTATGGACTGGCCTTTGATCCCCGAATTCTTGAGCTTCCCGGCTCTCGAGTTTCTGGCTAGCGACGACAGGTGGCGCATAGGCACTTTCTTGTTCCCCTCATCACAATCTGCACGCATAATATATATATATGCCTGAGTCTACCAGATTGCAAATTATTAGTAGAGTTAATAAAATAAGTAGTATGAATTTTTAAATTTACTGTTTATCAACAACGGCTGATAAATTGTTAAGTTTACACCATCGGGAATAAAGTATTTTTTCCATCAAACTGGCTTAACGATATAAAAGAAAAAAAAAAGTAAAATCCCGATGCTCGCGATAAAGAAACACAATATCCGCGAGATAAACTTTTTTTTTCACGAGAGAGGTGAAATGATAGACCGGAACGAGCTGAGACGATAAAAGTGAGATATATTATATATATATGATGTACACACATATATACGAGGAGTCGCGAGAAAGAGACAAAGGTTCGCAACGACGATGAGCGCGCGCGAGCGTGAGTTCGTAAAATGATAGTAATTTGCTCGTCGAAACGGGAAATTACCCAAGATTATCGAAGGAATCCAAGGTCATCGGGATTTTATGAGGCAAGCTCGTATGGACGAGTCTATGTTTTCGCATTCATTAATACATACCGCGCGGCGCCGGCACACTTGGTCAGGAAAAAAATATCTTGCTCAAGGGGAGATTTTGCAAGATCGTCTTCTTCTACATTAAACGACTTTCTCGAAGTCACTCGTTTCCAATCTGTTAATTACGTGATATGCTCAAGTCTACATATATATGCATATCTATATATGTATCCTTGAAAGATTGTTTTTTATCGTTACGCAATTGAAGACGAAATGAAGACGTCAAAGAGTGCCTATATACCTTCGAAACTAGCTATCAAAACTTTGTGTATGTACACACACACGTCGTGTTTCTCTTACATAATTCGAAATTACACCTGACAACCGATTTCTTCAGAAAAACAAACAATCGATCCGTGTTCAAAAACCATCAATCATCGCGACGAGCAACGAGAATGAAAACAGGATGATAATGAAAGGAAAATACTATGTCGAAGAAACATTCTGCAGCTAATAAGGCTCGCTTTAACGTTAATACCATATAAACTAGACGTAAACGAGATGTCAAGGATACGCGTGTTTTTTTACCTACACCTGATGCATCAGATGATTCTCACGTGGTGCAGGTGAGCGCATCCGCGCCACTTCTCATCATCGTATAGACCTTGAATTTAGATCCAGACTTTGAGAGAGAGAACTAAACAATCGATATACACAAGAATCAGGCTCATCGAGGAAATGTAACGCAGCCGTGATGAGTTGAATATACCACGAAGGTCGTGTTCCATTTTTATTTTTAGTTCGATTATGCAACTACGGTGTATACGTGTATAAGGTATTAATTATTTTTGTGTCTCTAAATCGGTTAGGCACTTGTTGTTATTCGCGCCGGTCGAGTGTGACTTGTGTCTCTGGCTTTGTGCAACCTTATTCTCGGTATAGTATCGTAAAAAATAATCGTTCTTCCTATATAATACTGTTGTTATACTGATCGTTACAGGCATGACATTGACACGCTCATGTGTGCAGGAGAAAACAAATGAGCTTGTATGTATGTACTTGGAATGGTAATTTAACAGGTGTGGAAAACCTTATGATAATTTGGTTGGAAAAACACGATACTTCATACCTTCTTGCATAATTTTACGAAAAAAGAATCTGATAAATAACTTTCGATCCCTAGCATCTGTTGAAAAAAGTCATCATCCAGATCATCTAAAAAAAACTCCCACATGACACGACAGAGAAAAAAACCGCGAGTTCAGCAACCCGACGACATCATCACGTACACGTCCTCAAGGCAGCATCAGCCAAAAAAAAATCACAGTCCTTATGCACTATTCAGCCGGTATATATAATAAGAACAGCAGCTATTCGCGCGAACGCGAAAGGAGAACAGTCTCGCTGATGAAACTCGCGGACTTTTGAACAAAAAAAGCGTACACGCGCTGAAAGTGGTGTGTATGTGAGAGAGAGAACGGCTCTACGCTTTTGTTTATGGGCGCAAGCGCGTGCCCAGATTCCCATATGCACATATATATACGTTGCTGCTATACACACTTTGAATTCCTCGCCTATATACATATATGTATGCGTAGAAAGTTCAGTGTGAATTTCGCCGGGTAAAGAGACAATGCGTGCATGCAGCTGCTGCTGTAGTAGTAGTCGCGATCTGGAGCGATTTGTTGTTTAGGCAAGAGCTGAGAGATATATAGACCCGAGTTTATGGCCGAAGGCTTTTTTTGGAGTGTTGTTGTTGGGCTGTGGGTTTATGGGGAGTGAGTTTCTATTTTTTGGCTGGGTATATTCAATTGGAACGCGGTGAGAGATTTGAAGGAGGTTTTAACGATTTGCGTGTGGTTTTATTGGTGGAATAAATATTCAGAGGTTTTTGCGCCGAAAGATTTTCACTTTAGATCTCGGCACGTGTGCGGCTTGAATATTATATACAGGAATTTATTCTAGTTTGATATGCACGATTGGAATATTGCGTATATAGCTGTGGTATTCCGGTTATTACAAAAGTAGACCGCGAATGTAACGTACCGGCAGATTAGACATTATATAATGATTCGTCAGGATAACCAGCAATTTTTCTATCCTATGTAGGATATCGGTATTACATCCTATGATCTCGTGTAATTACAAAAGTACACGACACGCTGTAGTCGCTGTAACTAAATACAAATAAACACACACAAGTTGCAACAGGACAATTATTTGATCACGTGGTGACGCATATTAGAGACGTCGAAAGCGATTGTGGAAAATCAAGGTGTGTGTTCAGCGATAAGTGAACATCTGCTGCGAGAAAATTTGTTTGGATTTGATGTTATCGTATGTATTTTGTAGATAATGTACTTTGTAAATCGACGATTTGATCGACGTATATATAGTCATTATTATCGAATGTCATGTGCGCGATGATTTATCAAAAAATAATGTGCTTTGTAATCTTGGCATTAGAGACTCAAGTTTTTTGAGTCGATTCTCTTAGATATATAATTATTACTCTTCGCGCGATAACCATTTTCTTTCTTCAACAAAGGCCAGCCAGTAAATTATCAGTATATAAGACTCCATCACTCACATATCAAACAACAAAATGAAGCTTAAAAAAAAGTCTCTGCGAATAAAAAAAAAATTGATCCAGCATACAATATATCAGCAGAAAAACAGCTCATCCTCGTATCGTCGAGTGGCAAAGCGCACACAACAGCCGTTAGCCGATAAGTAATCGATGCAGGCCTCTGTACAGCTTTAATTAGCCTTCCGCCGACGCGTATGTGCTATAAGGTTGAGTAACCTGCGACGCTGCACCTTTTATAAGTCGATACATCGGCGTCACGCCAAACAGGTGTCCGTCAGCGCTGCTAGACAGAGAACAAGGTGGGGGAGACTGACTTCCGGTCGGCGCGTCATGCCTCAATGAGGCGGAGAGTAGAATTGCTTGCTGCTGGTGCTGGTGCTTCTGATACCTATATGAGACTCTCCCCCGCGCAGTTGATGGCTTCGAGCGGCTTCTTCGATGATATTATATATGGCGTGAGCTGCTGCTGCTGCTGGTCGGGGATCGGTGTACCTATATGTATATAGTTGACATTGATGGTGGCGAGACTGCTTCGATGGAGTTTGATGTGGAAGGAAACGAATTCAATTTGCCAAAATAATTTAAGGGGGTCCGAAAGTCAATTAAAAATTCAAATTTCGCGCCACAAAATAGTAGACGAAAAAACAATTAATTTACTTATAACAATTAATAAAAACAAAATTACGAAAAACCAAGAGTTAGTTGCTCTCCGTTATGTAATTATCATTTTACAAAGTTTCGAGTTATTATAACAATATGTCGCCAAGAAAACCTTGAAAAATGCGATTTTTTAAAATATTTTTCAAGGTTTTCTCGACGAACTTGAAACTTTGTAAAATGATAGATAATTACATAAC
>UCOJ01000085.1:0-228109 GCA_900474305.1 Cecidostiba fungosa | reverse complement strand
GAGCTGTCAACCTGCATAACCTGGCTGCCATAGTAACGCAAACAGATATGTCGCGTTCGACATCGTGCGAAATATATAATTTAAAAATTTTTTTTATAAGTGATTTAGCTTACGGAGGCATCCCAGCTCGCTTCCGCGCACAAAGTATTTATTATACAACATCACATATTTTTTTCAAGGTCCTATAGGTGCAACAGTATTTTCAAAAGTTCGTCGCAAAGAGACGGACAATTTCCTCGTTTACTATATAAAGTTGACTATAGCCATACGCTCGAGGGCCCTTAAAGCCAATCTTAAAAAATACCAGTTTCCTCATATTTTTAAAATTCACGTGAATATTTTCTAATTGATTTTTTATTGCAACTTGTACGTTTTAAATTAATTTTAATATTCATTTCGGCATATAGATTTTTTGCAAATCATTTCATATTAAAAAGAAAAGTACCTATAATTTTACTGTTTTTGAGATCGCTCTTATGATTGCTGCGGTCTAAAAGTTGACGATTGACTTTTAAAAATAAAATTTTTAAGATACCAAGAAAAAAAATTTCTTTTAAGGCGCACGACCGCGACACCATGAACGTAAATGAAAATACTGCAAAAGCGAGCTCAAAATTTTACTGAAAGTCCATCTTTAGAATAAATTTTTGGAGCTAGGTGATGGAATAAAATGTTAAATCGTCTTGAGTTCCTTTCGAAAAGAATGTCTTCCGTTGTTTGAACGCATCATTGTAATTTTTTCCAAGGCATCTTTTCGTTATCGATTTGCAATAAAATAGTACATTACGATACGTGTGACCTAAGTGATACTTTATTACTGGGCGTGCAGTTAGCGCCCGAGCGAGAAGCTATAGGGTAATACCGTAGCACCGTGTAATAGAGTTTCACTTAGGTTACAAGTATCGTTCAATAGGCGCGACTATAGTGATCCTTTTCTGACCGACGAGTAAAAAAAAGAAACGTCCACTACGCCGCCAGTAGACATTTTTTAATTTTTTTTCCCGCTAAATTATTTTTCAATATTTTTAAGAAAATTATCAATTATTGACATCAAATATGTTATGAGTACGTGGTTGCCGTGTTAGAAAACGGTTACCCCGGCTTAATATGCTTAAAAACGCAGAAATCAATACATGCATTACAAATAATATGGTGTGCTCCAAGGTCTAAGGTGCGGTTTTTGACCTCGTCCGGTTACTGCACTCGTCTTCGACTCGTACTGCAAACGCCACAGTAGGTCTAATAAAAATTCCACTTAATGCCCTTCGTATACAATATTCTATTTTTGATATATGAAGAATTAGGACAATCGCCATAATGGTCAGGAATTATTAACATTTTTAATAATTTAAAATTGTTTTTTAATTTTCAATAACTTTTGAAAATTGTTTATAAGTATAAATATGTTAAATAATTTTCAAAAATTATTGATTACCTATCCGTTCTCTATTCATGGCAAAGGAGCCTTTAAAAAACACGGTTCGTAACAAAGAAACATGGGTTGAGACTCCAATGATGATTTGAGCACTCATGTTTGTCTCAAACCACTTGTGTTCAACATCAATCACGTTAGAAAATAGTAGTTTTTGATACTAGTGCGAAAGAGTTGATTCTCGAACGAGTTTATCGGACGAACAATGCGAGGGTGGCAAATCCACGGTTTCTGGTCATGTATCAAACATTTTTAAGGGCATGCCACAGTCCTGTTTTATCGACCTACCATCCTAAATTCAATTCCACTTTTCGGAGAAACAGCCTCACGGATTGAGTTTTCCCTTCAGGAATCACATTTTGAGGGTCTTATAAAGGGGGGACAACTACTTTTACATAATTTTTCGGGAAAAAATGTAATATTTTACTGTAAATTGATTTTTGTATACGAAGCCGTTGTTGACGTTGCCATATTGGTTGCTATGGAAATCAATAAAAATACCCGTTTGCTTATTTACATTTAGCAAATTACTTGTTTTCCGAGCTGCCGTTTAGCCGAAAACTGGAATCTAAGTTAGGGTCGATAAAACAGGACTGTGGCATGTCCTTAAAGTCTGAATTTGTGCGTGTATAAGTTGGCATTTTATGCATCGAGTGTTAAAAAGCCACCACCCCCACCCCTTGTACAATGTTGGTATTATACAATGATTTTATATCCTTTTACAAACAAAAGTTCACTAAAAGTAACGACGATACTTGAATTTATTGAGGTCGTAGAGTTTAGGAAAAAATCGCCCATTATCCGAATCCAATATGGCTACCTAGTTTTTTTGGGCGTAACTTCACGCCATGAAAATTTATAATTTGAGTCTCTTCGATCATTTTCCATTGGCACGAGTAAAATCACATATTTAAAAAGTTGCTGCGTAAATTTAATTTTTTCTGTCACTTCAAAATATGTTCTATAGGTTCTTCTGATTTTTTTCAGATTTTTTTTATCAAGTGGAGTAACAAAGGTCCAATTGAAGCTTTTTTTTACTTTTTTGTGCCTATTATGACTAATTTATAACTACTCACAGAAGCACTTTTCACTGCAGACATAATTTTCATGAATATAGTTTCCTTTTCATCGGTCACAGAATGTCACTATGTATGAATCAATTTTTTCTCTTTAGCCCGTTTAATTGTAATAAATAAATAAAATAAATAGCTAAAAATGAAGATAGCCATCAATCCATGCTAAAAATAACGGAATGCTGGCTCTATAGATGTTCCTTTACAAATATTGTATCATGCTATAAATTATTGATAAAGTTAGTTTATATTTAGATAAACAAAACTGACATAGTTCTGACTCTCTCTGGCTTACACGTCTACTGATATTCTAACGGCTATGCGGCGCTTGCTCTTCCATTTGGAGAGTATAATGTCCGCTTTTAGGAGAGTATCCATGTCCTACAAGTCTGAGCAGCAATTCTAGCCTGTAGTGCGCTTACGCGTCATTCTGAGAGTCATTTTTTAGGACGTATATTGCGCTAGGTCTCAGGGCAACAGTTATCCGAAATCTCAAGTGCAGCTAATGCATCACAGCGCTTGGGATATTTTAACCTTTTTTCAATGAACCATCTTATAATTGTCAATTTTATTTGTATCAATATAAATTACTTCTATGATTTTTTAAGGAATAATCCGCGTAGTCATACCGTGTATTATAAGCTTTAAACATAAATGTAATCATTTTTAGCATGAAGTGATGGTTATCTTCATTTTTAGCTATCATCAATTCATTTATTCATAGTGCAATTCTGAGACATACGCTAGAACTTTTGCATTATAAAAAGGTATCTCTGGAATTTTTTGGTGGTCGAAGTCCGGATCAAACTCTCGAATTTCCATATTTTAAGGGTTACGTTACAGATAAGTCAGTGAAATAATGTATTCATCGCTTTGAAAATATGCTTAATGAACTTTAATGAAAAGATCAGAAAATTTTGTGTAGGAGAGAGTCCTTCAGTACGAAACTGCATCCATTATGGGTAACGGCCTTCAGTACGAAGGCATTTGTGTATGGGTTTTAATTTTGATAAATTCTATCAAAAGTTACAGGCAAAATTGCTGTGGTGTTCCGTACTGGACGAACTTCTCGTATGTTTATTTAAGGAAACTGAGGACAAATATCCCAAAACTTTAAAATTTTTTAAAAGTTTTTAAAAATTGTCACAATCTTCAACATATTTAGCATCTTTGAGCAGTGGGAGAAAATAGTGCATTGTGCAACAACGGGAGAAAATAAGCTGTTTCGAGCGAGGGTGAGGTGTTCATCACGAGTCGTAGTCAAAGGCGCTGAAGGCGCCCGAGACATAAACGAGTGCTGAAAACTCCTCACCCGAGTCTGAAATAGCTTTTCTTCCCGTGTTACACACTGTACTTTTGCCAACGAGCCCATGAAAGACCCTTTTTAATGTCTGAGAGTAAGAGAGGAAATTGTGCATTTTGAGTCGTATACAAAATATTTAAGTTTCGCGCACGGAGTGTCAAAAAATATGGTATACGCACCAGGAGAAGAAAATTGGACATCCCATATTTTGTGTGAATTGCCGCCCGAGCCCATGGACCGATATGGATTGTCCAAGTTTTTCCTACCAAGGTGCGTAAACGATTTCTTTAGTTAGGTATATTTGAGCCTACAATAACATACAATTTTGGGAGGGCTTTTGATCCTATGTTATTTTTAGATCCGATTCTAATAATAAAAACTTTGCCAAATCCAACCTGAATTGATCCTCCAATTTTAGCACTCATGAAATATTTAATGACTGATTTTTGTTTAAAAAATTGTGTTTCAAATGTAAAAAAGCTTTGTGATTACAACAGATTATTGTTAAATAAACAGAGCGCAATGTACAATTTTTATATGCATTCAAATCATATTTTAATTGTGTTTTAATGATATTTTTGCCGTGATTATTATAAGAGTCAAAAGTTGGCTTTGTGTGCATCTAATTTATGTTTCGGTTTACGAGCAGACGAAAGAAAAATAAAATTGTTACGTATACTTTCGAAAATTATGACAAGCCTAAGCATTTGTAAATTTATAAGCTGCTAAGTATGTGCTTTAATTTTATCGTGTTATTCCTTTTACAGTATACTCCACGATTTTAAAATGTACTAAAAAACTGATCAATGTTATATCATACCGATAAATATACGTTTCTTAAATAAAGTTTTGTCAAAATTCTTGATAAAGCATATCCAAAATAACCCTAAACCACTTAAGAATCTGTGGCGCATTGCACGATTTGTTAAGTATTAGGTGCTTCACTCGAGTAACTGGATTCAAGATGGTCAAATCGTCGGATTACACGTTCAAACAATTCACATCATAGTTGGTTCAGTGCGTTGCTACTGTTTTAGAATTTCTTTTCTTTTTGTTCACCCCGATCTTGTCATTATCCTTATAATAAGAAAAGTACATGGAAGAAGTTTTAATATAGGTAGTATAAGATTTGAAAAATTAAAAAACCTGGTCATTTTAGGTTATGCGTGACTTAAATTTACTGTACAGATCAGATGCGAAAAAAGCGGATTATTTTTCTACGTTTCATCTAATTCCGGAATGATTGCTTTTTTACATGAAATTTAAATTTATCAATCAAACTAAACCCGTCTTCATGTACTTTTCTTCTATATGTTTTTCGAAGGTCAGCCATAAGTATTTAACCGTTTGGGTCAGTACGGAAATCATATACAATTCTTCGATGATTAGATACTTCAAAAGAAAAGTCTTCAACTCGACACGAGATATAATCGATATATATTTTCCTTTGATTAAAATAAAATCATTAAACAATTTCGCAATTCATAATTATACAGTAGCTTAATTTTCTGATTTTGCATCAGTATATCATCTCTGTTCTAACCCTATACCAGTTAAATACGTTACGTCGCTTTTGAAAATGTATTTCTGTTGTTTGAAAAAGTGTGGATGTTTAGTTTCGAATTCAAGCAATCAAGTCTATATAATTGTATATTCTAAAAGAAATCGAAGCAATACGCGAATAGCGCACAGTGAAGCTTTCATTTCGGCGCAAGGGACGCAAGTTCGATTCTCCGAGGGGCCTCCAGACAGGATCCGCAATCGGCGTTGGACGCAGCTACTTATCTGATGGCGAACGCCCTGATTTTTGTCGACTTTGCATCAGCGGCGTCACCGCAACCGCGCGCACGCGTCTCTAATCCCTGGCGTTGCTTATCTGTCGACAGGTATCCTGGTGCGCCGCCACCGCTGACGGCTGCCCAGCCAGTCCTGCCACAGACAAGATTTCCCAAGACTTTTGACGACGTTGCGCCACCAGGCACCGAGGGTTATTACGACTTGCCGCCTCCGGGCGTCGATCATCTAGAACCCCGACCGGCGCCTGTCGGCAAAGGTCGCGATGTCTCCAAAGACAAGGATGCTGACAGGTACGCGCGAGAGCCTCGTCATTTTCAGGTTGACGCGACGGGGGCAGCCGTTTAGCTGAGACTATTTAATAATAATTATAATAATATATGCTCATTGCTTGGTTACCTAAACAATAAGTGTCATACGTATATACAGTCGATGTACCTAATCCTATCATAAGTGATCGGTAGGCTGCTTAGTTCTCTCTGTTGTACAAAGTTAAATGAATTTGAGGTAACATTTTCCGACGATATACTTTAGTATTTACTGGCATCTTATTGTTACTTATTCACCCCCGGCAATGAATGAAATGCCAAAAAAATAGGCCCTAACCTCAAATTCGCACGAGGTTCACGTATATATCTCTGATGGAATATTTAATCCATTGCTTTGTGTATTTCAAGCAGAACACGAGACAGAGAGGACAGAGATCGAAGAAACGATCGCGATGATTGGGACAGGAGAGATCGAGAAGAAAGGCACACTAGAGATCGCAGGGATGACGATAGAAAGGATGTTTACGATAAGGAATCACGGTGTGTTCCTCGCGCCTTTATACTCATAATCATACGTTTCCAATTTTCTTATGACTCATTAGAGAGAGAGAGAGGAGAAAATCTTTTTTTTAAGAGACTGGTCGCGCGATTGCTGTTTCACGGATCTTTATGTACTTTGAAAAATCGACTTCCGCATTCGCTTGACAAAATTTTTCCATTTCTGTGTGCAGGTACAAGGACGAGCGAGACGGACGTCACCGGGGTGACGACAAGAGTCGCAGACGTGACCGAGACTACGACTACGACAAGGATACGAGCGGACATCGTCACGATCGTTACCACTCGGGCGAGCGCAAACGCGGCAAGCGCAGCAACAGTCCGTCGTACAAGTACCGGTCCGACGCCAAGGACCTGACGCCGGATCGTCCGAGCACCCGGAAGAAGGACCGCGGCGGCGACCACGACGACAAGTCCGACGATCGCAAGAAGGAGAAGAAGATCAAGGAGAAGAAAAAGAAGAAGGACAGCGAGGAGAAGGAAAAGAAGAAGAAAAAGAAGAAGGAAAAGAAAGCGCTGATCCAGAAGGAGAAAGAGGCGGCCGCCGCAGCTGCAGCCGCCGCCGCTGCCGCGGCTTCGGTCGTTAGCTCCACCACGCTGCCTCCTCTGATGGTCAAGGTCAAGGAGGAGCCGCAATCGAGTGACGAGGCCTTGGTCAAGCCCGAGGAAGCCCCGCAGCCGCCAGCGGCTGTGGTAGTCAAAACCGAGCCCACCGATGAACTCATAAGCAAGAGCCTCGAGACAGAAATCGTCAAGAGGTCGCCTGAGTTCGTGACCGAGACCGAACCCGACAGCCAGGTGGATGAAGCTTGCGAAACCGAGATTAAACACGCCGAGAGTCTGTACTCCGGCCTCGTCGACGATTCCGAAATCACCACCACCAGCACCGCTGCCATTGCCATTGCTGCTGCCACTGAAGCTGACGGCTTCGAAGAGACCACTGCCACTGCTACCTCGGACGAGAAAGAGGAGCCGGAGGACGTGAAACCCAAGCTGGACGAAACGCTGTTGATGGCGGCGGAAGAAGAGAAGAAAGAGGCACCGACGATCACTTCGCCGAAAAAGGAGGAGTTCCTGGCGCCAATGCCCGAGCTTTCCAAGTGGGAGCGCGAAGAGGGCGCAGACAAGTTGGACGATACCAGCGAAGTTCCGGAGAAGGAAGTTTCCGAGTCGGAGGGCAACGAGAAGACCAAGGTCGTGACCACCGAAGTTCTCAAGCGAGCCGAAAATGCGATTTTCCAAAAAGCCATCAACGCCATCAGGCCTATCGAGATTAAGAAGATCAGCGAGAGCAGAAAAGTACTCTATCAAAATCCCGAGCCGAAGGTAAGAGACGAATTTTGTATTTTATGCCTTAGATTTTGTACCGAGCTTTCAGACAATTAAATGATTTATCTGATTTTAGGTTATGGATCCAGAGAGCGAGCGAGAGTCACGTAAGAGCGTTAACGTGACGCTGAACGTGAACAAGAACGAACGCAACGTTGAGATCTCCTCGGAGCCAATAAAGAAATCCAAGTTCGAGCGATCCAAACTGAAGAGTAGCCAGCAGTCTCTGTCGCCGACGCGTCTCTCGGCGAAGGAACGCCTTGGTGAAAAGATCGAGGAAGAGGCGAAACTTGCGGCTGGCAAGAGTGTCACGGATCAACGACGCGGTGATTCGTCTACTGGCAGCGGCAACAGCAACAATAGTAAGACTGCTGGCGACAAGACGCCGAAAAGCCGCTCGCCAAAGCCCAAGTCCGATAGACGAGTCTCGGTTACCACGGAACTCGACACACCCATCATCCCGAACCCCGAAAGAAAGGTCTTCCTCGGGGATCGAAAACGGGACAGGAGCAGGCCAGGAAACGAGGTAAGCTGGGAGACTTTTGATACTTGTCTGTATGTCTGTTCAGTATGATGATTAGAGAAGGTCGTCATCGTTCCCCTTTCTTTCTATGTTTTTTTGTAGACCAAACGGAAGCGCTTGATTGTCACTGTGAGCGAGGCAAGTGACAGGGTAAGTTGTGCGAGACTTCGGGAGGATGGTTTGACTGTTGTTGCATTTCGAGAGCTCACTTCTGACTGTGCTTGGCTTAAATTTACACGCACAAGAGAACATCGGCACTTTGAAAGCAAGACTCAGTGAGACTGTCTGATATCGAACGCTTATTCATAAGAATCCACAACTTGGTTTTGAATTTAATTTAATTTTCTTTTAAATACACTACAGATATTTAATAACCGAACGGAGAATAACGTAATTTTTTCCTTTGCCAATAGGAGCCAATCAAGATCCGCGACAGATCTGAACTACGCAAGCCCGAGCGTGTGACGCGGACGCCACCATTGTCGACCTATAAGGTTCGTCCTAAGGAGGAAGAAGAAGAAAAGGATGAGCGTAAACGCGATAAAAAATCCCGAGAAGACAAGAAGCGCAAGAAGGAGCATCGCAGTCGCAGCAAGTCACGCGAGCGCAAGAAGCGCAAGGACAAGAAGCACAAGAAGGACCGGGAGCGTGGCTCAGAAAAACGGCAGCCAAAACATGGAAAAGACAAGGATGCCAGCGCCACCAAGGAAAATTCCGGGGATGAGAAGAAAGAGACAACAAGTACAGATACGACAGCTATAGCTGGAAGCGGAGAGAACAGAAAGAAGCAGCGCAGGAACCCAAGGCTGGTATCTGACCGCAAGAGAAGTATTCTGGATGAGGCAAGTTTTGAGCCAGATTATTCAGCCAGTGATTCTGAGTCCGAGGAAGACGACAGGTCAACGCTGCTTGCTACAAAGAGGGCTAAGACGGACGATAATGTAATCAACGTGGATGCGGACGTCAAGTCAAAAAAGAGACCAAAGGTAAAATTTTATTTTGCTTTATCAAACGTAGTGAAAAACGTAATCATTACATTACATTTATTTATTTTTCTAATTCACAGCCAAGCAGTTCCGAAGATGACTCCAGCAGTTCCGATAGTTCATCTACTGAATCAGACAGTTCAGTGGAGTCACATCGGAAGAAGAAGAAGAAACACAAGAAACGTAAGAAACGAAAGACTAGAAAAGACAGTAGTTCGGATTCAGACGCGTACAGCGACTCATCGGATTCGAGCTCCGAGGAGGAGAAGCCTCGGAAGAAGAAAAAGTCGAAGAGCAAGAGCAAGCAGTCAAAAAAGAAGAAGAAGTCGAAGCACAAATGACGCCACTAGGCCCATTTGTCTAAGAGATTAAGAAGTGAGCCCTGAGTTTCGGCGAGTGACGATTAAAGAAAATAATAAAAAAAAAGGACGACGAAGGTCGCGAGTTTTTATTTTTGCCGTGAGCGACGCTCTATCGCGTCTTGAAGCAGTAGAATCTTAACAGGGATGATCGAAAGAGACTGTTCTTATTTGTATAATACGTATAAAATGATTGAGTTCAAGCATGTAGAAAAAGGAAGACGAAATAGTGGTACAATTACCGGGACATATTGTGTGTTATATTGTGCTAAAAAAGGTGTATATTCATACGCAGAACGTGAACAAGAATGATATGAACAGATGAACATATTTGATGAAATAACACTTTGTATACATACATGGTAGTGTACGGGAAAATAGTCATAAAATAAAGCCAAGTTCTTGATAAATACTGAGTAATTATACTTATTTATTACACCACATGATAATACTGAGAATTTTATGTCAGTAACTTATGATAGGATTATCATTATCTTTGTATCATTTTCTTTATTACAAGATAATTGATTGCCAACTGAATTATATGATTTTTAAGATTATTTCATGCACCCTGTATCTCTTTGAAAGTTTCTACCAGACAAAAAAGCAATGGCAACTCTTTTGTCTTTTCTGTTTCCACAGTTCCCAAATCCTTGGTAATGAAACTCCGATCCAAAGGCTGCTTAGATAATTCGCATTCTATATTGTAAAAAAATATATTCAATAAATTTATTGATCAAAAATACAAAATGCAACTTGTTTCTTCATCTACTGTATTTTACCTGAAACCAAGACTGTAGAGGTATATTTGTATCCCATCCAATCCAAATATTCCCTGATGAGCTCATTGAGGATTAACACTTCCTGAGGAGACTTTGGCAGCTTGGATCTACTGGATTTGTGTGATCCTTCCAACAGCTTCATGACTTTCGTCCGCATTTCAGCCTTTATCTGACCGAGTTCTCCATCAGCTTCCAACGAAGTCCTGATAGCTGTACGATTAATAAGTCTTTAAATAAGTTTATATTTCAAAATGCTTAGTTTTCAATGAATTAATTTACGAACCATCTATTAAATCTTTTCCTGTAGCCATGATCAGAGCGAATTTGGTTAGCTCAACGGTTGACGACAGCTGTGCACAGCGATGTTTTGAAGCAACTGCCGCGCTAGCAACAAAACAAACAAACATAACCTAACCTGAAAGCGCGGGAACCTCGTCGGTTAACCAGACTTTTTTAAACACGGGATGTAATTCATCTACGCGATATTTCATTATTAATCAATAGGTTAATGCTATTTAAGTAGTGTCTACATAATTGAAAAAAGCAACAAAAAAAAGTTTGGATTAATATAAACTAGGCGCTCTATTATTATAAAAGAATGCAAGAATATTTTAAGTTATAAATAAACGGTACACATGTGTCTACTTGATAAACTAAGTTAAATATGAATGAATAATTATATATACACTCATTATCATGCATAGACTAATTTTAGAAAAACTAGTCAACAGGAAAATAAATAGAAATTAACGTACGCTCCGTTAGCTTTCATATTATTAGATTCCTGAATTATAAGACATATCGAAATTTGTTTGCTCGTCGATATCATACATTAGCGCCGAATTATTACTTACATGAAATCAAACCTGTGGCTGCTAAAAGGGATTTCAAGAAAATCATCGCCTTTCAATGTTTGCATCGTTGCAAAATACTACAGCGCCTATAATATAAAACTGAATACTCTGCTCATTTATAAGTACTTGAGCGGAAAAAGGTAATCGTGCAAAGCTAGAACAGTAGTATTTTCAACTCGTCTAGAAATATCGATAAGCCCCGATACGTGGCTACAATAATTCTCCTGCAAGATTTCTGTATAATTAGAGTATTAAGTTCGAGTCGCAGATAACGATATTTGTACAACAAACATATTAGCGTAAGTCAAAAAAAAAAAAATGTCATTCTCCATTCTGAAGAAAAATCGTCGTTTATTCTTCGCTTAATTGTGAATCGACAGCAATAAACGCCGATGATACACATATATCGCACAACGATCTCTATATGTATACGTTCGATCGAGCAACCGATTCACTTTCCTTATCGAAAAACGTGGCCTCTGAATAATTTATCTAGAGACAACATATCCAGAATCTAGATAATAACGACGCGGCACGAGTTATCTCGGAAAAGAAGCGACGACGGCACACGTGTAGCTTCTTTTTTCTCGGAGTCGCGCGTCAGGCGCGTGTCGCTACTGCTCGAATATATTAATTAGAACACTATAACAATATCATCGCGGTGAGGCTTCTAAAAATGAGCTGCTAATCGCTGAAGAATAAGAATGATCGCAAGTGTACGGATAGCTGATGTGTGTGTGTATGTTGTGTAGAATTTCGCAGAATCGTGCAAAATGAATACCGGTAGAAAGGTGTACAGTAATCCGAATCCCAAGCTTTACGCCAACCTGCTGAGTAGATTGATATTTAGGTGAGATATATATGATGTACGTGTTAGCTGCTTGAATAGTTCAGTTCAGCGTGATGAGATAATATTTTGACGTTTTAGCTGGTTGTACCCACTGTTCAAACAGGGAAAGTATCACGAGCTGGAGGCAAAAGATCTCTACAATGTTCTACCAGAAGATCTCAGTGGAAGCCTGGGCGACCGCTTGGAGAGGTACCGAACTATCGAATATTTCACCAGCTTATATTATTATACCAAGTCATATTATATAATATAACAATGATATTATGAATTACACAGTTGCTGGATTAAGGAATCGGCTGACTCTAACGAGGGCAAGAGACAACCTAAATTTCTGAAGGCCATAATAAAGTACCTCGGCTGGTCCTACATGAAGTACGGGATCAACATGTTCTTGCTGAACATGTTCGTCAGAGTGACGCAGCCTCTCGTTTTAGGCAGTTTGGTGTCCCATTTCTACGAGAACTCGACGACGACAACCTGGGACGCCTACATCTACACCTCGTGTCTCTTATGTCTGATAGTCCTTCAGGTGATGCTGATACAGCACGCAAATTACGGACTCAGCGTCATTGGCATGAGACTGAGAATAGCCTGTTCGTCTCTCATATATCGAAAAGTACGTATACTGCGCAAATCGTCATTCGAATTTCCCGCCTTGACGAATCAAACTCACAAGTTGGCGCGTTATGCAAATCGATGTTTTTATTCGCAGATGATGAAGCTGTCGTGCTCGTCGGTGCACCAAGTGTCGAGCGGTTCAATTCTGAACCTCCTGTCTAGCGACGTCGCCAAGTTCGACACCTTCTTCATATCCTTCCACTACGTCTGGATCATTCCGCTACAGGCCATAGCTATGGCTTGCCTCATTTGGCAAAGAATCGGTATTGCCACTCTTGTCGGCATCGGTTCCATGATAATGACCACCATTCCCATACAGTGTAATTTTTTTATCCATTTTTATTTTATCCGAAATCGAAGATGCATTGTGGCTAAAATTGAATTTCTTTACCCTTTTAGTTCTGTTCGGCAGAATAATCCGAGCAATGCGAATGAAAGTAGCCGCAGTGACCGACAAGAGGATACTCGTGATAAGCGAGTTGATCAGCGGCATTCGCGCGATCAAAATGTACGTGTGGGAGAAACCGTTTGAACGGCTCGTAACTCTAACTAGAAGGTCAGTTTTGTGATGTACTTAAGTATTGAAAGCTAAATAACTGAAACCATCATTAATAATACGCTTATGTGTTTACGTTGCAGAAAAGAAATAGATATCATTAAGATTTATTCCTACTTAAAAGGTATTTCCCTTGCTACCCTTATGTTCACTAATCTTACGACCTTATTTTTTACGCTTTTGGTATACGTACTTCAGGGCAATGCTATATCAGCTAACACAGTTTACGTGATCACGTACTACTATTACTATCTACGACTGACGCTAACTTATCACTTTCCAAACTCCATAAACATCTTAGCAGAGACAAGCGTTTCCGTGAAACGCATCGAAGTAATAATCCTATTTTTTTTACCAATCTTATCGTTATCTCTCAATTTACAAACTACACGATACGATCTCACCGGATCATTTTGACTTTCCAGAGGTTTTTGCTTCTGGATGAAGTTAGCAAGACAGTTGAGTCGTCGAGCTCGAGCGAAGATCACGACGAAAGCGCTGTCTTGATCAGGAATGTGACCGCCAAGTGGTCCAAAAAGTCGATAACTAATACGTTGAACGCTGTCGATATTCGCGTGGCCTCCAAAAAACTGTACGCAATCGTTGGTCCAGTAGGTGCCGGAAAGGTACGTGCATGTCCAATTGTCCATTATGACATCAAGTGAGAAACCAGTACCACATGATTGTACTGTATTGTTTTTAGAGTTCCTTATTGAAACTGCTATTGGGCGAACTACAATCAAGTGCTGGTCGGGTCTCGGTGTCAGGTAGCATAGCCTACGCGAGCCAGGAACCCTGGTTGTTCACCGGTTCCATCAGGAGTAACATCCTGTTTGGTGAGCCCTATCAAGAGGACAGGTATCGCGAGGTCGTCCAGGTTTGTGCACTGGAGGAGGATTTTGAGCATCTACCTCATGGTGATCGGACACTTGTTGGAGACAGAGGTGCTGCCCTCAGCGGCGGTCAGTGCGCACGAATCAACCTTGCTAGGTAGGATTCCAATACTGTTTGGTTGTTAAGCTATGTATCTTACAATTTAACTTTATATCTTCTATTTTAGAGCCGTCTACAGAGATGCCGACATTTACTTGTTCGATGATCCTCTATCGGCGGTTGATACTCAGGTCGGCAAACACCTGTTCTACGACTGCATTGACAGACTACTCAAGGATAAAACCCGAATTCTCGTGACACATCAGGTGCAATATCTCAAGAAGGCTGATGTCATCATATTCCTCAACAATGTATGGATCCATCGAATTGAAATCAAGTCGAAAAGGATCGACGTAGTAAGAATTTCTTCAGATGTGTTTTCACTGATTTTAGGGACAAGTGGAGTTCCAGGGAACGTTTGCAGAATTCCAAGAGGACGACAGGATATTTCGGCATTTATCATTGGACAACGAGAATAACAATGAAGAAAAGAACGTGCCGAGTATTTTGCAGAAGATGCGACTAGTGGATGAGTCCTTATCCTTACAATTGAACAATATTGTCAATCCAGTTAAATCAATAGTGGAGAGGGATCCTAGCGAAGATCCTCAAGAAACCGAAGAACTAATCGAAAAACGGGACATCAGAAAATCCTTGTATTTAAAATACTTCCGAGCCAGTGGTTCCTACGCTCTGCTCTTTGCCACAGCTCTGTTCTTCGTCCTAGCTCAGGCACTTCTCAGCAGTTCCACTTATTGGATCGCCTACTGGTATAATTTGTTTATTATAATAATGTGCGTACTGAGAATGATGTTGACTCAACTGAAATTTTATTTCAAATTATACAAGGACTCAGAGAGAAGACAAGATACTGCAATCAAACATCACATCAAACGTGACAGATTCAACGAACGATGATGATGATTTGAATTCACATCAAGCGCTCTGGATTCTGGGAGGTCTGACATTTGCTAGTGTTTTAGTATGCGTCATGAGCAATATCTTACTCTTCAAAACTTGCTTAGACGCCAACAAAAACATTCATAACAACATGCTCGTTCGTCTGCTGAAGGCACCTCTACGATTCTTCGAAATCAATCCTTCCGGTAGGTCAGCACATGTCAGAAGTATTTCAATTGTTATGCGATGTTAACCTTCTCATTCTCTTGATCAAAGGTCGAATTTTGAACCGATTTTCCAAAGACGTCGGCGCCGTGGACGAGAGCCTGCCGGTGTCGATGCTTCAAACTGTGCAGTGGTGCTCCATCGTTCTGGGCAACTTACTGCAGGTACTCATCGTCAATTGGCTCACCGCCTTTCCGCTGCTCATCATTCTCTTCTTGTACGCCAGAATCAAAGATATATATCTGACCACCGCACAGAACATCAAGAGACTCGAGGGAATCGGTAAGGTTGTATGTCATACTTGGTGGTAACCGCATTTCATCAAACAGTGCTTTCGTTTCTTTCAGCTAAGAGTCCAGTATTTTCTCACGTCACTTCGTCGCTATCAGGTCTTCTGACGATCCGAGCTTGCGGCGCCGAACCGCAATTGCGTCGGGAATTCGACGAACAGCAGGATGGCCACACCGCTGCGCACTTTCTGGTTGTCGCCTCCTCGGTGGCCTTTGGCTTCTGGGTAGATGCCGTCTCCGTGGCGTTCGTTGCCCTGGTTAGCTACAGCTTCCTGCTATTCTGGGGTGGCGGATTTGCTGCGAGTTTCGTCGGCTTAGCTTTGACCCAGGTTATCGGACTCTGCGGCTCCATGCAGTCCTGCATGAAGAACTACGCAGAGGTCGTTGCTCAGATGACCAACGTCGAGAGGATATTTCAGTTCACCGAGCTGGAGCAGGAGAGCGCAAGTCAGGGGGAAGAAGACGACTTGGTGGAGGTGATGCAGAGACCACCACTGTTTTGGCCCAGCAAGGGTGAAATCAGATTTGAAAGGGTCAGTCTGAGGTACTTAGATGACGCTGAACCAGCGTTGAGGGACCTTAGTTTCACCATCGAACCAGGAATGAAGGTAACGACTGTTCTGAATTCGAATACTTATGCAACGAAAAAGATCTTGAGATATACCACACGTTAAACTTGTAATCCCAGATTGGTATAGTTGGACGCACTGGAGCAGGAAAATCATCCCTGGTCTCTGCCCTGTTTCGTTTAGCCAAGGTCGAAGGTACCGTGTACATAGATGGCATCAATACTCAGTTGATCGACCTAACCCACCTACGCGAGAGGATCTCCATAATTCCTCAGGAACCTGTGATCTTCACAACTTCAGTTCGTGAGAACTTGGACGTTTATGGTCGCTTCGACGATTCGCTACTATGGTCGGCGCTGGACGCAGTTGACCTGAAGTCATCGATACCTTCGCTGGACAGGAGGCTTGATCACGGTGGTGGAAGTCTCAGTGTCGGTCAGCGACAGTTGCTCTGTTTGGCTAGAACCATAATTGAGAACAACCGGATTCTGATTCTGGATGAGGCGACGGCCAATGTGGATGAAGCCACCGATCGGCTGATCCAGCAAACCATCAGACACCAGTTCAAAGACTGCACTGTACTGACCATCGCTCACAGGCTTAATACAATACTGGAGAGTGACAAAGTCATCATCATGGACAGGGGAAGGATCGTGGAGTTTGATGAACCGGTCAAATTACTAAATAGATGCGGTGGACATTTTTCGAGAATGGTTGAGCAAACGGGCAGCGATATGGCCGAACATATCCGGAAAACTGTTGAGCAGGTGGGTAGAACTATTGATAATTGTTGAAAATGGTGGGTTTTTAATTCTATGCTTTCTTTGCAGACTTCCAAAGATGAACAGAAGGAATAGAATTTAATTATCAAAATTAAACTACTGCCACATTAAAATTCTCTGCAAATATAATCCAATAATTTATTCAAATCGTGTATTTACATTTTGTGAAATCTATATCTATATACAAATAAAGTTTTTCCATCATACAAGCCAGAGATCTTCATCTCGACTCTAACCGAAACGCTTATCCCAGAGATCCTTGAAAGTGGTCCTAAAAGCAGATGTAAAAATTTTGCGATTGTTCAAGAATAGAAAGTCGTTGTTTAATAATTATTGTAACATAAACTCACTTGCGACATTCGCAAATACCACCATTGCAACTGCCGCCGGCTTTGCCCATGCTCAGACAGTTGGCTGCACAAGCTGAATTGCCGACGACACCGCCGAAACTGAGAAGATCGCAGGTGACCCTACGCTGTCTTACACCAGCATCCTCGTCAACTGCAGCTGCATCATCCCAGTCCTGTAGCTCGCCTAGATCTTCGAATTCTGAAATTGTTTTACGAATTAAAATTACTTTGTGTATTTCGTCGGCTCGAATGTTTACTAATACAACTAAATAAGAATGCGAAGCTTTTATTTTTAAGAGAAAAGAGTAGTTAGTGTCTTACCGTTCAACGGAATCGAGATCACCGCGGTAGCAGCTGCAGCAACAAAAACAGCAATGAGTAGGAGCTTCATTTTCTCAACACAAACTCTTCTAATCTTAACAAGTGTGTAAAGTGGAGAACGGCGAAGACTGATGCTACAAACTTGACTCACCGTTTCTTATATACACCTTAATCCGCGGCTGTCAATCTGTTCATACGCACAATGAAGAAACGTATGAGTAAGAAGTAAAGAAACGGGGGATTTACTGTGCACCCCAGTATGCAGCTTCCGTAAAGAAATGTAAACCTCATCATCTGATAGGATGTGTGCGGACTTCCCCGTTTAAGAGCGAAAGTGAAAAAAAAACGGTTGTTGTCTTTTCCTCGTTACTCAATAAACTGTCGTCTTATTCAATAATACCTTATGTATGAGTTATTATTCTGTGTATTGTTACGGGAAACAACTAAAAAATTTAAAACAAAAGTGATATTCTACTGAAGTCATTTGTTTTTCTTTTGTCCTTTCTAAATAAATCTATCTGTTTTAAAGTTACTCAAACAAAAAATGTTTAATATTATTTATTGTTAAATGATATTAAATGCGTATGCAGAAAACATTTATCATGTATGATATGCTATTTAAAAAATTCAGTAAAATTTCCAATTCATTTGAATCGTGAATCTCAGTCGCGATTCCACATAGAAAATGGTAATTAGATTCTATAAAGATTGATTATTGCGATTACGACTATGTATTTCAATCGTTCTTTTCCGCATAAAATTGTATCAAACCCTATCAATTCTATATGGAATTTAACCGAGTTCTAATGCATAATCTTTACCCACTATTTGTAGCTTGGATGCTCTAGTTTAAACATATTTCGTGTTAGAACTTAGATTACGTAAAACTGCACACATACATGTATATGTATGTATATAATATAGTTATTATATATTAGTTCATTAGTTCGAACAGTTTAGTTTGTATGATGGTTAACTGGAAATCTGTATTTTATTCCATTGTCCATAATTTCCATGTCATCAGATGACGTATACATATTAATCTAATATACTTTTATTACAACCTTCCGGTTATCCAATAATTTCCTCGAAGAAAAAACGCGTTTACATACATTCATTTAATCAGATATAACGTCATGTAGCATATAAGGGTTCGATGGCTTCATTTCCCAATTAAATGATCCAAATCTATCAAAACATGTATATTTTCGATGGTAGTCTGAATTTGTGGAGGCTGAAAAGCTTTTAGCTTCATGTCAAAAATTTTTTATTTTTCTCCCTTGTTATAATTATTTTTTTTCTGTAAATAAGAATAGAGTAGTAACTCATATCTCATTTAACGTTTTTTGATAATTATATATAGTATATCTTTTAATTTATGGATCGGTGCAATTTACTTATACATACATATAAGTATAATGAAATTGCGACTATTGCTAAAAAAAATTACTCGGATAAACTTAAAAAGAATATTGCTGAATCAACATGAAAGTAAGATATTACTTCCAAATGCATTTTTTTAGAACTTTATATCTTTTCTCGATATTTGTAAATATTACTACTGTATATCAATAATAGGAAATGTAAGAGGAAGGAAACAATTAATTTGTTGCATACTATATATCAATAATTTATTAAATCATTCTAGTGTATTTACAGATTTACATCTTATAAGTAATAATAAACAAATCGAGAGAAAATTCCAACTGGAACTTTATCCAAAGCGCTTGCTCCAGAGACTCCCGAAGGAGCTCTTGCGGCACTGGCAGACGCCTCCGTTGCAGCTACCGCCGGCTTTGCCCATGCTCAGGCAATTGGCGGCGCAGGCGGAATGTCCGACCTTGCCCCCGTAGCTGAGCAGGTCGCAGGTGATTCTGCGCTGTCTGATTCCAGCATTTTCGTCGACAACTGCTTCGTCCCAATCTTGTATGTCGACCAGGTCTTCAACTTCTAAAATAAATTTTATTTTTTTGTTTAATTTTGGAAAATTATTCACAACTTGTAAACTGTACTACAATTTCTCGGTCGGTAAGATATAGAAAATTTAAAAAAAAGTCAAGTAAAGTTATACTATACAGTTTTAAAATCCAAATTTAGAATAAAGAATAAAATAACATACCATCAAGAGGCAGGGAGAAGACTGCGCTTACGGCCACAACGGCAAAAACAGCAATAGTCAGAAATTTCATTTTTCAAACTCTTGAAACTGCGAGTAGACTCTTGTAAGTGTACCGAGTGCAGGTCAGCGGATGACTGATACCTTGGCTGTAACCCATCGATCTTTATATACCAAATCCCGATCTAAGGAGCCAAACACACGTTGCATACAAATGGCTAGGCCCGCGCGAAAGAGACGAAGATGCGTCGGGGGATTTACTGAGTTCGCGAGAGATGAACCGCAAGTGCCAGCCTCCGGACAGTGGTTCCCCGCTTATCTTTTCCTCGTTTGCGTTGAGCATCACAGCTACCCCGCAATAATGTTAGTATACACATGTGCATGACTAACACGGACTAAGAAACACAACAATATATAGCCGGTTTGTTTATTACGCGTGCAGCGATAGCTGTTACTCTGCGAAGCTTTTTTTTCTTTGTTCCAGAGCTATTCATAACCAGTCGAAGTGTGTTATATGTGGCTTTTATAATGATTCAATTGCTTGTCTAACGTGCTTCATTATAATAATAAAACGATGTTTGATTGATTGCAGCCATTATAAGCGTGCGTGTGTGATACGGTAAAAATCTGCAGTAATAAGCAATTCTAAAGTCGCGTTTACTCGAGTCACAGCAATTTCACGGACAGAAAGGGAATACCCGCTGATTCGCGGTACTGTCACTCGTGACGAGCTGGTCCCCGTCGCTGCGCTTGCGAGACCGCGAAAACAGGACTTTCTGTCCGGTCGTGGAATCGTTTTTGTTGGAACTATTTTGCTGACGTTCATTGTTCCAGACTGCAGCGGAGTCGCGGTCAAAGCCCAGAATCCGCATCGGCAACCTGCATCAAATTAAAGCTCGAGAGTATAACGGTGTAAAAAAACTCTTCAATAAAATGTTCGACAAAAACTGAAGACGTGCCAACCTGGCGGTAACAAGGACGCCTTGTGGTCGCGACCTGAGCGCACCGCCGGCAGTGTCGCTGCGCCGTCGTCCAGTGATACGGCGCTGTATACCGCGCAATTGTTGCCTGCTGACCCAGGCACGTTCGAAGAAGAAGAGAACAATCGAGATCACGACACCAGCCAGTAAAATGACGAAAGCTCCGTAGACGTCTGCCAGGTGGGCCTGCTTGTATTTGAGAGGACCGGTGCAACTCAGCAGTGGCGGTTTGATCTGCAGAGTCAGCTTGCGCAGTATACCGTACTGCCACATGCGCAGAATGCTGGATAGATTTTAGACGTTGGTTTGAGTAACTTTTTTCATTTGGACTGGAATAAACGTAAATTGATTAGAGGATTCGATCAACCTGACGTTGATGATCTTCTTGTACGGACTATCTTTGGACATGGGCAGGGCGAGAGTCCCGGGTGAGTTTGTCGGCAATTCCTTGATCTTGCAGCTATGGAACAAGAGGGCACTGCGCAGAATTCGTTTGGCCACAGTCTCGCTTACAAAGAAGGCATAGCTGCCATTTATGGTCTTCTGTAGGCCAGTCTTCTCCGGGACTTTCATCTGGCTGCTCTCCAAAGCCTTCACGTAGAAGTTTCGCAGCTCGTCCTTCAACTGAAGCGACAGATCTTTGATTATTTTGATAAAAGTTTAATGGTGCAGGTCAAAAGTACTGACAATTATGTAGTTATCGTCGCTCTTGCTGCAGCCGAAGGTGTAGTCGTAATTGAAAAAGTCAGACACGTTCTTGATAGTATTGGATTTCACCGAGAGGATCGAAGTTATGAAGCCAGAATACGAGTTGTAGATTATCAGGGCGAATATGAGACTGGCGAGAAGCACGGTTTTGCCGGCTCGCGTTCGCGGTGTCCAGGGAGATCCTGAAAGGCATCACTTATGGTATTCATATATGCTTTGAAGAAATTTCAACCATCATTGATCAAGAGACCTTGCATGCACATGATGCTGAGGCACCAGAGCGTCGCTTCGCCGAGACCGAAGTGCTCCTGGTCCTCCTTCCAGTGTATCAGTAAAGTCACGTAGTTGATGACCTCCATAACAGCGACGATGAGAATCAAAGTCCCCAGGACAGATAGTAGCAGTCTGTTGCTGAACGGCTGCAGGAAGATGTTGCTGTAGGTATCCGGAGGCTTGAAGTAGATGCTTCGACTAACGTAACATTGATCTTGTTAAAAAGACGTCTCTAGGGTTGACGAGCAAGAGAACATGGCTTACCTGAAATGAACGATAGGATAACTGAACGACAGCATATTGTTAGTCCGATCAAGGTCGACATCAAAGAAAGCTGCGCCAATGTCGATCTCACCGCTGGTGATACCGTGTACCAGGTCGTTGTTCTCCTTGGTAACCTGAGCTGTCTCGCGGAACACGTAGCTCGTCGTGTTTCCACTAAAATAATGTATATACAATCTAGTCTAATCATCTCTTTTTTTAACTCGAGCATCAGTGTGTCTCACCTGACGTTAAGACACTTCTCAAAGAGTCTGATGAGCTCTTTGAGAGTATCGACACTGCTTGCGTGCTCAGCCTCGCCAAGACCATTTGCATCGTCCCCGTAGAACGTGCTGCTGTTCTGCAGTCCAAAGTGCATGCTGTAATTCCTTTTGAATATCAAAACCACAGATCAGTTAGTCAGATAGTTCTCATTCTATGCCTGTATAAGAGTACGTTGACACACTTAAGATCATTTCTCTGTTTGGGCAGGTTGCGCTCCTTGTTGATGAACCTACGGCTCGGACTCCAGCTATTCCAATCCTCTTTAATGATACTCGCATTCCCGTCGACTCGGATCTTGTAAACCGTTACGGCGTAAAAAACCATTATGGTATGCGAAGCGTTCTCTGTGTCCTGGACGAAGATCGCCTCGGGTGGCGCGATGCTCTGGCTGCGACGCAGACGCTCGTAATCGTAGCGCTGCCCGTAATTGCGCAAGCTCTCACAGGTTCTTTTATAAAAAAAATACACATTTGTATTTTTGTACTAATACTTGGCTATTCTTTATCCCACGCATTACTCACTTGTTCGCAAATTGACGTAGAACAGTAAGTATGACATTTGCCGAGAGAAAGGACATGGCGATGGAGACATCGCTGTCGACGCCGGTTGGCCATTCCTGTACTGCGTCAAAGATCTGCGTACTGTTCCACTTGGTGCTGACCAGCAGCCAAGAGGCGTACTCGCCCAGGATCATCGATCTTATGTTTTTGTTTTTCTCCATTACCTGTAGTACACCATGATATTCGATTATGTAGCATTTGCAAATCGCAGCTCTGTATAGTATACAATACCTTGTTGAGCATGTTGTCCTCGGCGTTGAGATCGATATCGTCAATCAACAGGACTACTCCGATCCGATAGGCATCGACTCTGAGGACGTCCGAAAGTTTCGTCGTTTCTGTGAGCGACTTTATTGACACGAACATGCCGTTTTTGAAAAAACACTCCAGAAACGGTCTAGCATACGGACGAGTGCAATCTGCGTGCACATGGATTTAATAATAATATTATATAAAAATGAAAAACGCAAAAGAGATAACAAGAGAGGACTCCAAACCGTCATTGCCGATGCAGTCGAACAAGACAATCTGCTTCCATCGCTCATCAACGGCATAGTCGATGATCATCTGAAGGGTGAGTATCGTCGGCGGCATCGATGGACTACCGAATTCACTGGACTGCGACAAGCCAACCAGAAGAATCAGGACGACAAACAGGGCAGCCAAAAATTGCGCCATTGTGACTAATCACTTGGCAAAGAAGAACACTCCTTGAAGAAGTGTTGCTCTTTAGCCATCAGCTATCCCTGCGTTACGAAACGTCGATACGGTTACACTTGGCGAAAATGAAAAGACTGCGCCCTATGAATTATTTACCAAGCAATTGTTCAGTCAACGCTTGCTTCTTCGGAGTTGCGGAAGAATGCGATGAAACGGAATTGCCAGCTCAGGTGAAAAGTGGCAGGTAGGTGGTCGTGTAGTGCACTCTGACTTATGAATTACGAATGTCAGAAAGAGCTTGCGGGAATGGCGAAGAGGAAAAAGCAGCAGTACGGTATAAATAGAAAACAAATATGGGAGTTCCGCTGTATTTCGAGGAGCGATTACTAAAATGTATTTTATGGATAATCAATATAAAGCGCAGTGCGACACAACTACATACAATAAAAATTAAAATTAAAATTAAAAATTATATATACTTGTATATAGAACACCTTACAGTAGTTTCAGAACTCAAGGAACATAACGATAAAAAACAAATTATCATCGTTTTATCACCGTCGACAGCTCGTCAATCGCAAGGGCTCTAACCTCTCTGATACACATCCATGTAAGCATCTACCCAAGAAGCTCGCTGTTGTTGATCACAAATCACGAGGTGTTTGAAAAAAAAATCCGTTGACCCGTAGCATGGACCGACCTGAGAAGCGACTCAAACCGTCCCGTCGACGACACGGACAACAACAGTCGCAGCGGCAGAGTAAACGGCAACGACGCCAACCTGCACCACAAGGGCAACATAGCCTGGACAGCCTACCGCCCGAGGTGCTAGAGATGGTCCTGCGGTTATTGCCGTATCGAGATCTCGCAAACACGGTGCGACTCGTCTCCAAGTCAGTCTTCCACAAGTTCAACACACTACAAACTACATATTACACTATTGGAGGTTATATTACACTTATTCACTCTCGCGCACTTTTTTTCAACGCGATGCAGACGCTGCTGCTCGGTGGCGACGACGATTCTGAATAACGCCTTTCTTTCGGCTGGGGGTCGGCTAAACTTGGCTCTGAGTCATTTGGCGCTGTCGACTGAGCGCGCGGGAAACGAGTGCGAACTGATCCTGTCCGGTCGAGCCCACAACAGCCTCGAACTCGTTCGCGCCCAGTACGATTTGCTCCGCGCCGTCTGCTGGCGCTACACTCATCCACCGCGCACTCAACGTTTCGGCAGACTCTGCTTCTACGCTGGCCTCATCCTGGACGAATTAGACGCGCTGTTGGACAAGGCCCAGAAGAGTCCCGGAGATCTGCTGGATAAGGAGGGACCAGCTCAGTGCGTCACTCAGTTTGGGGTTATGTGCAAGGCCTTTATGAACTTTTTCGAGAAGGTCTCGGAGCGTAAGGTCAACAGGTGCTGATGAATTCGAGGGGGGCAGATTATAAGATCACACGATCGCCAATGTCAAAATGGTCCGTCACTTCTGCAGTAGAAACAGTGTGTCCTCGGGTTGCAAACCGGTAGATCTGCTGGACTGCTTGTTGACGGGTCGGGAACTGCTGAAACTCCGGGTCTCGAGTGGACGACGACACGACAGTTGCCTCGTGAGCATGAAGTTGCGTTACGTCCTGAAGCGCGCCTGGTTCACTTGCCTGGAGGTGCCTGGCAGAGACGACAGCGCTGAGAACGAAGAGTGCTGGCGCGATCAGCAACGCTTCATGTATCTCCGCTTGCGGAGACTCGTGGGCAGCTCTAACGAACATCATCTCGAGGCTGTCCATTTCGAGCGCGAAAGACTTATGACCGAGACCACAAACGATCTCTTGCCGCCACCCAAGATACCGGCATGCTCCACTTACTCGGGTACGTGTTACCGACCGTCGGTAATTAATTTTGAGCGTATGGTCCGCAACTTATTCGCCTTTAAAATGCAGGTTATGGCGAGTATGCTGGCCGATTTTTCTACTATGGCAATATGAACGAGTACGCCTTTGACAGCAAGATAATGGACGCCTGGCGCCGCAATACCATCCGCGACAGAATGCGCAAACGAGCAGCCGACCGCAAACCGTGCTATGATTTGCTCATCAACGTCGAGCTCAAATGCTCGCCTGAACTGGCTCCACTTGCCGTTAGGTATATACACACTGGATTTGCGCAGTCTTTTAAAAATAAAAATAAAATCGTCTTAGAGACAAAATTTTGTCAACCCAGGTCCCTGCTAAAATGCGACGACTTTGAGAACCAGACGAACGTGGAAACTCATCGTCCATATCTGTACCTGAAGCTGAGCATTAGCTGTCCCGCCTCGGTGTCCAACAAGTTGCCCGGTCAGTTCGTCTGGGAGTTGCGCAATCCTCGACGACATCGCGGCCGGCATCACTCTGTCAGCGACAATTCCTGACCAAGCTGTGGAACTTGAAAATTTACTTTTTCTTTCTGCTTTATAACGAGTTTATACCCTGAACTTTTTGTGATTCTACCTGACGATCGGTAGAGTATTTTACGATACGATAGTTTTTATTACCTTTTTTTATTCTTTTCTTTATAATATAGTAAAGGCCTGCTGATTTTATCGGGAAATGGTGTCCGTTTTATTGATATTTGGAGAGTATGACACTATACAAAACGTCGAGTATTTGGTAATATCGCATGATTTTAGATTACGACTTTAACCAAGCGCCTTTTCTTAGATCTGTTAACTTTTTGAATTTTTGTAATGATGATATCACAGAAAAAAAGAAACTATCCCTATTAAATAAAAGTTTTAATCATTTCTATAATCAAAATTTATTTACAAGTGTTATTACAAACAACGCTCTCATTCTCTCCTCCTCTAATAACCGTTCTCGACGAAAGTTTCTAATTCTTCGCGGCGACAGTGTCCTTCTCCTCGATCTCATCGTGAATCCTGCTGGGTATCCAGGAATTCTGGTTAAGCTTTTTCGCCCTGTCTTCCAGTATTCCGTAAACAAAGTGATTCAACAAGATGCCCTGTGGCAGAGCAACACCCTGGAAGCGGTACATGTGGTCTGTTTCCTCGGACTCGATTTTGTGCACGCTGGCTACGGTGACGCGGCCGACTATACCGGTGTTGCCGACCATCGGGCCTTTACTTATGTCGATATGCTCGCCGATTCGGTAAAGCCTAATGTGACCTTCGCTCGACTTGGCGATATCGGGGATTTGCTTGCTTTTGAACGGGTTGTCCTGGAACATGTCTAGAGCTAACTCCTCGGAGACCTCGAGGCGCTCTACCGGGTGGTTTGCGCTAGCTATCTTGACGAACTGAGCCGACATGGCTCGTAACTGCGCTGTGGTCGGACTCCAGTCGGGAAGATCCAGGACTACGTCGTAAGTGAAGCTGCCGGATTTTAAGTTTGGTCGTGGAAAGCTGTAAAATAATTTGATTTTAAAAATAAGTAAGCAAAACTAAATCTATTAATTTATTATTTTTCAATGATGTATATTTAACAGAAGCTAACAATCTGGAACATTATTTTTACCTGTGAAGGTAGAGTTGAATATCATCCTTGAAGGAAGAGTCAATCATCGCACCCATGATGAGAGAGCAAGTACGCCAGAAAGCAGGATTAAGAGCAGGTGATTCTTTAGGCATGTGCATGGTTAGAAATCTGATTTCGCAGTCTTTGGTAAGTGGTTTGTGCATGTCCCAAGGAACACCATCTACTAGTGCTAGTGCAGCTGTTTTATGAATGCCCTCTGAAATATGCTTAGCACAGTCATCAGGAGTCGATAGATCTCTGTTCATAGCAAGTTCTAGAGGGGGATCATCTTTATCTGTCGGTAGATATTTCACACCGATCTTCTCAATTCTTCCAACTTCTGATTTTAACCTTTCCTTCTCGTTGTCGAATATCGCGTTTCTACGCTTCTGCCATTCTTCCTTGACAGATATGCTGGAGTGTCGTGCCTGAACCTGAGCATGGACACGCAGTCCAGCTCTACACACAGTTTTGAATCTGCAACAAACGTGTGCATTACATGTCTGACAATAAATCATAAATTTTTTTCGAGAATTGCGCAACAGATATTAAGTACATAAATATTTACCCTTGAATCATTACGAATATTGGTCGGTTTTTGAGGTTATATTTACTGATTCTTAAAAGCCGTTCAACACAGTAAAAAGCAGGAATGCACTACGTTTCTCATCATCACCCGGATAAAGGATCCATTTCTCTTTGATATTTCGAGGGATTCGAAGGACTTCGTTGCCGTATAAAAGTACAAATTACAAAACTTTGAAGAAAAACACTACAACACGCACTACCGCAAAGATCCACTTGTGGTAAAAAAATAATGTGCCGTATAGTACCACGGTCGGTAATTTAGGCTGCGGCTCTGTTGATATACCGATTATATCGATTCAGCCTCGAAAGTGGGAAACTTGAAAGTCAAATCACAAATAAAACTATAGAAGCGCATAATTCTCATACAATTCGCGCATATACAAAAAATATCAAACTTTTGTAATATAATATAAAACGGTCAGTCCCACATGACAAGGCAAGATAAAAAAAAGCCGACGAACAGCTGCAGAGAAATCCATTAAAAATCAGCACCGCCCTTAGCGCATTAAAACGATCTAGTATAAGTACGCCAAGGGGGGGCGTCGCGAATAATCTTCACGCAACGCATCGCCGGAAAAGCGAGCGGTCACGTCCCGCGAGGCCGATCTGGGCGGTCCGGAGCAGCAGCAGCTGTGTTTTTCCGGAAGCCCTCGGGGGACGCGCGGCTACTACCGAGATCTGCGCGCGCTCGTCCTTTATGATTCACCGCGCCGCGCATCAGGATAGGACGGATTTTTTACGGCCTGGCGCGCTTTGATTCTGATTTCGATACGCGGGGCTCTCTCTCTCTCTCTGTATTAGATTCTATTTTCGACGGTTCAAACGTAAATGTATGGCTCCCTCGGGTGGAACCTTTTCTCTTCGCCGTAAATTGATTGACAAATGGAAAGTAAATTTTGTCGAGTAGCTTAAGGGGCGGCCTTTGATGTCGCCGCAGCGGTCTTTTTTTTCACAGTGAAAATTGGTGACAGATAGTTTCTTTTTCAAATATCGACGAATTATGGGAAAAGAAGATAATTACGCTTCCTAATTAAAACTAAGCCATATATCAGTATATAGCGAATGAAGGACAAAAAAAAAAGGAAAACGCACATCAAAGTCTCGAGAAGTTCACACGTTTATTTCAACGAAGCAGGCTAGTCCAGAGAAAAAAAATATCACGGAGAACATCAAAGAGCGAAGTCGCGAGAGTAAAAGCTGCGCAGCGAATAAACTCGCTTATATATCCAAAGCCCGCGCAAAGTTCGAATTCGCAGAAAGTCTCGTCGCTCGAGAGAGTATAACACACTGCCATCAGAGGAGTAGCAGCTGCTAGAGGTGTGAAAACCCAACCCCTATTATACATATATCCCAACCGCGAGAAAAGAAGCTGCTGCAGTCACAGCTCAACTTCGCTTGGCGCTTTAGCTTTGCACACCTCGCGCCGAGAACTCAAAGCCGGAGCACATTGTGTCGAGGGAGCTTTGAGCGAGATCGTTTCGTTAGTCGTCGCGCGGGGCTGATTCGAAAAAAGGCCAGGAGTAGGGGGGGGGGTAGGATTGCCCGGAGGCTGATCCGCCGCGGTAGCAGCGAGATTGTCGACGCGGCGACAGTAGCTCTCCACTGTACTGCGGTGGGGGGGGGGGAGAGAGAACAGATCAAAGGCTGCGCCGCGGCGAGGATCAAAGGAGATTCGCGAAGTCGAAGCAAAGGTGCGCTCGCGCGCCACGTATTATGCGCCGAGAGTTGAGGTAGGGGGAAGTAGACTGAGGCTCAGCTGAGGGGATAGCTTTTTTCATCTTCGAGTGTACAGGTTTTTTAAATCTCGATCGCGTGACCTGACTGTACGTATTACTTAATTTGAATTAAAAATCATTCGCCGCGTTATCTTTTACTTTTATTTCTTAAAAAAAGTATAAGGCAATACCAGAAATTCTGTTCGTTTCCAAAATTTCTAGATAAACGTTATTTTAACGAGGGTCATTATCCGTACAATATACTTGTGACGATACGAGACAATAACGCAACCTGTTGACTGCGGCGAGCCATGTATTATAATATAAGCGAGCTACCCAAACCAAATGAAATCTAATAAAAGCCACAAGAAGCAGACAGGATCAAAGTGCGTCTACCACCCCGTATAGCTCCGCCGGAGAATAATAACGACTATATACAGCAGCAGCGCTATCTGTGCCACACGCGCGAGATAATTAAAGCCGACGTCGTGCAGCTCTAACTAGACGCGCGCAGTATATATCGTGGCAAAGGGCTGTAGAAAAAGCTCGACCGCGAAGATCAAAGGACTCGGAATTTTTCTTCCCCCTTGTGTCGCGGTAATCGACGGTTTATCCGCTAAGCGGGCACGACACATGGGGGGCCGTGTTGTGCGGGTGACAAGGAGCCTTTTAAAATATTCGCCGGTTTTCAAAACGTTCCGATCGCCCGGGGCTACAGTGTTTATTCGGCGTCACAATGCCTGGCCGATATTCGGAGTAGAGAATACACTCGAGACTTTGATATATATACAATGCTGCTGGTTTATTTCTGCTCGAGTGTTGTGGCCGCCGCCGGCTGTACTCTGATGCACTACTGTCAGGATTATTAGTATATAACGTACATACATATCAAAGGGGATGCTTCGAAAGCGTCTTTGATTGTATAACTGTCTAATGGGAGAAGCCTGGTTTATTGGCGTTAGATATAGTTTAAATAGCCATGACGAAAACGAAATACTCACACCTAAAAAAGTCTCTCGGCGGCGCCTAGGCCATGATCTCCCCGCAGGCAGTTTCTTTATACATAAAAAAGCAAACACGACAGCGCAGCTGCTGCAAGTGTATTATAGAGTAGAGGGAGTTCAACTCCACGGCCACTGGAGGTCGCCTCTCGCTCCGGTCTCGCGCTCGCTCTCTCTCCCTCTCCCTCCTCTCCCGCGAGTCTCTCGCCATATACATACACTCCGCGAGAGAAAACACAGTCCGAGCGGCGCAAGTGCCGAGCTGCGAGCGAGCCTCTCCCCTCGTCGCGAGAGCTGCACTGAGAGCGAGGTTAAAGCGGCCCCCGCGCTGTAGGCGTGTTGTCTTGCCCATCAGTGTTGTCGTGCAGTGTATACCACCTCGTCGTCATCGTCGTCGTCGTTGTCCTCGTATATATCTCGTGGGTGTCGATGGCTCGAAGCGTCTCGACTCGGCTCCGCTGACTCGCGCGCGAGAAAGAGTTAAAGAGAATAAGAGAGAGAGAGAGACAGGTGGATGTCGCCGCCACCGCCGCGGATCGATCATCAGCAGTAGCGCAGGTGCTACGACGACGCCGGTCCTCCAGGAGTTTGAGGCCTCGGCGGTATCCATGGACGGCCAAGACAAGGCCGCCCTCGGCCGCGCTTCCCTGCAGTGCCTCCCCCCCGAGTAGTGAGAGTTCGGTCAGTGCGCCTTCCCCCGCCATCAAGCCCGAGGATCTCCCGAATTCCTGATCGTGCCTTCGACGAGCATCTGCAGAAGGTGAGTTACAAGCTTATCATTCTAGTCGTCGACGAGGACTGCAGTGTGTGTGTGAGCGCGCACTTTTTCTTTCCTCTCTTTCTCCTCGACGCCTGTGCACTCGAGGTCTGTGCCGTGCGTGTATCGAGCGGCGGGGTTGTTGCCGCCGCCGTCGCAGCGCGAGCAATATTCATAACCTTACTCAAGAATATATTATGCACACTCCACAATATACCTAGAGTGACTTGATGTGCGGGCTTTCCTCGCGGACTGTACCATCCCTAAAAGGTCTGATGCGCGGCGACGCTTCTGTGGCCTTTCATTCAGCCTGCAGCAGCTCTGGATATATAGGGGCGTCGGGATAGACGCCATGGCTAAATGAGCCTCGTGAATAGGCTCTCTCGCGACGGCGCCGTCGCCGCCCCCGTGTTGCTGCTTTGCTCTTTAAAACCCGTCATTTCGTTGGATTCGAGAGAGAAAAAATTGAACGCGTAATATCGCGCGTCTGCTATAAGGTTGCTAAACAACATTGACACAAAACAGTCTGTCGGCCTCATCGATCATTAATCGCCGTACAATAAGGCGGCCCCGCACTCGGCGCGTTAAATAATGAAAGAGCACATGTATAGTAAAAAGAGTGAGAGAGAGAGAGACTCTAGAGGCGACGGCGGCGAGTGAATGGCTCGAGCGTAAACTCCTCTGTGATCAATGAAGTTTATCTTATGAATGCATCAACGTATAGTCGTCGCTAATGACAAGCTCTTGAACTTGAACCGAATACCGGCGGCGTCGGTCGAGCGCAAACAAAAGTAGCTAAAAACAAATGCAGCCACGTGTGCAGTGCATAGTCTGGAAAGCCTCAACCCCATCGAAACAACGTCGGGTGGGGAGGGGGGGAGGCGACCTCTAGGAACTCGCGCATGTGGTTCAGATTAGCGCTGGCGCGTATACGGGTTAAAAATATATGATAAGCTCCACAGCTAAACTACGTTATACTCTCTCTCTCGAGCTGTGTATAGCGCGTAATCCAGTTACGAGAGTGTTGATCATCATTTCTCAAACGCGTAACACACACACGGTCCTGAATTCCATTCTTCGCGAGAGACGTAAACAAACTAAGCTTCTTTTCTTTGAAGTGGATGCGCGAGATCGTATCGCTGTTTTTATTTATTATCGGCGGTTGAAAAATTTAGAGGGGGCACCGTTTTCCAAAGCATTATACACACGAGCGTCCGGAGAATTTCTGTTTTTTTTTCTTCTCTTTCTCTTCATAGCCGTTCTCTCCGCGCGCGCGGCTCCCTTTCAGTCCCGTCGTCGTCGTATCTTTTTCCGTCCTCCTCGCGCGCCCGCCGAGGGTCGCTGCCTCTCTCGCTCTTTCTCCTCCTTCGCAGAGCGCAGCATTTTGTTCTTCTCTCTCTCTCTCGTGTATATACAAGAAGTAGTCTCGAAATCCAGCAGTGTTTTTTCGCCGTAGAGATATCGGCCGGCTACTTATCACCGGGAGATTAGAGGAAAACCAAAAAGTTGACGCGAGAAAAAAAGTGGGGGGGGGGAAGAAGAAGCATAATAATAAAGCAAGAAGAAGCGGCAAGAGGTAAAGGAACTCGGGGCAGAGCAAGAAAGACGGAGAGAGAGAAAAATTAAGCGAAACACGTCGAGCAAGAGAGAGAGCGCGTGTATATATATATACGTATATAAGAGAAAGAGCGGTACGGCAGTTGCGGCGCGCACATAACCGACGACGAGTAGAGAGAGAAAGAGTAAGAGAGCGGGATTCGAACATGGTAGGCGGGAGGAGGAGGAGGAGAGAAGCCTCGACGGCGGCGGCGAGCCTTTGATGTAGACACGCTCGGCGACTCCTTCACGCCAATAAACTAACGGTTAGGTTAAGCTCTCTTTAAGCCTTAATAGCATTATCCTTGGCTCGCGTGCAGCCGGCCCCTCGGGCGTCATCGGACCAAGAACGCTCCTGATGATGATGACGGGCCACTGCTTTGTTGCTGCTGCTGCTGCTGTCGTCGTCGTTGTTGATACACTTGCGCCCTTTTCGCGAGACGCGTTCTCACGCTTTTCATCAGACACGTCCGCGATTTCACACTCTTTTTTATTCTCTCTATACAGCTTTTGTGGGATCGAGCGTTTTGTTCGTGTTCTTTTTAGGTCTATTTGTTAAAATCAAAGCAAGAACCACTTGTTTTTCCTCTGACACAGCTCAGCTGAAAGTTCGACTTGCCAACGCACATAAGTTCGACTATAACTGCACCTGTCGCTCGCGGCTCTGCACGTCACATGCGCGTATATCTGTGTCCACATTATGCGGCGAGTCGTGTTCTTTGATGCCTCCGAGGCACAACCCGGTGACGGCTCGCAAATAGGTGCTGCTGCTGCTGCAGCAGGTGAACTCGCGCGAAACGGATAGACAAATATGGAGATTGATGCAGCGATGCGAAATCGCGCTCTCAGATTTTTTTTCCAGTATTTATATAGTCGTCGAGAAAAGCATATAATCAATACGAGATATTAATTTTCGTGCTCTCGAAAGGCCGATAAACTTGGACAAACTAAACTTGTCGAAATCAGTCCAAACTGCGCCGAGATACAAAAAAATAAATAGGAAGAAAAAAAGCTTCCGCGACGAGAGAGAGAGAGAGAGAGTCGGGGCGCAGAGAGAAAGTTTACCGTGGAAAGAAGTACAAAAAGAGAAAAGCGGCAAAGCAGTAGAGAAAAAACACGCCGTGCCGAGTTGAAGAAAAGCTCGGCTATATAAGGTATATAGCGAGCACAGCTTTAAAGGCGCCTCGGGATAGGGGGGAAAAGTATATAAGTGAATCGACCTCGAGGAGTAGCGCAAAGTGTATAAGAGCGAGAGATAGAGGCAGAAACCGCTCTCCAGAGGCGCGTCGTCGGAAGCTTTGATATGACACAATGAAAGGACGGCTGCTGCTGCTGCTGCTGTGGCATCCACCCCGTCAGAGAGTGAGTATAGCGCACGCTTGAGCGGCGGCCACGTGGTATCAAACGACTCCCTCATCCCCCACAGTAGCGCGAAAGCTCGCTGTGCTTGCTCTCTATTATTGGTCCACTTGGCGCGCGTGCAGTCTCGTGTTTCCCAAAGACACTTGCCAAACGCTGCTAATCGCCGTATACCAGCCCCTACTGATCTCTCTCTCTCTCTCTCTCTCTCTCTCACGTCCCATTGAAATTTATTGAGAAATATTTCAGATAATCGCGAGAGTAAGTATAATTATTATGATACAAGACAAACACACACGGTGTGTTGAAAATTCGCGCGCAGCCGCACAGCAGTCTATTTTTAAGGTCCCTCATATCCGCGGCGGCCGCGACAGGAAGACTTTTGAAGTCCGCGGAGGAGGAAGCACGCAGAGTGGCTCACTCGCCGATTCTAAATTAAGACCTCCCGCACACATACACATATACACACACGCGTATACGTGCGCTGCAGCAGCGACACCACTTGACACTCGTCGGCGGCTCGAGCTATGCGCGCATTAATCCTCGAATAAAAGGAGAGAGAGAGAGAGACACACGGGGGAGTATATAGAGAGGAGGGGGTATGAAACGACGGCGGCAGTGACAGATCCGTTTGATCCATTATCGTCTACCCGCGCGAGCGCGCGCTTAGCTTGCACTCGTATCGCGCCTGATGCATTGTGAGCGTTGCGCGGGGGGAGGCTACTTGCTTTGATTCTCGGCCGACTCTATTGGCCCATCGTGCGTTCATATATATATATACCTATATTCGTCGCTGCTGCAGCTTTGTCGGAGGATACGTCATCTCGGAGAGGCCACACGCAGCAGCAGCAGCAGCATCGGTTGGGGAGAGAGCCCCAAGTGGCCCGGCTCTAAGTGCCTGGAAACTGCCGAGTGCACTTTATGAACGGATTCGCTTCTGCTGCCCTTTGCGCGAACGCGAGCCCCTCCGGCTCTTGAATTCCTCGGCTGCTGCTGCTGCAGAGCTCCGTTTATCTTCTTCCTCCGGTGACTTTCCCCGGTGCGTGCACGATGATCGTCGTCCTCTGAGGATTGGAAATTACACCGGATTGTGTCGCGCGCTTTGGACGGCTTCCAAGCTGTACGATTGTTGTGTGTATTCGAGAGCTCCACTCGTCTGTCTGTAATTTCGTTTCGATACGAGAGTCTCGCCTGTCTGCAATTTCGATACGAGAATAGTTTCGCGAAAAGCTGCTGCTATAATGAATGACACTCGGTATAGCTGCTAATACATATTGGATTTCGACGATGCGGGGATAGTACACTCGAGATGAAAGTATTGCGTCCTCTCGGAAAAATCCATCACCTGCGACGCATACCTATTATACAGCAGCGACAGGAATGCGCACACGGGATACACGTCTGCAAGAAGAGCGGTAACGGCGACCCGCCATCAGCATCGGCAAAAAACACACGCGGCAGCGGCGGCGGCGACGAGAAAGAGAGGGGGAGAGAGAAAAACTGCGCGCGAAGCGTTTTATCTTCCGCCTCGCGCAGCGGCGAGCCTTAATTAAGAGCAATTTCAGCGAGTTCCAGCTAATTGGCAGCCATACTCGCGCCGCGTATATAGAGAGAAGCGCGGAATCCTGCGGAAGACGCGCGAGAATACAGCGCACACGTCCTCGTGTCCTCGTACGTTTTCCGATAATTTTAACTCGCGCGTTATTTAGCGGAAATCGCGGTATACACATCTGCATCATCAGAGGGAAAAATACTCCTGCGCATTACGACGCCGACAGCGTTTAGGATAAACAGAGATAGCCGATCGAGAAATCAGAGCCGCCGGCCACTGGCTCTCGGCTTACACACCGCGCACTGCTTATCCACGGAGTGTATGTGTATATAGTCGGGGTCGATGACCCTCTGCGTGAGATACGGGGACTCGCGTTCCCTAATTCTCGAATGCAAAATTCAATCGCGGTCATACTGCGAAGACTGTAAACAAAAGTGCGTGTGCGATGAAAACATCGGAGTTTCGCGCACAATAACAATCGCGTGTCCGCTTATATAGGCGTCGAGCTCGACCTTGGTATGCGCCTCGATGCACATACACACACACACACACACACACATATAGCAGTAGTAGTAGTAGTAGAATGAGAGAAAGAGAGAGACCCAGTGGAATTCCAGCTTTTCGTTTTTATTTCTCCCGAGGGGGAATCTCGGCGGCGGCATCTGCGCAAAACGTCGATCCTCGGTCTCTCTCTCTTTCTCTTATACACACGCGGCGGAGCCGTACATTACCTTTGGAAAGAGCGCCGCTGAATCCGAATGGAGAGTCGTGTGCGCCCGAGGCGACTCTCGGCGTCTACATGTGTGCAGTTTTCCTTCTTCGTAATGCTCGCCAGTAGAGAGCTATCGAAGAGGTTGAACTTGCGCGCGCCCACACGAGCAGCTGCCCATTCACTGTTTTCTCTCTCTGCTTCTTCTTCTTCTTGCTCGCACAGCAGCAGAATTGTGCAGGAATTTTCGGACGGATTCCATTGAGTTTTTTTGAGCGCCGCTGCATCAAACGAAGCGTCGCCGTTTTTCAGCGCGCGGCGAGAGATACGAGAGGAACCGCGTTTTGTGCGCTGGAATTTTGGGCTGACGCTTATATAAAAGAAGCGAGTCTCGCAACATCCCGGAATAAGCCGATAACGAGCCGACGAAAAACGTCGAGAGAGAGAGAGAGAGATGAGCTGCTTCTCTCTCCAATTTGGAATATTCCGCTGAATAACTTGTTCATCAATCGAAAACAACAACGCCCAGGCGCTCCCTAGACAGACACACAGACAGACCGCGACTTCTGCATTCAGCGGCGGCTCTAAAAGTGCATTAGCGCTGCTGCTACTGCAGCTTTGCTCCCGCACGCGTATGCATGTTTGGCCATGCGGCGAGACAGACGCGCGAGCGCTTTCATCCTCCTCCTCCTCTCTTTACAAATGATATTAGTGCTCGCTCGCGGCGGCGAGTCCAAAAGCAGCAGCAGCCAACCTGCGGTGCGCGACGAGTAGCATCCATCCCCCGGTGCAGTTATCTAGTTAGTAGTGGCAGCTGTCGGCATTTTCTCTTTCTCTCGCTCTCGTGCTTTTTTCTCTCCGTGTTGTTTTTTCTTTCCCTTTTGCCGCGCGGAGAGCTTCTTCCTTCGCCCGGCGACTTTGTTTGCCAAGGAGTCAGACTTTTCAGGCGTGAGAACGCGTCGTCGTCGTGTTGTTTTTTTCGAGCTTTCGATAGACACACACACACACACAAGCTCGTCAAGCGGGGATCGATTGGAAGGTTCGGCTCTGCGCGCACGTGCTGCTGCATGATTCAGCTGAGAGACGTGATGCTTCTCCTCGTTGGGAAAGCATGTGCAAGATGTATAACCGCGAGTCGGGAGAGAAAAAAGAGCATGGCTGAGGAGAAGGATTGTATGTATAAAACAGTATGCATGTGGAAGGATTTCGACGCGTACAGGATTTCGCTTTTACCCTCGCTGAAATATTTACGGGAATATTTATAATATGGCCGAGTTTGCCGCCGCCCGGCGGCTGATGCTATCTGTATATATTTGATGTATGCTGTGATCCCGAAAACCAACTGATCTCTATAAATTTTAAATAGTGGAAAATCTCACTGTTTTTGGGAGTGGATAATTATGCACTTTTTTCAAAAGTATGCAAAGTGTGAACATCCATTCATCTACAAAATGGAGCTCGAGTAGCGATTAGTTCCGATTTGAAGGTTTGATCGTGTCAAACAGAAACTGATATTAGTGGACGGATTTTAAAATTTTCCCCCAGTATTATTACGAGTATTAGTGGAAATGGACTACTATATGAAGTCCTTTGTTGTCTACAAACATATGAAATATGCTTTGACGAACCACGTTAATTTTTAATTTCATCAAGTCGACGCATGCGATTACGGGAATTTCATTGACGCACACAGAGCGAATGTATCGGGAGAACCGATCTAGTAAAAAGTGATTAAAATGGAGTGCCACTTCTAATTTTGTAATCGTTTTTTGTTTACGAACATCAGTTGAAATATTTTTCGACGAATTACTTCAATTTTCAATTTTCTCAATTCGATGCATAAAATTACCGTAAATTTGATTGACACGCAAAGAGAATCTAGCGCGAAACTATTACTGAATCTAATTAATTCTTTATTTCAATCAAAAGTTAACACACGGCTACCATAAATTAATTGTAGCGTAAAAAAATGTAAAATGAATTAATGTTTAAATAAATGTATTATCGGCTGTCACTTATATAATAATTTTTCAAATATTAAATGTATATACGGAAGTCAGTGATTGTCTCCGCTAATTTTCGAAAAAATATTCTGCACTGGGTCTACAGTATAAACGTGTATAACGACACGCAGCACTTGCTGCACTTTACGAATATCGAATGTTTGTCAAACATAATAACTCCTTCCAAAATCTATCTAAATGCATATTACTTTCAATCGCGAATATTATACAAATTCATATTATTTTTTTTTTGATTTCCAAGCAAAAGTGCCACTTCTTTCAAAGCCACTGACAGTGAACGAAAATCGTGCATATCGTTCCAAAGCAGCGAGTAAAAAATTAGAATTTTCTGAATACGCGAGCAAAGCTGGAGCGGAGAGAGAGATGCCCCGCTGCTGCAGCATACACGCTTGCAATTAAAACGCGCGCGCCGGAGAAAAGGAAGTAATGAACGCCGCGCCGCTCGCAAGGAGCCTTTTATAGACGCAGAAAGGGATTTAGAAAAAAAAAACGCCAAGGTCAGTCCTGAAAGGGAATCGCGAAACAGCGTAGGGCGCGCGCGTGTATACGCCGAGGCTAAATTTTTCACAAGCGCTCGGCTCTCTCTCTCGCCTCGCTACTTCGATAACTCGCAAAGCAGAAAAAATAATGATGCAGTATTTGCGCGGAAAACAGAACAAAGTATAATTCCGACTTTGTGTGCGAGTTGCTGCTGCAGTTTCGTTTCCCTTTGCGTAGGTCAACTCGGCGGCGGCGGAGGCGGCAAGTGCCAAAACGAAAACTCCTTTTAATACCCGCGCAAACCCTTTGGCACATAAAAGCTTATTATTCAGCGCACAAAAGAGGAAAAACAGACAGGCGAAAAGGAGAGAGAAAGAGGAATGAAAGAAAAAAGGGCGTATATATACATGCCAGTCCGCGGCAGAAAGAGAGATTTTATTGCCAAGGAGAGAGAAAATCCTTTCGCTCGCGCGCGCCTACCTTTGCGTTTCTCGGGGATAAACATCACACGAACGTTTGCGTGCAACGTTAGCGCAAAGGGAGACGAAAGGTCGAAAGTGCGGATGAGGAAGTACATGCGAAGAGCTGGCTTTAGGGATGCGCGCGTATGTGGGTCGAAGGTGTGCACTGCCTTATATACATACATACATATAGCTGAAGGAGACATCGAGAGTGGTCGCGTTCGAATCCCGCCGCCTTTGATTTTTTGAAAAAGCAGCGCCCGCGAGTTTTTCTCTTTTGCTGAAAGGCACTTTTGCCAGGACGTAAGTAGGTTAAACGGCTGGAACGCTTTTTCCAAACTTCGAGGTCACGTTCGTTTTGCTATACAACCAAAAAAAAAAAAAAAAATAGTAGTTAGGAAAACACGCTCGATTCGATCGCGTCTCGGATATAAGTGCGGTCCTCGATTAAAAACAAAAGCCAAGTGTAAAAAAAGGGGGTCACAAAGCGCTCAAACAAATAATCCACGCATCGAGCGAGCATATATACACGAATAAGGACGAGGCGCGGCGCTGGCACAAAAGAGCCTGTGCGGAGAGAGAAAGGAAGAAACTAAAGACAGACAAAAAAAGCGAAGGAATAAAAAGAGCTCTCTTGCGCGCGCAGAGAGGACAGACGTACGTACGCTGCTGCAGACGTATACACACCCATATATAAAAGCACGCCAGTGTGTCTTCATTGTCAAAGGTGCCGCGCCGCTCGCGTGCTTCACCCGCTCTCTTGCGATCTTTGTTCTTTGATCTGCAGTACTGCTCTGCCCCCCCCTCTCTCGACTATTTTTCTCGCTCGACCCCACTTTGCGCAGCAGCTCTTTAAACTCGCCGTGCGTCTCGTCGAGAGGAAAAGCCGGTCATCAAAAGATCCCGCTGATCTCTTTCTTCCCCCCCCCACCCGAGAGTTATGCCACATTGACCTTTGCGCAGATGCTTCTGCTATAATATAATTCCGCGTATACAATATAATAATATATAAATTATAATCGACGATACTTCCTTAATTGACGGTTCGCGGAAGGTATATAGCAGCAGCTGCGCACACACAGACAGAGACGGACATTGATAAGCGCGAGGAACGCAGCTCTGAGCTATCCGTCAGAGTTTATCGCTCCATCTCTCGCCGTGGCGACGGACGGAGGCTTGACCGCGCCGACAACCCCCGCCGCCGGTGTAAATACGCGTGAAGTGAATCAGAGACAGCGGCGAAGATGAAAGAGCGCTTGCGACGACTACTACTCCCCCCCTCCCGAACGCTTCAAGACACCGGCAGCACCTTGGCACTGTCGTCGCTTCCACTGGTCCCATTGTTCGCGCTTTCTTTTTCTATATCCTCTCGCTGCACTTTACACTTTTCTCTACGGCCTTCTGATGCAGTATATATTATATAGAGGCTCTCGCTTTTGAAAGACTGCAAGCAAGTTTGGACAATCGGGTATACACACACCTACTCGTGTGTCCAATTTGTCGCTGATTAGTCGCGTCCCTTTTTCCGACCGTTTATACGCCACTCTCTGCTCTCTAAAGATTCGCTCTTTACGCCTGTGTGTGTGACCGAGAGAAAGACACTCTCGTGTCGAAACTCGGGCCCGTGAGAAGCGATGACGCAACGATGTTTGCGGCCGAGCGGCGAGATCCAAGCAATTGAGAAATCTCGCAGCAGCAGCAGCTTGTTGGTATATATACCTACGAATTTATTTTTCGAAGAGCAGGCTCTCTTGAGCAATGCGAAATACGACGTTGAGAGAGGAGCGTTTGAGTGATGCTGACGATGGCTTTTTGAATGGAATATTATAGAACCGATTTCGAGTTCTTCTCTTTTTCCCTCTCCTGAGTGACACGCGCGTTACATCCTCATTTTCGGTAGCCCGAAGTTTGGATATACGCGTTTTATCTGCTCGTAATTCATCGTCTGCCATATATAGATAGCGGGGCAGGTGCTCTATCAGATTCGTCGTACACGGCGCTTCGATGAATTTATATTTTTAATTTATCACCGCTGGCGCAGATGATCTAATCGGCTCTCGGTGAACCAGGCAAAAATAATCCGCAATCGAGCGAGAGAGAGAGAGAGAGAAGGCCGTGGATCAATCGATCGGAAAAAAAGACGAGCGTCGACGACATTAAAATGCTCACATCCTGTCGGGGCCCGACTTCTTATATGTGTATTAATAATTCATCAGTCCGGACTTTGCATTTCTTCGTCGCAAGCCCACGCGCTGAAAGTCCCATCAGCCGCAGCAGCAGCATTATTGAAACTCGATTTCCTCCTCGTCTTCAAACGAGCCGCGCGTTATATATATATTTGGATTGGCTTTCCAAATCCATTATCGTCCTCATTGATTCCTCGGCGGCGCCGTTTGAAGTTTGCAGCACACGCACATTTCGAGTTTCCTTATCTCCTTATCAGTATATATAGAGCTCACGTGTATATGCTGCGTTTTTCCTTCAATCAGCTCGCCGGTGTGTCTGATTCACCTGTTTCCAAGTAGCAGCAGCAGCAGCGGCGGCGGTGGTGGTCATCAATTCAGCGTTTCCCCTTTGATTTTTCGCCGTCGACGGGGATTTTTCCCGCGGCGTTTACGGCCGGCCGATGCATTTAATTACGCCGAGAGCAGCGCGCTCTCGGAAACAGGTTTGGCCGCGAGCGTGTGTACGTAGGTATATGTATATATGAAACGCGCGCGCGCACACACAGACACGTCTGAGCGAGAGAGAGAGAGCCAGGATAGTATATACTACCGACATATAATGCCCAGGCTTATCAAGATCTCGCAACAGCGCGCCGCCAGCGCGGAAACCATCAAAGAGTCCTTTGAAGTTTACTCGGTGTCCTCGGCTCGCTCTCTTGGCTGCTCGCTCTTTCTCTCCTTCGCCCCACCTACTTTTTCTTCTTCTTCTTCGTCGTCGTCTTCCGACGCACGAGCGTTTACATATACACATATTATATTATACACACAAGTAAAATTTTCGAAAGCCTTTGACGATCTTTAATCTCTCGTTCCGTCTCTCTCTCTCTCGATCCTTCTTTTTTCTGATGCCGGATCTCAGAGGCTCTTAAGTCGGCCTTTTCTTCGATTTCAATACGACAAATAGTAATCCTGCAGCGCCCCGAGATCTGGATGTGTTTTTCGCTATTGGAGACTTTCACCAACTCTCGTCAGCGTCGTCGTTAAAAACCATCTATATACACTCATACTTAGTTGGTCGCTCGGTCGGGCGAGACCTGGAAAATTTCAAAAGAAAGTCCGAGCTGGCGGCGCTTTGTTTTCGGTATATAGATCGGTTATCGGGTGATTGATCGATTTATGGATGCCTCTTAATCCAGAGCGAGCTGTTTGCGTGCTGATGGAATTTTTACGATTGTTACGACCAGTAGCAGCAGCGACTGAAATTCGTAATCTACAGCACACTGAAAAGCTCAAAGCATTAAAATGAGAAAAAGAAAAAAAAATCTGCCTCGGCATATAAACGTTGCAAAGTCTATCTCTATCCTCGTCTCTCTTTTGCGAGTATATAGCGCGCGCGCTTTATAAGCCGCACGCCGTCGTCTCTCTGCGGGTCCCGTTAACGAACGACGCCATTAGTCCGAGAGCCGCCGCCGCCGCCAGCTCTCGCGCATTAACATATAATTTTACGCGGGGGAAATTATAGGCGACTTAGCGCGCTGCCGCCGCCGCCGCCGTGTTTATTATACGGGGCGAGCGAGCATTAAATCGCGCGCGATGTGTGTTGGTGAGCGCGGAGTCCGCGGGGGGAATTCGGCGTGTGTGTGTGTGTGTGTGAGTGAGAGCGCGCGCATCGCGTGCGGCGGTGAGATCAAAGGGAACGCGCGGCAAGCTGCCCCCTCCGCGCCAGCTTTTTGCAGCGCCGCTCGCTCTAATTTCTCCGTTTCTTTCTCACGCGTGTACTCGCGCTTTTTTTTCGTCTGCTGCACTCTCTCTCTGTGCGTGTGCTGTACACCTCAGTCTGCGCTTGTATTACGCGTTCGTTTATCTGCTGCTCTTGCTTTATCGGAGCCTCTCTATGCGCGCGACTTCAATTGCTCATCGCTCTCTCCCTTCCTCGCCACTGTTATACACTGTTGTTGTTCTCGCGCGAGCGTTGTTCTCTAGAACTCTTCGCCGGAGCCCCCGACAACTGCTACTTTGTTCTCTCTCTCTCTCTTTCTGTCTCTCTGTTTCTGCAGCAGCAGTAGTAGTTCGGAACGACTCAATAGAAGGCGGCGACTTGACGCCCCTCTCCGGGCACGTCTCGGTACATTGCGCCCGGGAACTTTTCCCCGCGCGCTCGGACAATAGCCGTGAGCGCTTGGGGCTGCCTTTGAAGTTTGCCGCCGCCGTATAGCTCTCTCTCTTGGCTCTTGACGCAGAGAGCGGAGCGAGCACGACATCCGGAATTCGTTTGAGCTAATTATTAACGGATTATCCGTCGCCGTGTACGGCTCGAATCGTTACGGATTATCTCTACGCGGCGTCGCCAGATGACGCGCGTATATTGCCCGACTGTTGTGTCGCTCTCTCCTCCGTCGTCGAGAGCCTCGATTGTGAATAGTTCCATATAAGCGTCGAGGGACTGATTTTTTTCGATGAGGTTGTTGATTTTAGACAGATTATGCGTTCGCGGCCGGAAGCTTTTCGGCAGAGCCTATACAAATATTCTTGGCTCTCCTTTTATTGCAAACGAGATTACCCTGCTGGTACCATCATATTTTTTTTATCTAATCTAAGCGACTTTTCTTTCTGTTTCAGGTGAGTTTGGAGCTCTTTGATCGTTGCGCCTGCCGCGTAAGTGTCTAATATTATAGCCTACACGGAGTATTCCATTACACACACAAACTGATGCTGCAGACATGAGAAACCGAGGCTGCTGCTAAACAATTAATAAAATCCTCATTTGTCAAAGAGATACCGCCGCCGCCGCCGCCGCCGCCGCCGCCTTATCAACGGCAATAAAATTCTGAGCGAATCTCGATCCTCCATCGTTTCCGTCGATCGTATATTCATCACTCCGTATCTACGTTCTCGCACGCACGGCCGATGATCTCACGCACGCGCGGCGCCTTATTCTTCTCGATCTCACCTCTCGCTCGAAAACAAAATGCACATCAGTATATGTATAAATATATACATCGTGCACTGCCGACGAAATCAATCTCAGGCCCCGGCGGTTTTCATCTCGGACTCGTAATTGCTCCACCTGATGGTCCTCACTGCAGCTCTCGTTTTTTGCAGGCAGCTCTTTGTATGTATATACAAGTATAGTAAAAAGAGTGCACGTGGGGGCGTATTCCGAGATTGAATGTGTCTCCGGCAGCAGGGAGAGAGAGAAAGAGGGAACCTGCTTTTTTCGGACCGATCGTCTCGCCCGAGGAGGGACTGAGCCTGAATTAAAATCGAATCTCCAGCCCGGTTGTTGTTTTTCGGTGCCGGGAGGGATCCCTTGCGCTCGAGTGACACGCGCGGAGCAGCGCGAAATTGGCCCTGTGTTTTTTTGAGCGGCGAGCGTTTGAGAGAAGAGCTCGATTTGAAGAAGACGAGGACTATATACTCGTCTGCTCTTCTTTTCAGGACTGATGCTTCGTTGCTTTTGATCCGCAGACGAGAGAGTAAATCAGGCCGATCGTCTCGATGTTCGATTTATTCCGTCCGTTGCTGGTATTTTATAAAACAATTGTTTTTCTCTCCACTCGAGCTATATAAGGTTGTGTTCGTCAAAGACACCGGTGCTGCGCAAGCGGCGAAATTAGCGCTAATCGCCGCGAGCTAATCTCTAATATCGCGAAAGTTGACGCCGCACCGCGAAAAGATCCGCAGTTTTCTCATGGCTCTCGTGAATGGGTCTGGCATCATCCTCCCCCACTGCATCTCGTCGAGACAATCAGACGGCTGTCGTTTTACGCTACGCGCTACTCTCGCATGTGCTGCTGCTACAGTCGCGTAATACGCGAAGCTAATTGCGACTCGTGTCGGCGGCTCCGCGCGCCGACTCATTGATCATGAGAGAGAGAGAGAGAGTATATACGCACACATATACGTATATACTTGCGTGTACCTACACACACTCCGGCTTTTCCGCGTCGGCGGCTTTTGACGCCGCCGTTCATCATCAGCAGCACCGCTCGCTCGCGTCTGTAATATTCTCGGAATTCGTGTAATATACTCTTTTTTTTCTTCTTTAATTTCGTTAATTGCGGCTGCTGCTGCTGCTTTTTTCCTCTCCCCCCTGATGTTGCTGCTGTCGGCGGCACGCGAGATTACACAACTGCTGATGCCGTCAGACACGCTCTTTCTCTCTCTTTTTTTTACTCCTTTGAGCGACGCTGTCGAACAGTGTCTTCGATAAATGCTGATGTGCGCGCTGCAACGATAAGGCGTTCGGAAAATAAGGCGACGGAATTTTTAAAAGCCACAGGGCACACTAGCCACATGCACCGCATGTTATACCTGCGCAAGCGAGTAAGAGAGACAGAAAGCGAGCTCCTCTCGAAAAAGCCCAGCACACACTTCTTCGGCTTCCTTTTCTTCTCTCGCGCCGCTTGAAATTCGGCATCTGAGGACCCGAGAGCCGACACGACCGGCCAGCGCAAGAGAGAGAGAAAGATAAAGAACACAAGGCGGTTGCTCTCCGAATGACGAGGACGGAAAACAACACAGCCGGCGTCGAGAAGAAGCGAGAGAGAGAGAGAGAGAGAGAGAGAGAGAGAGAGGTGCCGCAGTGGCCCCGAAGGGGAGAAGATAATAAGAGCGAGCGAGACGCTGCAGCAGCTCACGATATAGAAGGAGGAAGACAGAGAGAAGAGCTTGGCGAGGAGAAAGAAGGCTCGGCGGCGACAGCGCCGGCAGAGTATGAGAGAAGGGGGAAGGACGAGGGAGCGGGGAGGGAAAGGGAAACGACAGCTGGCTATGTGGTTCTCTCTCTCTCTCTTTCTCTCGCTTATGGTCACTGACTGCTCCTGCGGCGGACTACTCAGTCGCGGCTCGATCACAGCGTAGGCCGGTTATATTATATACGCTGCAAGCACAACCTTTCCTGCTTAGCTGATGCCACTGCGCGAGGTCCCCTCTCTTCGGGGAATCGTAAATCGCGCCTTTGAAGTCACCGCTTTTCGGGAAAAGTGCGCGACGCCAGCGCCCCAAGGCTCTACTCTGCCACACTACTACTACTGCCGCTGCTGCTGCTGTTGTTGTTGTTGTGCAACCCTCAGTCGTGGAATAGTCCTCGGGTCGGACTGAACTGCTTCGCTGTCTCGACGTGTTTTTAAAAAGTGCTGCCAATTTCGCGCGTGTTCATACATATACCGTTCTGTGGATCGGAGTTTCGACGACACGTGCTGCTGCTCCTGCTGGAAGAGTTGATGGTTGGTTCATTGTTATTTTCTTATTATTGAGAATTGGTGAAATAAAAAAAAAAAAAAGAAAAGTGAAGTGAAACGAGAGCCTCCGGAGTATTTAATAATGATGAAAAGAGAGTGCTTCTGGAATTTGTGCGGCTAGGTTCTGTTTGTGAGCGCAGAGAAAAAAAAGAGAGAGAGAGAGAGAAAGGCGCGATAACCCTCTTGCGAGAGTGCAGCGAAGGGAAAAAAGTGAGGTTAGGTGCGCCCGAGAGCCAAACATGTTTCTCATGAGCGGCGGGGAGCGGCGGATTGCTTTGATCCGACTCACTCGGCCTGCTAGCAGGCCTGCATCAGTGCTCCACTAATGGTTTTATATCTCGAATATGCGACCGCTCGGCACTCATGGCTCCAAACAAGGAAAAGAGGTACTGATAATCGGCTGATTTTTTCTCTGCTTCTTCTTCTTCTTCTTATTCTTTGTTTATGCGCGCTCCGGAATCGTTTTAGGCCTTTTTCGAATCTGATGCTAATTCATTAGCAGATTGGGAACGCATGAAATCAATTGCCATCATCATACAAACTTTGGACGCTCGTATTCTGCGTATACTACTATACAATACACACAGATCGCGTTTCCGAGAAGGGCAAACTCTCCGTAACGATTCTTAACTCAGATCAATAAACTCCCGATGAATCAATGAATCCAGAGAGAAATATCCATTCACCTTTGAGCAGCTCGCGCAACCCTTTTGAAAGATCAAAGCCACTATATATATGAGCTCTATGGCGCAGGATATTCGAATTCAAAATTCCCCCGCAATTAAGCATTCGCTTCCTTTTGATCTGCAATAAGAAGGAGTGACAGTAGCTTTTTAATAATCCCGCAGCCATCATTAATTTACTTTCGATACGCGTGTATATACACACATATTTTATGTATTTTTTTTTTCAACGGGGCGTCGGCGGCCACTCCAAGAGAGAGAGAGAGAATGCGATTAATGAGTCTGTCGGCGAGCGATTTGCTCGAGAAATTCATTAGTCGGCGAAATTAATAGGTCGAAGGGTCTCGACTTGCTGCGGCACAGCGAGAGATAGAAAGAGAGAGAGAGACGGAGAGCAATGCTGCACCGACAATTTATGTTTCGCCTTGCCGCTATTCTTATGTGCGGTCTGCCGCTCAATGGTCGCTTTCTCTTTACCTACGCCTTCTAACTGTTAGCGTTTTCCCTTCTTTTGTTCTCCGCGTGTCTGTCTGTTGTAAAATTCGATGCCGTCTACGTAATTCCATCATTTTTTCGCTGCTCAGTCATAAAAAGAAAAACACGGAGCCCTAAAATCAAGAGTCGCTCTCGGTATCTCGGTTTTCGCAAAGCTGCGCATATTTCAGCCCGCTCACACACACACACACAGACGCAGCTTGAGTTCATTACGAGGGAAAGGAAAACAGCGCAGCGGATCCTTTAGAAGTTTTCTTTGAAAAAGCCCCTGGAGCGCGCGTGTATAGGCCGGCGCGTATATACCGCATAATACACCGCAGTGGCGGGTCACTCCGCGCGATAAAACTGCGCTCTCGCATAGGTGAGCAGCTGAATGGCGCACACTCGCAATATGTATGTATGTGTGTATGTATGTACATGCAGTATATGTACGACGGCACCTTCGCTCCGGCGCCGACTTTGAAGTCGGCCGCGCTTCCCCTCTCCTCGGATCGAGCGTGTGCGGGGCCATTCACCAAATCCGCTCGAGCGCGAATCTTGATTCTATTTGGGGGGGCTTAGGTTAATTCCACTCGGTGTGGCTCGTTGCTTCGATCCCCGACACTTTGTGTGCCGCTCCAATGAATGGCTAATGGGTATTAACCTTGAGAGATCGCCGCGTTTTATCGCACTCTTGGAACGAGTCGTCTGCTACAGCGTCGTCTGCTCGTTTGTTTTTTTTTCCAAAAGAACGCGTCGTCTGCTATACGAAACGCAAATTAATCGTGCGCATGCGAGCTTATATATTATATACTTAGGAACGAAATTTCGAAAAAGCGACGGCCGATAAATTGAGCCAACCCGAGCGCGTCGGATTCTCGGAAGTCTTCCCTCCCCGCGCGCGCGCGAGAGCGGTATACGCGGAAAAAGCAAAAAACAAACGGGGCGAGTATACTCTTGTAGCGCGGGAGAGAAAGAAAAAAAGGAGAACTTTAGTGGCCCATTCTCTTTCTCTCGAAATAAAAAGGAGCGACCGAAAAAAGCAGCAGCGGCAGCAGCAACGAGGAGAGAGAACGTTATATACAGCTCGCGGGGAAAGTCGCCGGCGCCGCTGCTGCATCAGCGTCGTGAGGAAAACGACTGCGGCGGCGGCCTTTGACTGCAGCCACTCCGGCGCGGCGGCGACTTTTACCTCGATGGGTAAACGCGAGCGCCTCGAGTAGCTTTGTATAATATGTCCTGATGTACATACATACATAATACGTATACCTACGTTTTTTAAACGACGCTTGTACTTCTGATATTATGATGCAGGGGAAAAGGGAGTGAAACCTCGTCGGTCCTCGCTCTTTTTTCTGGTTCTTCTGGCGGATTTACTTCTGTACGGCTATTGTGTTAGCTGTGTGCGTGCGGCTGAGGGTACAGCTGTTGATTCTGATCTCGAGCCGTGCTGTGTTGTGCTATGTGTGTGTGTGTGTGACTCATTTCGAAGATACCCGGTTTCCTGTTCCTGCCATCACGAAGCAGTCTTCGAGATGTGTGGCTTCGTTAGAGCGTCGTGCCTTTCCTCCAACATGTGTTGGTAATCCTATTAACTCTCGGCTCTGTGGCTTCGAATTTTCACAGCAGAGCCCGGTATATTTTTTCCAAAATGAAAGCCACTATTCATGGCGGCGGAAAAACAGATAAAATATCGTATATACTCATTTCAATGGCCCTATAGAAATTCGGTATCAAAAGTACCAAAATTTTCTGACCGTCTCTGCATATAATACCCACCGCAGCAGCAGCAGCAGATCTCGATAAGCTTACATATTTCTCCTGAAAGCAGCGCCGGGAATTCATCACATAACACAGCTGGCCAGTCTTACTCCTCCTCGGGTCTAATTGAAATGCCCAACCGAGCTCTGCGGGTCACGATAACCCCCCACATACACAAAATAAGCCGACGTTTTTCGAAAAAGTCCTCGGACTATCTTCCGTCTGCCATCTTACATTCTGCGAACTTTCGACATTATACGCGGTGAATAGGAAATAGATGCCGGTGAGTCGATTGCGCTCTTTTGGGAAAAAAAAAAAAAAATCGGCCCCGATAAAATATCGCAAACGCCGCGGCTTTCAAGTCTGTCTCTCCGCGCATTGTACTGCACACACACGGAGCGAGAAAGAGAGGCTGAGTGCCGCCTACGCACTCGAGACTGCTGGCGACGCGCCATGCCGGTGAATGCACACAGATACAACACATACACACACACGCGATTCCAACTCGGCGTTCCTGTCTCTCGTACTCGAGAAAATACTTGACGTTGACCTTCGCGGTGTTACACGGCGCGCGGTGGTGGCTCGGGGAAAAATTTATCTAGCGCCGCCGCTTGAGTTGTATCTCGTCCGGCGACGGCGAGATCAAAGCAGTTGTTCCTCTTCCTTATTGTGTTGCTCGGCCGGCCAGCCGCGCTCTCGCGGAATTTTTATGGGGCCTATGAGCGCCGCGCCGGTTTATTTTTACGCCGATTTATATATTTGATCCCCGCTCGCGCTCGCGCGAAAATACCTCCCGAGAACCGGTGCCGTCGCTTTGATCGGCTTCGTTTATTTTTCCTGCCGCAGCTCCTTTTTTATCGTCTTTTATCGCCGCTCATTTCTCGATCTCTCTCTCTCTCTCTCGCGCGCGCATATACGTGTGTGTGTATGTGTACAAGAGAGAGAAAAAGGAAGAAGCCTGCTGCAGAGTCGGGCTCTAAACGGGACGGAATGTTATCTCGGCGCGTATCGCGACGCGTATTTTAGGCGGCGTATAAAGGAAAGCGTTATAATGCGGTTCCTTTCTCTGCATCGTCTGCAGTCTGCAGAGGAGAAAACGAAGACTGAGAGAGAGACTCTTGAAAAGAAAAAAGAAGAAGAGAGTAATATAGTCCCCCTCGTGTCTCCCGCGGCTATTCCGGAGGTTATTTATCCGCGATTAAGCTCCAATTAGAAGACAACAGCTTCTCGCGCCGCTGCTCGGGGGGGAAGAAAAACGAAAGGGGTCTCGAAAGTGGCAAAGTTACTTCTATTCTCGTTATTATTAGGCCATCAAACCGCGAGAGTGTGTGTAGGATAGGAATGTTTTTCAATGGAAATTTAAATTCCACTCGCGCGAGAGAGTTCACAGAAGAAAAAAAAGAGCACGTAGAACAAATTTCGAATGAGATTCAATGAACTCTCGGCATTGTCGTCGAACAATGCAGCTTACTCGTGCTCGCCGCAAATAGATTCTTCAGACGCCGACGCGGTATATACTTCCGGTTGTTGTTGTTTCTAGGAGTCCATAGACGTCGCCGGTCTACTTCCAGACTCGAGTCACGCTTTTCGCGGTGATGCCTATACTATGAAGCTCACGATAAACTTTCCTATATTTTTGACACCTAATAATCGCGAAGCAGAAAAATCGGATAGATGTAGACTTTTCTCCGTATTGACCAATTCCATCAAGCAACAATAGACGGATCTAACCTCAAGACTCCGAGAAATGCGAGGATACGCGGAAGCCCCGCGAGATTCCCACGTACGCACGCAAGAATAAGAGCCTCTCCTCCGTTGATGCCTATTAGTAGCTCGCGTGTATTCGATAAAAGTGTCGGACTGCAGGCTCCTGTTACGCCGAATCCGGCGAGCAGAAGAAAAAGACCCCGAAAAAAAGGAGCACTCGCGCGCGAGCGTTTACACACACACAGTCGCAGGTACCGTCTCTCTCTCTCTCTTTCGTGGTCCTTCCTGGAAATTCGACCTTCACCTTGCCCTCGCATACCAGCACCGAAAACGGGTCGTTCTCTTTCTGTGTTTGTGTGTACACGAGGAAGAAGAAGAAGAAGCGCCGACGACGACGGATTTTCCGTTTCCAAGGATCGCGCTATATAGCTCTCTCTCTCTCTCTCTCTCTCCGATCGTCGCATAGTACATACCACACGGTGCGCGTTATTTATCGTCCCGCGGCGAGGGAGAAGAAAACGTTCGCAGCGGGTTTTTCTCTCTCTCTCGCTGGGAGATCTTGTGTGTATACTCGTGCCGACGCACGCGTATATAGTTGATCTTTCTCTGCGTGTGATTTTCCTTTTTTTCTCTCTCTCTCTCTCTCTCCAATGCGCTTGCTTTTGATCTTTCCTCCCTCTTCTATGAGCGTTAAATTTCAGTCGGGCTTGGAGAGAAAGTTTTCTTTCGAATTTTTTTGATTAATTATTATCGATCGAAATTCCGTTTAAATTCGCGTTTGTTTCGGTCCCTTTTAATCTTGTACAAAAATTTCTCTCGAGAGTATTTTATACATGTGTCAGAGAACCTTTCGACCGATAAGATAGCGCCGACAGAGCTCGCGCGCATGTGGCGGCGGCGGCGCTTCTGAAAGAGCGGCTCGTCGAAAATTAAAAACCCTCAAACAAAGATATTTCAGCGTCTGTCAATTAAAAGCCAGCGGGGGAATCTCTCTGCGCCAGTTCGGAGCCGAGTTTATATACGTATACATATACTGCAGAGAGAAAGAGATATACGTTTTTCTCTTTAATTGAACTTGGAAATAAAACTACGAGGTAGGAGGAGGAGCGAGAAAAAAGAGGAGAAATAATGCGGGCCGGCGCGCGGATCATTAATGTTTTTTGAGCCGTGCCGCCTCGAAAGAGAGAGAGAGAGAGTAACTCAGTCACGTTTCCAGACGTTTATCTCTCGTTCTTATTTTCGAGAGAAGTTGCGGGGCCTCGAATATAAAAATGAAAACAGGCGGACGGGGTGAAATGAAGACGTCAGGCTCCCGAAAAGCGTCATTTTCTCAGATTTTCTTCCTTCTCCCCCGATAAACGGCCTGCGTTAATCGTATTTTCCTCCATCCATCACGAGCTGCGCAGCACGCGCGTATATAAGAGACCTTTTCTTCTTTCTTTCTCTCTTTCTCGGTGCATCCTGCATTCGTTCGACGGCGGCGACTTTCATGCATCGGGTGGTCCGTAAGTTCGACCCCCTTCTGCTGGCCCACGTCCTTTCTCTCCTTCTACTTTGAGCTCATTAGCTTTGCTTTTCCGTTCCGATGAATTATTGCGCTGTTATTGATTGGTTTTTCGAATGCTGCGGTTCACGTAACACGTGTGTGTTGATAGTTTTCGATTTCCATGAAGGAAAACTCGTTAAAACGTGGTAACTATGATGGATTGAAGAAAAAAAAAACAACCGGCAAATCAATGGTGATCATTAATTTTGAATGGCATTATAAACGACAGCATATGGCACTGCAAAAGAAGTCGCCAACTATAGCTGGATTTTTCCGTCGATAGCAGCTAACCGCGACCGTCAGAGTCCATTTCAATATTTAATATCAGTGTCAAAAGAAACGCACTAGAAGCAGAGAGTAGCCCCTAATACACACATACTATCCCTTTAAACGCAATCGACTTTTCCCCTCGGACACCCGTTAGATTCCCGCATCGAAGAGCGCGCGGCGGCGTCGGGAAGGAAGGCCTTGCGCTCTCTCTCTCTCTCTCCCTCTCGCAAGGCGTTCCGAAAACCTGTAATTACGGACCCGGCGCACATCAAGCGGCGCCGCCGCAGCCTATCCACCTCTCTCTCCCTCTGTGTTTTTCTCCAACTTCCCTCTCTCTCTCTCTCCCCGCGTGTACGTCCATTCCTGTTTATCCGTCTCCCTCTCGCTTGCGTTCTCTCTCTGCGGGTTCGGCTTGCTTTCCTCTGTTCTCTGCCGCCGCCGACCCATCTATCCTCGCGCACGTATATACCTGTTGGCGCGCGCGCCTCGTGCATGCCTTTTTGGAGCGGCGGCGCGCAACGGATTTCTTTCGAGAGAGCCGAGGCACAACACCACCACCGCAGCAGCAGCAGCAGCATCAGCAGAGAGTATAAGCGAGAGAGGTATATAGTAGACTCTCTGGAGTGTACCTGCGGGGAGAGAGGCGGCGAGCTTCTTCTCTTGCTGCGGCTTTCGTTCTCTCTGCATCTCAGCGTGTTCGTGAGCGCCCAGCTCGACAATACCGAGATTAGCTCTGCTAGAAACTCTATCTCTCTTTCTCTTTAGTGAAGATTATCGACGGAACTTTGGAGCAGTCCCCCGGATAGCGGCGGCGTTTAAATGCCTACAGACGCGAGGAATGCGCTTATGCATACAACGAGAGAGATACTCATCGCTGACGCAGAAACGTCTAGGATCGTATAGAGATTCGAAAAAAAATGTGTCGGTCACTCGTGTGTGTATATATATGATATACACGAGTGAGCGAGAAAATTACTCGCGCGCATACCTATATATCCGAGAGCTCCAATTTCTAAATGGCCGAGGCAAAGTTAGCCGCGCGCGCCGGTTGATAGTCGACGGGCGGTCAGCCTTTGAGGATCAGCTCGCGCTGCACTTTTCTCTCTTTGCTCTTGCTCTCCTATACTGATGCAGCGGGAGCCTCTCCTTTTTCTCTGATGCGTCTCCGTCTCTTCTCGGGAGCCGCCGCGCAGCCGTCTGATCGGAGGACGAGGCTGTCGTGGTGTGTTTTTTGTGCTCCGCTTTTTTTTCAACCATCAGACGACGACAATTTCTTTGAAAATTTCTCACGAAAACCTACAGCTCGACTCCTTTTGGAAAAGTTGCACTGCAGGCAGTTAATTTCGTCGCATCAAGCGAAAAAAAAAAACTTAGCTTCCCTCGAAAAACTCGCGAAAACAACGTATACATAATCGTCGTCGCGCTGCAAGGCAGCATCATCAACAGCAGAAAAAGTATCAATTTCATCCTTCTTCCCTCCTTCCATCCTTCTCTCTCGTGTATATATCTCCACATTTCTCGTTTTTCGCGCGGCTACTGCGTCGCGCTCGCTGGAGGAAGACGGAAGTTATTGCAAGCCTATACGCATAGGAGGATGGCTTGCAGAAGCGAGAAAGAGAGGCCGCTGCCCTGAAAAACTAGTAGCCCCGTGTAAGAATGCCGCTCGACAGCCCAGCTCTTCTCCCTCTCTCTCTCTCTCTCTCACTCTTCGCTTCTTTCATCCTATGCGCGCTCGCGGGGACTATATACGTCGGGCCCCGAGAAAAGAGAAAAACGAGAAGAAAGAGAGAGAGAGAGAAGAGGTATACGGCTTTCTTTATGCTTATAGCCTCGTCCTCTTTGCTTTTTAGAGGCTTATAGACCGAAATTCGCCCGAGGGTAATCCGCGCGCGAATTTAGATGCTTTTTTTATTTCTCTATTATCTATACATATGTATATAAGTATACACCACTGCGTTCGTTTTGTCGAGGAATATTAGAAACGACTAAGTTGCAGCGTATACCGTTCGTCAAGACGAAGAAAAAGAAAAGTTGTAATAAAATCAATAATCCATCCAAAAGCGCCCTTCTCGATCGGCGGTCTCCCTGATGCTCGCGATGGTCGGTAACAGTCGTGGTATATAAGTATAGAGCTCGACTGTCGGTGGTGTGAGCGCTTGCGCGCATTATCGAGCACCGGATAAGAGCTGACTGCGAATCCGCCGCACACAAGGGGGATGAAAATTCGCATTGTCGACGAGCTTCGCCCCTTTCGTCGAGCGATGGCGGTAAGATTGCGAGCTTCCGCGAGTTATCGACCGAGCTCATGTGTGTTCACGAGAGAATGTATATATGTTGAAATTTATTTTTAATACACCTATAACGGGGTGCGCGAAATATATTTGAATTTTCGCGGTTACATTCTCGACTGAACAGGGAATCGCAGAAATTGTATATCGAGAGAGGGCGAGAGAATTTCATTCGAATTCTTAAGCGGAAATACCCGGACCGCGTAATCCGGAAAATATCGCTCCGCTAGAGCGTCGATTTTCCAATAAAAATTCCAGCGTATTTAATATTCCGTTCCGACGCCCCCGCGCTCTCGAGAAACACATATATATATATCTTCCTTTTCATCGCGGGATTTTTCGAATCCGCGCGTTTTCTCAATATCTCCTCTCCCGGATCCCGGATTCGAGAGAAGAAGAAGAAAGCGCGTTCGAATGTAAAATCTGGTTTCGATGCCGCGGCCGAGAGACGTCGATTGCTTTTTGCATTTTACGAGGATTCCCGGCGTTTTTATGTGTTTACGCCTTGCGGGAAACGGTCGCCGCCACCGCCGCCGCCGCCGCCGGGACTTTTATATGGATACCCTCCTTCCTTCTGGTCTTTTTCTTCTGTAAAAAAAAGTCGGCTTTTATATATCGACGATACCTATAGCTCCGACTTTATGGATCGAATATAACGTTTATATGATGTTCGTAAATTTTTGTAAAAAAATAATATAAGGGAATTTATGTACTCTTTATATGTTGTGCGGTTTTTTATGCTGCTCTATTTGAAATACGCGCCTAAAAGCTTCATTTTTTACTCGTAAACAAAATAAACGATTCGAGTTTATCGCGGAAAAAAAAAATTAAAACTAACAAAAAGAAAGAGGCGAGTAGGCAACGCGGAAGGAAGGATGGCGACGACGCTCCACCGCTTGCGCCATCTATTTGGCTGCACAGCATCCCTTTCGATTATATCCCCATACCGCATTATATTCCGGCATTACGTCACAGTATCTATCGTCGAAATTTTTTTTCGACATGTATCTTTCCGCTTCTATCCCACATATCTCACGGTATGTGGCCATCGTTTCGAGAAGGAATGCATCTGGAGACGCGTCTCTCATCTCCGATTGCGGCCAACTTCAAAGTTCGGCTCCCGCGCTCGCGTCAGTTCTCCTCCTTTTTTTTTGTTTTTTTTTTTCTTGAGCTACTCCCTCACTTTATTTTTGTCCCTTTGCTGTTTTTCACAATTTCGGACTATCGAAACGTCCAGTGGATCAATTTGGCTGCTACTCTTTTATTGCCAAAGACCGATTTTTCCGTCCTCTTTTTTTTTGAAAAAGTACTAGTATAAGAAGTAGTCTTATGTCCTTGTCTCACTCGCACGTATAATACACGGTCTGACGTACCACGTGAGTTGGCTGACTTCGCTTTTGAGGTTAACTTCGCAGGTAACGGCGTTGCCTATATTTATTTATTTACTTTTTTCTGCTGAAGCTACATTTTTATGTACGTTTTTGCCGTGTAGAAGCAGTATTTGAGATCAGTGCGTTTTTTACAGTACTAGGCTAAACAAAAGCTTTGTGTACAATCGAATCAGGTTCTTAACTTTCTTCATTGTTTTGGTTTTTTGGTGATGATATGCCTAGTTTTCTTTTCTTAAAAGTCTGCTGCTTGTCAGCGCTGAGCAGTATCAAATTCTGAGTTTGATTCTAACAACCCCACTCGTAGGACCTACAATGAGTCTCAGTTTTTCAGGTCCGAGAAGCTTGGAGCAGCCCCATGTTCTGAATCGGTGCACTGTTTGTATTCTGAAACCCATTGACTGTCTCTTTTCCTCATTTCTATAAAAACTGATCAATAAATTCAACAGAATATGTGAATTCTAACATATACGCCATGGCTTGTCATAAATTTTACTTTAATCATTAACATTTATTTTCTTCTCTTAGACTTTTCATGAATTCAGCAACAAATTGTTTTACAATTAATAAGCATCTGTTACCTACAGTTTCTTTACTAAATAATTCAATACAAATGCACAAATACGTATAGTCAAAATATTGTAGAGCAAGAATACTTTTAGTCGAAATGAAAATACTGTGTCTCTGGTATTTTTCCCCAAGTGCTGCAATATCATGATAACTATAGCACTTGGGGAAGCTATATGCGTTCGTTGGCCAACCAGCGTAGAATTCTCCGCCTGCACAATCTGCAAGTGGTTGGAGTCCTGGGTATATCGACCCCTCCTCCGAACGCCACCCCAATGCCTGTATGTGTGCGTCGAACTGGCATCAGTCCTGGGCAGGACGCAGCCTCTGTTCGTTCAGTCTGCTTTTACTCGCAGTGTAGTCAGTATCGCATTGAACAAAGCAAATATAATTTCATATAGAAAGGCTGTATTAAATTTTTCGGTGGTTTCATAATAATAGACTCCCATCTGAAAGGAAGCTTGCACAAGAAAAAGAATTACAAATTCTGCCCTGCGGGGCTCTGCATCAAAATGGTATGTACACTAGCGGTTCTAGACCCTCAGACCTCAGGTATGAATGCGCTCTACTGAGATGATTCATTATGACAGCTTTTCATACATGGTTCTCTCTTTCCCTCTCTCTCTATCTATCCTGTGCTTCAGTTTTTCCTATACAGTGCTTTTTCTCTCTTTTTATGCTCACTTAGACACTTTTAGATCAAATTTCAAAACACGAGAGGCTGGTTGAGTTTCTTCCCTTTTAATTTGCAGTGCTATTAAAAGTGTACGCGGTACTTAGAGAGTGCAGTGAAGAGTTTTATTACTTTTTACATACGTTTCATTTCATTTTATAATTTTTAGCATCAAATTTGATAACTATAAATTTAGTTTTTACAGTTAGAATAAAAGTTAATACAAATATGTACTTTTGTTTGCTAAAACAAACATTGGATTCAAACTATCCACTTGTCTGTTCATTTATGCTTATTTTTAATCCAATAAGTTTGTAGTAGAAATGTAGTAAAGAATTGGGCCCTGTGCACCAGTTATGAAATCATAATTCTATGGGCCCCCGGGTAACAATGGCCTGCATTTAAAAGGGACAATAGGATTTTTTCGGGCTATAGGATTCCATAGAGCCTTTTTTTCTCTTAGCTCGCTTGTAAAAAATTAATAATGATCCCTTGGACTGGCTATACAACGGTTCATCCATCAATTTTTTGAGGGTTTATTTTTCTGGCTAGGGAAGGCGCATTCGCTCTTCAGACTTGGCTCCGATCAATATCGCAGGCCACAAAAGCTGCTGCGCAGTGGCTGTGCTACTGGAGCACAGGCCTGATGCTGGGGGTAAGATGCCTAGGTGGCTCGAGCCACAGCCCCGGGTTGGTCTTCCCCTCTCTTTTCTCCTCCTTCAGGACGCCAGCGAGAAAATGGGCTCTCCGGCTTCCATAATTGGTACATGAGTCACGCTGAAGCACCAAGTCGAGCTCTATCGATCCATTCCCCGGAGCGTTCTTTGTTGTACTGCTTCGGAGCAGCCATCGTAATGCTCATACATGACTGAATCAATATTATGGCTCGAGATATGAAAGGATGCCTGACTTTTTTACCATTCTTCATTGTGTATTTTAGGTTCTAATGAATTTCTATTGTTGGTCGTTAATGATTTATTTCTTTTTGTAGCGTTTATATGTCTTGTGTCGCCAAAAGTAAAAACTTTTTTCTTCCCCATTCAAAGATATTTTTTAGATAAAAATTTGGAACAATAAAAAACAAATTTTCTTTTTGTAACATAAAATTGTAAATCCAGTTCAAAAGACTAATGTTGTACTCAAATTTTTGTTCCAGGTTCAGACTAGCCATGTCCAGTAAGTGGTGTCCAGTATTGAAATTCAGCATAGACAGGAAAGTAGTACGCGCTTGTCGCGAGAGATAGAATGAGTGGACCTCGACCATCCGAATTACGCTGCTTCAACGAGAATTCTCCGAGGCCCCCTGTTCCTGGTAAGCATGGTGACGTCAATTAATCTCATTTCGTAAAAAATAGTGACAATTCCTTAAAGTCAATGACTGACCATTGAAATTAATTATTTCAGGTGAGGAAAGGGGAGGCTACACAGGCAGGTGTCAGTCGTCGAGTGCGGATGCCCATCCTCGGCGCCCAGGTTGCGATGCCACTTGCGCGTCTTTGGGTTTCGAGTCGGAGGGTCGCCGCGACCACGCCATCATGGAGGGTAAGAGAAGCGACCCGTCAGCTACTGCAGCTTACCTGCAATGGACGAGGAACCTGCACACGTTGTTGGAAGACCCAAAGGGCCTTGAGCTCTTCGAGCAATACCTCCAACAAGAGGGACACATCTATACTCTCTCCTTTTGGTTCGCATGCGAGGGTCTTAAGGAGGAGAGAGATCCTAACAAGCTCAGTTCCATCATCAAGGTCCTTATCAGGAGGTTTGTTCAATTTTCATTCTCTTGCATTGGTCCGATAGTTTTTTCGATCAACGTTAACTAACGGTTACATTTATCCCATCACCAGGTTCTTCCAGAGGCCGCAGCTAGCGTTGCCAGATAAGGTGCGCAAGGAGATGACGCGCCGGTTCCGTGAGGGCCTGGCCGACAAACGTATGTTCGACCTGGCCCAGCAGGAGGTCGAGCGGCTCATCGAGAAGACGACCTACCCGAATTTCCTGCGTTCCGACGTCTACCTGCAGTATGTGCGCTACTGCCAGTGCGCAGAGCTTGAGGCCAACGCGACGGCCTCTGCTCAAGACACTCAAGCCGGAGCTCAAGGAGGTGTGGATGAAGAGGCTGTCGCCACTGGCCGCGATAACGAGTGCTCAAGCTCGCCGGACGAGCCATCGCTCTCCTGCGCGTCTAGTCTGCTACCAACGCTGCACGAAGACAGTACGTTCTTCTTCTCTATTTGATCATTTCCTTTCTTATTACATATTATCGTCAGGTATGCTAATTAAATTGCATCCTTGTAGGCGAATTGGCGATACAGCAGCAGCAACAACAACAGCAACAGCAGCAACTGCACCACCATCATCACGCTCATACGCAATCGCAGCAGCAGCCAGCGACGATGGCACCAACTGCGGCGAGCGACTTTAACAAGGGGGAGATGAGACTGACCAAAGACATGCTCATGGCGACGCAGCAGCTCAGGGCCGGCGACGTCCGACGCAAACCGGAGGCCTATGCTGGGTAAGTCACACCTTCCCTAACGAAAATCCTTCTCCTTCGCACACTGCACTGATTATTATGTTTTGTTAATCCTTTTTTTTATTCCGTTTGTTTTATTTGTACGTGCCACCCTCGCTTGCGTTGCTTGTTCGTGAGAGTAGCATTTACCTGCAACCCGGAGCTAGTCCCTATCACGCATCGGTACCGAGACCACGCGCCCAGTACTCCTCATACAATCCGGTCTCAAGGCAAGACTCGGAGCTCCAGAGCTTGAGTAGCGATGCTCGAACCGAGTCCGATAATCTCTCGCTCAACGACGGGTCTATGTAAGTTATGGTTATGATTTCTTTCAGTTTTTTTTGTACTTTATTATTATTATTACCTCTGGTCTTAAGCTTGTTTAATTTGATATTATTTATCCTGTACCACTCTTTCATTATATTACACTTATCTGTGAAACGATTTAACAATTGATGCAGCTTCATAAAGTGCTGATTTTTTTGTCAAGTACAAATTTCAAAACATAATACAAATCAAAATATATCTGGAAAGTAATATTTAATCATTAGTTTAAAGATATTCGGTATTAAAATTATATTACGTGATGAAAATCTCAGCGTTTAATTAACAAAATTTCAGTATATTCTTTTATGATACTTAAAATATCTAACTTGTTTTCTTATTAAAAAATCAACAGCGATGAGGCGTTAATGGCGAAGCGCAATAGCCGCAGGCAATATATAAGGCAGTGCCAACAGATTAAGAAATCAGCGATGATCAACCGGGATCTGTCAGGCTACGAAGGTTTTGTACCGCGAACGCAACGAGTTACGAGCGCTCAAATTCAAGGGATGAAGCCCGAGGATTTCGCCAAGGAGCTCATCAAGAAGCTAGAGTTTGTCAAGTGTGAGCGCGAAAGCGCCGAGAGATTCCAGCGCAAGATTAAGGAGATTGATAGGTAAAGCATCGTTGGCTTTTTTATATTTCGATCGTATCAGTTGTTATTGTTTTTAAATAAAATCTAATTTACATTAATTCATTTTCTACAGTGACAGTCCATGCGACGCCTCGAGTATTCATAGTCAATCTCAGTCGCAGTACCCGTCCCAGCCTCAGTTGGCTTCGCAAGCAGTGCCACACCAATCACGTATCTTTACAGATACACTGCGCGAGAAGCTGCAGCTCGAGGAGGACAGCGACCAGGCCATTCTTGACCAACATGTCTCGCGAGTCTGGTCTGATCTGACACCTTCGCGTTCACCCAAGCTTGCCTCACCTCGGCCTCGATCGCCCGACAAATGCCGCCGACCTCAGCAGCCACAGCAACAGCTCAGTGCTACGGCCTCAAGTCAACAATATGCTGGTAGCAGAGCATCGTCCATCGCTTATCGCAGCCAGCGCAAGGAGAAAGACGTCTTCTCGACTTTTTCGGGAGACAGCGGAAACGTTCACGACTTTCCCGAAGCCGGTGAGCTGCATGGAGCTGGTAGTATGAGCTCGCTTGGCTCGCACTTGCCTAAAAGTAAATCCGTGCCGTCGGATTACGCCGATTCACTGCACAAGCAAGATCTCTATCTGCAAGGTAATTATTAAAAAATTTTTGATCAAGATATATTAAATGAGAACAATCCTAACATGGCATTTACCTTTCATTGTAGGTCAAGATCCTCGCTACAGAAGGTTAGACGTAACGCGATCGTCGGCGACGAAGAAATCGATGACGGAGCTCACTGACAGCGGTGTGTCGGTTGTGAGCGACGTGTCGCCAGCTGTTGTCAAGAAGGATAACCGGCTGCTCAACTGGTTGAAGGAGACAGATAGCAATTCGAGCGGCGTCGGTGGTAAGGGTGAGGCCAACGTCACCACCAAGCCCGTCGCCCGCAAGAAATTTAGCAATATGCCCCAGCAGCCGTTTGTCGGCGACCCCGGTATGCCTCTGCTACCTCAACCTCATATCGTAAGTACCTCAAGATAAGAATTTTTTACTTTTAACATTTTTCTGCGGACGCCAAAATATTCATTTGTTTGACGTTACTTACTTACAGCCAACGCAATTGGAAGAGGCAAAGAGAAGGTTAGAATTCGAGCAAAGTCGCAACAGACAACGATACCCGACAGGTGGTAGCGGTGGCAAACAGCAGCAGGAGTACGATCTGATGCCACAAATGCCACCGATGCAACCGTGCCCGCAGTCAAATCAGTCAACGCTTCGCAGAGCGAAGCAAGACGCCCCTACTGACTTTACCATCCTTGTGCTCAGTTTCTGCGACGAGAAGGTACCTTACAGAATCAAGATATCCGGCTCTAATGTCACCCTCAAGCAGTTCAAGGACGTTCTTCCTAAGAAGGGCAACTATAGGTGAGGATCTTCAAAATATTTGATTTTTAATGCAACGTAACATTTTTGCTAATTTTCATTTATACTTTTAGATACTTCTTCAAAACCGAGTGCGAAGACTTGGACATGCAAGTCATCCAGGAGGAAATTACAGACGACGCCGAGGTTCTACCGCTGTGGGAGGGCAAAATCATGGCCCAGGTGAAGGCGCTCGAGTAGAGAGGCTTAATCGCATCTTCCGCCGAACCCCTGTCCTCCGCCGAATGCCGGAACACTGATTTTCCGAAGCGCTTCCACTGTTGTTCTTCTGCGGAAATTTCGGGCCACGAAATTTGCGTCAACGAAGCAACGCAACGAAAGCCAAGGAGATACTTGTCGCGCGAGCTATTGTCAATTGCGGCACCACGACGAAGATAACGGTCTAATCGATTGACGAACAGTCTGTTCAGCATTAAGATTATTACTTTTTTTAAATATTATTTTTTAAACGTATTCCGTGCGTGTGAAAGTGCGAGTGCTAAAGAGCGCGTGTCACATCGGCCGAGAATACTTTTGTGACGTAGAAAAAATTTACAAAGAGGTTGTATACGATTGTACATATTACTAGTATATATTTATAGTTTTTAAAATTCGAAAGATAAGCGATAAAGAAAAACGTTTACATCATTTAAGAGAAAAGTAACGTTAAATTCGTTTTTTTACTGCATCCTTAAACAGCTTTCGGATATTCCCCACAATCGCGTTTATCATTGTTAACGTTTCAATAATTTAACCGAATTGACGATTTCTAAGGCGTATAGAAAGCTTTATTACTGTTAAAGAGCCAAGAGCAAGGCGTCACAAAAGTACCTCCTTCGATGCAGGTGGCTTTTATTGAAACTGTAAATACAACGAGCGAAAGAGAGCAAAAGCATAAGAGACGAAACATTAAACTCAAGACCAAGCTCTCCGGGAGCGAGCCGAAAAATTATGTGAAAAGAAGTCTTGTACTTCTTTATTTTTTAATTTACCCTATCTCGAAAGACTTGTGAAACGTATGTGTAGGTACGGATCGCCTCTTTTTTATATAAAATCATCATGAAACAAAACTATTATTATTATTCATAATTACTGTCTCCGACCGACTGTACAAAGAGCCTGCGTAGTTAATCGCCTTATCGAGGTCTGCCATGGACCCTAGACTTTACATAGGGAAGAAAGCAAAAAGTTATTATATACGTTCAAGGAAACAGAAAAAAGGTTAGCCGATAAGGTTTACAGATATTATGTATATTATATATACATATATTATCTAAGTTATATATAATATGTATAATATTATATATATAAAAAAATTATATATATACACTTTTGAGATTCGCGCATCGCGGACATGTGGAATGATCGTCAGTGGCCGCGAAGCGCGGAAGAAAGTATATAGAGCTGCCGAAAGGAGAGAAGAAGAGTCAGGCGGGGTGACGGCGCATATCGACATTGCGCCGCGTGTCGCCGAGCCACATAACATGTAACATACAAACCGTACGCATTTTAAAAAGAAACGAAAAAAGACAAAAAAATGAACAAAGCATTAATGTTAGATGAAAGGAGAAAGGAAGATCGCGTTTAAGACACGACTTTGGTGGCTCCAACGGTTCAGAAAAATTGATATAAGTTAAATTTTGGCAAGTAGAAGGAGGCGTTGAGATGAGAGTCGTCAGAGTCGCGCCTTCGTGAGAGAATGAGATTATTCGCATTGAAGAATTGAAGCAGAAGAAAATGTGAAATAGGCTCAGTAGGCGGCTGCAAAGAAATGAAAGCAACGGACAAACAAATATTGATCTCTTCGTGCGAACTTTTCTTATATATCGGGTGCGGAAAATGAATTGTGCCTTTTTAGTGCAGTAAGCCGTCGAACGTAAGCCTAAGCCGCGGCTGTGCGTTTTCTTTGTTCTTTCGTTCAAACTGTGTAATAATTAAAAGAAAAGCGAGTGCACGCGAGAGTTTCTGCTAAGTTTGCTTGCAACGGACGGCCATTGGTAAGACCAATCTCGTAAAATTTTACTTCGTTTCTTACTTTTTCTTACTATTATAAATTTTTTGTAATAATAATAATAAAAAATAAGAAACAAAAATACAATGTCTCTTTGAACTCCCTTTTCTTTTTTATGAGAAACGGGAAAGATCTTGCGACGACTTTTATACCTAGGCGCCTAATTTTAGTCGAGAGAGAAAGAGAGAGTTTTTTAAGGAACAAGCATGTATGCAGTGTAAAATAATGAAAAAAAAGACTTCTTATCGATACAACGATGCGTGATTGAGTTTTCTTCGATGCTCCGTTACGACACGTTCTGTTTTTTCTACTGTATCTTCGTCCTTACCCCTGTACAAAGTTTCTCAAGGAAAGAATGAGTTTCCTGCCCTGGTCTCCGCTGTACAAAGAATAATATATCGGAATATATGCCGTTCGAATGTCCAAGGGCCTCTGGGTAAACTCGTCAAACTACCACGTAGCCGATTATTGTAAAACGTTTCGTTCGTTTTTCTTTTTTTTTATTCAACGATTTTCGTCCTTTCTCTTTACTTTGTCTTAATTGTAACGACGATAATGCAATTCGATTATTATTAATGAATATCACGAATGATAAATTGTTCCTGTACCTAACTGATTTATAATGGTTATTATTATTGTATATCGAGAGCATTGAGGATAATAATAATAATGCGATTTTCACTGGACACCTCTACGTCGTACGTTTTTCTTCCCGGACCGATATCCTCCTGAATGTCCTCGTCTGCTCATCTACGCCGTAATCGAAACAGAATTTTTAAAAAATGGGTAGATTTCGTAGATAAAGTACGGCTTTTGTGACTAGTCGTAAAAGTATGTAGTAAATTCAAGTGTACAAACATTACGGTATCTTCTTGTGAAATAAAACAATTAACTGTTACTCAATAATGCTTAATCCAGCCTAGATCAAACATTCTTCTGAAATTTATTAGACCAGACGACTATTTGTCTTGAACACATTGCATTACTACCGGTCTGGTTAATTGATTTTCGAAAACACAGCGAAAACATCACGCGCTTTCGAGCAATTAAATACAACGTAATCTCATCTGCCGCATTCGCGAATTAATCTCCTCGGAATTTCAAAACTCCGCGCTGTTTACCTCGTTATACGTTTTCCACGTGACTTCACTTCACACCTTATTGTACATACAAAGTCGTGTACTTAATCGCGACATGTAAATATGACATGTGGCGGCGGCGGCGGCGGCGACTGTTTTTTCTTTGTGATTAATCCACAAAAGCTCCAGAGAAATAATAACCACGTTGAATTTTGGGTCATGAGTCAGGAGCAAATTCCAAATTGGCTTTCTAAAATCCCGCCGGGGATAATGCGATTTTTTATTTATGCGCGACGCGTTTTGAGACAAGTGCCGAGTTTTATGGATGTTGAGACACTTTTACCCCGATGATTGTCTACGAATGGGATCTTGTTTTTTTTTTCTACAACACTTATACAAGGTCGCCCGTTATAGTCTTGTTTTTAGATTTTTCATTTTTTTTTTTATGCTATCATGCTGCACTTTACACATATTATATACGTTGAACGTTCAGTCAAGGAAATCAATAACGAGGGGGATCCACACTTAATCGAATCGTCAATTCGAATTACGGTTTTGTAAGAGTCAAACCCAATTTAACCAGTTGTTTGTCACTTTCGAAGCGAAGTAGTACACTCGCCGAGGAATATTAATTGAATCAAATGGCGCGAACACTGCGGCTGACGAAAATCTGACCGTATAACACAATTGGAGAGAGAAAGAAGGAAAAAACATGACACAATTATAAAGCGGAGGGTATAAACAGTAAACAGATAAATTTGATGACTCAGGAGGAATACGTTGTATGTATATACACAGAGATGCGCATCTCACTTACACAACAGCATTCGCCGAAATCGAAATCTCCGCTGCGGCTCGGGCACGTGTTGTTGACCTCGCGTGTGCGATATATACCTATTATATATGTATACAGAAGCGCGTCATTCGAGGATATATCCATCGCGTGCTCCTCTGACTTATGCTTCTTAACAGGTAAACCGCTTGTACTGCCGATTTCTGTGTTTTTTCTCTCAACACAAGAGAAATTTTGTTTACTTTCCGTACGGGAAATCCCAAAGAAATTGAGGAGCTTCGACGAAATTTGGGTAACCGATCGATCGTGCAGTATGTAAAACATGTGAAAAAATATCATACAGAATGGAATTTTGTATAATATGACGAGAGAGAGAGAGAGAGAGCGTGTGTCTCTTTGGAGGCTGTTGTCGAAATAAACGATTTTTTCATTTTTTTTTTCTCGTGACTATATAAATACTCGATGCAATGAACTTTTTGAAAAAGCTCAACCTACTTTCGGAATGACAAAGGAGGAAAAGGTTAAAAATAAAATTTTCTCAGACTTGACATATACGAATATTTGTTTCTTTTATACATATATACTGTCGCTTTTATTTTTTTTTATTTTATACTCCTGACATCGCGTATCGATCGGCGGATCTAACAAACGTAATTTCCCCTGACAAGGAAATAGCACACACACGAACACCTGAACAAAGTCACGTGTATAGCTCCTACTTGCGTCCTTAAATTACATAAAGACGAATTTCGCGTTACGGAAACCCAGGGATTCTCTATAAAGCTTCTCGAATCACGCGAGCTCGAGGAAAATGCCAATCGCGAAGCATAACGATCCGAAATCGGTTTAATTGCCTTATTTTCGAGCACTTGTTTATTTTTCACTCGAGATTATTTATTTCGTTCGATACTTCAGTTTTCGATGACTCGGTTACATCACGTGATAACGCAAATGTTGGCTTAAAGATATTGTTTCAACAATACTAATTAGGCGTATTACGCCGATTAAATAGATAAGACATAAAGCTGTACAACATGTACGAATTTAAAGTGTTATCCTGTCCCATAGCGTAAAATTACGGGCGATTAAGTGCTCACATGAGAGACAAGCGCGTTATTTAGGTAATGAGCCAATTAAACAAATTTCTGCACGTGTGTACACACGCGGCCGAGGATATACACATGCGTCAAGGGAAAAACGTGCTTAATTTAATATTGGATTTAAAAAAATGACTCGTAGCTTTTATATATTTACTTATATTTTTTTCCGTATTTTTTCTGCTCAACAAGCGTATATACATATTTGCGGTTGCGCGACACTGTATATACATATACATATATACGAGAGCGACTTATTATTACAGATCGAAAAAGTAGGCGGACGTTTTTTTTGTCGGCACTTTATAATATACTTGTGGGTAAATAAATAATAAATAATGTAAGCGGGAAGGATCTACAGGTGCGTATAGTGTAGTTGTCTCACGCAATAGTTTGCGAAAATGCACGAGATCGAGGCGTTGTCGCGAGAATCGCATATTTATCGAGATTCTCTATCTGTGAAATACGCTTATTTTTAGCTGGAACGTTGCGTTATAGGAGCTGCGGAAAAAGTTTATTACAATTTATTATTACGTATTCATACTAAAGTGCATTGACTTAGCTGATGCTGTATAATGTCGATGCAGCGACGACGTTTTCATTATGCAACTCTCCGCACTCACTTACAATTATAGATTATTAATATCGATACTGTTGTAGTTTGAAGTGGATTTACAGCAATTCCTTTACTACAAGAATTTGAGTTTTTTCTGTACCTTGGAATTCTTATCATTGATATAATATAGAGAAAAAAAAAACTTTTCGATTATCTAGAATACTTATCATGAATGAACACGAAGAAAAAAGAACTTACATTGATATTAGTATAATCGTGAAATTCTTGTTAGTTTTTTTTTTTAATATCTCAAGAACCTACTTGAATGTCGAGGATTTTTGCAATTTTAATCAGGTCAGAAAAAAATCAAGCGAATAAAATTTACCAGAAAAACGATCGCGAATATAATAAAACACACCAACTTGTCTGCCAGTCTCGAGTCCATCTCCAAAAAGACTCGACTCCAGATCAGACCGGAGGCCCCGAATCGCCTCGAAATTAATTATTCGCACGCGTCGAAGTCACGCGCTCGCTCTCGAGAGCAAACAGGTAAAAATCGTTGCGCATAAATTAGCAATTATCGATAGCTGATGCCTAAGCTTCGAGTATCAGTCTGTGATCGATTTTTCGATGTTTAGTATAATCGAGTGAAGAGGACCGGCTGCAACTGGGTGAGGCTTTCTTTTTGAAACATGTCGCTTGGATTTATTTTTTTTTTCGATCAGGGGAACGGGTTTTAGGATTCGCCGAGTTGCTTGGTCATCTCTCGCGTTTGGTTTATGGATCTACGGACGTTCGGGGAATTCGGGTTATTTCGGGTGGATGCTGTATATATGTGTGTGACCGATTTGTCTGGATTTTTCGAGGAACTGATTTAGGATATACGGTGACGGCTGACTAATATATAATCGTATACATGTGGTCACGTGCCATTATTTACGGTCGTATATATGCTTATGGTCGTGATTTATTCGATTGGAGTCATTGCATTTAGTCACTATATACATGTGACTTTTTTGAGTAGGCGCGGAGTGTCTGTATGAATCAATTATACTTTATAAATTTAAATATTCATCAGTCTTTTTACAGCTTGAATTTTTATTAACACAACTTTTACTTTTTACTTTGCACGAGATAACCAGCTGCCGATTTGTTGGACTTCCTTCAAACTAGTTTATTGTTTCTATATAAATGACATATTGTTCAAATATAAAATCCGTTAATGCATTTTGTATGTTTTTTAAAAGATTTACTAATTACTATAAAAAATGTTATAGATTACAGGAATTAAAAAAAATCGTTGTAAAACGAAATCGGTTCGATGAATCTTAACGATTTTTTTGCTTTAAACGTAATGAAAAAAAAACAAGCTTTTGTTCGTGAACTATATATTCACACACGCACACACACACGGACATTTTCTAAAAACACGTCATTCAAACACCTCCAAACATGTTTCTTTATGCTTTATCTCAACTGAAAATTTGGACTATTACAAAAAACTTCCTCTAGGAGTAATAGTAAAGCACGTTTGAACGATCGCCAGCTTGTCACAATAACGACATCACATAACAATAGAAGCAACGAATCCTAAGAATACAAGAGGTAGTAAGTTATATGGCACAATAAACGAGAGCTGATGATGTAACGTGAGAAAGTGTTTTTTTTTTATCAAAGCACGTTAGCAATATAAATGATTTCCACGTGGGATCCATCAGAGGGAAGTTGTTCCATTTTCGCACTCTCTCTCTCTCCTCCTGCAACGAACGTCAATTGGTACGCGAAACAGCGAGATACAACACGAATAGCCGACACGCGACGCCTATCCGTATAACATTCGCGTATTTCTCAAGTAGATACGCGCCGAGTACGGCAAGACTGCATGTGTTCAGTGATACGGCACATTTCTCCAGATCGAATTTTTCGCTCGATTTATATAAGTTCCTGAATTATTTATAAAAAAAAAAAAATTCTCCTTCCAGATCAACAGCACGTTGAGGAGCTTCCGTCGGCGACTGATGCATCAGTCATCTGCGAGAGCGAAAAAGAGCAACAGTAGTGAAGTTTCATTGTACCGAGCGGCGTTCAACAACCGGAGGAAAAATAGAGGAGCAAATCCTCTTCTCAGCCCAGTCTCATATATATATACATATATGAGCTCGAAATCGAATTAGCCAACGCACAGCGGTTAATTTGTTTACGCGCGCGAGTGAGAGGCGGTATACGAAGGAAGAAAAAGGAAGAAGAGGAGAGAAGCTCTGGAATATCATGTGACCGCGAGCAAAAAATGGGGAAAATAAGCCGCGGAACGAGTCCCGTGACTCGTCGACTCGTGATCTCTTTCTCTCTCTCTCTCTCTTCTTTCGTGTATATACGTATACCTACTTACGTTCTTCTGCTTCTGCTTTGCTCTTCTTCTTTTTCCGGCCTCTCTCACAGCCGGCGTTTAATTGCACCGCGTGACGAGGCGGCATCGAACTGCGTATATATATATACACCACGCGCTTTCTTGCGACCACAAATATATATCTATATATCTATAGTATATACACATGCGCATCGGGAACCAGTTCTCCGCGTGACTTTGATTATGGCTCCACGGCCGTGTATATCCTGCTGGTGGAGATTTTTTTCACCGGCTCCTCTACAACCACGTGCGCTCGTATGCAGGAGAGTCGATCCGTCGAAATGCAGTTGTGTGTGAAGTATATAACGAGGAAGTGGCGCAGCTGATATGCTTCCGGGAAACCTGTGTGTCGGAAACTTACATGTCTATTGTTATGTGGCATGACGCGACTTTAGCTCTGACATCTTCGCCGCGAGAATGAGTGGTTCGATGCCAGCTTTTTGTCGGTTTCTTTGAGACGTTCTTTTGAAAATTTCCGGTTATTTCTGCCGAGGGCTCGTGTAATAAAATTTGACAAAGGACGACGTCGGAGTGTATAGAAGATAATAATTTTATATCTATCTCTCACTCGACAGGCAAACGTTTAGAAGACGATGGCGAGGCTCAAGTTGCATAAAGCTTATAAATACATATATACGAATGGAAACGTATGGTCGAAACTAAGTGTGCGGCTTATTTAAAAATATCTTCAATGAGCCGTAACTTTAAGCTTGCTGTACACCAGGAAAGTTTTCGTCGCTTATTACGCACGCGCATTAAATCCGGCATAAGTATTACAAGATTCGCGTAACCTTTCGATATGTTCGGCACCGTTAAGCGACCAGTTCATATATACATCAGTAAAAGCTCGATCTTTACGCGTTTGGCGCGAACAAAATCTTCGATACCACTCGGCTCATCATATCAAGCGGAAAAAATGTCCTTCACCTTTCAGGGAGGCTCGGCTATACGCGATTACACGTATATATACCAAAAGCCGCGCGTATATCTTTAGAATTCCGCGCATCGGACTGGATCCTCGAACCTGTTTCCCGTACAGCACGTGACGTTTTTTCTTTCTCTCGCTCCTTTCCTCTCGGCTTTTTCTGCGCGTATATAGCGATATGTATATATAACTCTGAACTTGAATTTCAATCATTAGCATTTCGAAAATGCCGCGCGAAAACGCCTGCGCGCGGGGACCTTCCGGTGCGCAAGGTTAACGATCCCGCAGACGGCGGCCTTTTTTTTTTTCGCGCACGTGACATTCCTCACGCTTAGAAAATCTCACATAAATATATACAGTAGTAGTGCTTATCTGCCCGCGTGTGTGTGTGTATTTTTTTTATTGCGCCGTTTATAACTTGATACGAGACGCGCTCTTCAATTTCGAGGTGTCCGCACCGTGTGTGCGAGAGATGCCAAGGCTGTGTCTATTCATCCATATATACAGCTCTTATTGCGAAATTCAACTATTACAGCAGAAATATGCGCGTCAAAGTCAGCGTCTCGCCGCTGATGCACTTTCCTTGTTTACCGCGGGGAGGATATATAGTTGGTGACAGCTCGCGGAATACTTCTAAGCTCTGCTCTTTATTTGCCGAGTCGACGACGCGGGAAAACACACGATGAGAGAATTAGCTGTATGATGATTCATATCTGCAATTAGAGTTGGATGGATTATTAATATTTTAATACGTGTTTAGTTTTAGATATCCTCGATTTTTCCAATGACACACTCGAAAGCCGCAAAATCGTCACGACGAGATCGGTATATATAATAAGTGTATATAATGTGCGTCTTCGGAGAAACGTAGACGACGGCATTCCGATTTGCACGCCGCGCATCAATGAAAGTCCGCGCTCGGGAATGTCAAAAAGGCGAGCAGGAAAAGCCTAGAAGAGAGAGAGAGAAAGAGAAAGCCTCGCGCGCACGTGACGCTGCCGATTTTCTAGGCTCGCGGGAAATCTCGAAGCTTTGTGCGTTTTAGCCCAGTTATTATTAGCCGAGTTGCTTTCTACGCTGGACTCATATCTGGTTGAACGAATTATCCTGTATATTACAAGCGGATGCTGCGTGCATATTCGTCTTTATAAAAATATCGGTATATATATACCTATATACGCCACGTAACTCTCGGCGAAATTTTTATATCGCACGTATTAGCGGTTGTTGCGTAAACAATCAGTATTCTGTTTAGCCGATGCAACACTTGTTCTTCGAGTCTTCTTTCCGAGGTTTCTTTCCGTGTAATATAGGCTACGTTTTTGGTTCGCCGATTTCATACCGATTCTTCAATGCGCCGGACGTCATGTTCGCAACGCCGAGTCATATATCTGATTATAGTTTATCTCTCGCACACGCAAGAAGCTTGAATAGTGATGAATTTCTCCCGAATTTCCTTTTCTTGTAAATTAATCGTTGAAACATGCAAATGTTGGCGTAAATCGGTATAGTCCGAGGTCGTTCCCGCGAATTCGTCGTGAATTCAAACGCACTCCTTAAAAGAAAAAAAAGTCATTAGCATTGCATTACGAGCGTGATTATTAATTCAACTACAATAATGCTCCAATTTAAAAGGATTGTGTACATAAGACTCCACGCTTATATAGCCAGTGTATATAGGCGTCGAAGCGAAAATTACGCGCATTATCATGCGCGGACAGGCGTTTTAACAAGTATTAATAATGTAACTCTCGGCGATGGATTTTTTTGTGGCTTGTAAGCATTACACGTATAACGCGTGTATTTGTATGTATATATATATATCTGTCACTCGGAATTGCAAAGTCGCGCGCGCGCGCGTGACATAATTAGCACTATATCCTGATTACGTTTACAATTCAAATGAAAAAGCAGATCCTTGTAATCGCCAGGCTAATATTAAGTCAGCGAATAGAACGATAAGCGAGCGTAAATATTTTTTATCGTCAGTCACAATAATAATACCATTACGTTCGTGAATATGCACTCTATATATGTAATACTATTATATATAATACGCACATGCATGCAGCTGCATCAGGTGCAACTGAAAAAATGCAATATACTTCGTTATCGACTTTTCATTATTTTTTATCGCGCGTATGTGTGCACAACAGCTGTATATAGTAGAGAGCTGAAAGACGCGGAAAACATGGCATTTTTACTGCCGGCGCATTCAACTCAATCCAATTTTCGGTGTTTGCGCTCGTCGTTGACAATCGCGGCAACTATAATCGTATAAGTGGAAAGACACACACAGACGCATACACGATGTTAGGTATATTAGTAAACACAGTCACTCCCGTTCGCTGTAACTACAAGCATACATACTAATTTGACGATATACAGTTGGTATTCCCCATGGGATTCCCCATACGAACCTAACCTAAAAATCACGTTTCAGGTACACGTCAACCGATCTCCTCACCTAATATACATACATAAGCGCAGTCCATCAGAATGAAGATCGCTCAGACCAGACTATTAGACGGCGACGAGGGAGACGCGAAAGAGGGAGAGAGAGAGAGAAAGAGCGGTCGAGGAAGGAGGTGGCAGAAGGAAATCGGCGGGGCGCTCGCTGCTCGCTCGGCTGCTCCCGTCTCTCGCGCGCATTTATACGGCGACGACGGCCGGTCGCGTGTATTATTCGGTTATCGGAGTGCGTTGCCGCCTCGCAGCTCCTTTCTTTCTCGCGTTTCGCGCGCTCTCCTCGTATCATCAGCATATATCACAGTCAAGTGTCTCTTATTATTATACTATACTCATCATCGGGCCAGCTGACAGTGAGAAGAGCATCACGCGTTCAGGAGGAGAATGAGGCTGGACGTATCGCAGCTGAGGTAGAACTCGGTTGGATTCCGTTTGTTTATTGTTGCTGACGGGCCGGCTACTGGCACACTTTCGTTCAGAGGTTCGTATGGTGTATAATAATAATACATATTATATCGTACTATACATATAACGCGAGAAATTCGACATGTCAGTGCGCGACAGAAGGAGAATGCATGTTTTCATTGACGGCATAGTCGTCGCGCGAATAACTGTGTCAGTGTCGACGACACGCCGAAAAGAGCTGCGTATCCGCTACCAACTCACCTGCAGCGCGCGCGCGCGACCTTGCACTTGACTGCTGCAGCCACGCCGCGCCACACTATACCTAATATACTATGCTCGCGATAGCGCCTGCAGTGAAAGCAACGTCGATTGCAATGCGGTGTGTGTATTATATATAGTAGCCGACGATAAAATTCGAACCAAAGCACATACACTCGAGTCTTCTCTTTTTATTTCTTTCTGATCGAAAATTCCAAGCGGCATATCTTTCAAGTGCAAGCTAATCTCGGCTGTGTGAAGTGATTATTACTTATTATGTCCGATGCACATACTCGCATATGCGGAGATAACGAATTTGTTATCTCTATCGCGGTGGCTCATTGACTGTCGACAGGTGACGAGTGAGGAAATGCAAATGTTTCTTATAATACTGATGCTCATGTGCGTTCGATACTTTTCGGAGCCGCGCGTGCCGACACTTTATACGAGAGAGAAATAGATGTTGAGACCAGCTCGGTTAGGTAACCAAATGGAGACGATAATTTTTTACGTAAATTTTCGGTGTCTCTGTGCAGCTTAAAAATTGTTTTCTGATATATGGATGGATACGAGGATTTGTTTCTTTCTTTAAATAGAGTTATAATCAGATCCAGATATTACGTTACAAGTGCATTCGTGCGAGATCAAGCAAAAAAAGGTTCACGCCCCAATTTTTTCTTAGTATTTCGGACAATTAGCATATATTTACACTTGCGCGATTCGAGCATTATATCACACAGCAGGCACACCTTCTGTCGGATTTATTGAAAAATGCAAAATCTCGGAATCGCTATATACTCGTAAAATCACTAATATATCCCCTCACCCGCATACCGATGCAATTAACATTCCTCGGCACGATAACGATCGCTCGAGGAAAAAGCAATAATACGCGATCGAGGAAATCGGTTCTCGCAAACAACGAAATCGATAATTCGAGCGCTCGTATCGCGACGCAAAAAAAAATCACTCGAAGGAATGCAATGCGTGCGATTAACAATAGACGTTGTCGCGACTGTTGATGATTGATGCATTCGGTCGGATCGATTAGGCGGAAAGAATTCTAATTGTACATGGCATTTTCAAGCGACAAGAAACTTGACGAGTTGTCATAAAATTCATTTTTTTTTTCTTTCCACGTAAACTACTCACCGCAAATCGTCGTTTTTTCGGAACGACACAAAAAACCGGATGAGAATACACATAGTTTCTAAGTAGTACGCGAGAGGGTAACCCGACCGCGGGTCATCTACGATAATCCTATGGCATATCGTCGGTATATACATCGATCCATCTCACTCGCTTGTCCTTGTTTTCTGGTTTAGAAATAAGGTAACCGGATAACCAGCTCTATCCGTATCGTCTTCCTCGTGTTTATCAGCCTCCAAAGCAAAGCAAGCTCTCCTAATCTCGCGAAAACGTTGCAAGCTTCATGATCGAGGCTAAAAAAGCTCGGCTGACCAAAGCGTCCGCTCGACTACTTGCGCGCGCGCGCTCGAGCCTCCCATCACGTACTCGCATATATGCAGTGAAATATATAACTACCTATACACGAGTATATATTAGTTAGAGAGAAAGAGAAAGAGCTGGAAGACGAGTGCGCGCAAACTAGGCGGTGTATGAAGACGAAAGCGGCTGCGCCGCGGAAAATTAGCACAAGTGGCCGGGATTGACTCGCGTGGCGCGTCGTCACCGCGCGCGCGACTATTGATTGTTTTATTGATCGACGCGCTACTCTATGTGCTATATCGTGTATTTTGCCACTTTATTCTCTGCGCGGCGTTGATTTTCATCGCCGCCTGCAGCGTTGAGAGTTTATGTAGTCAGGATCGTAATGATTTATACACTTGAACACGATGATGGAGCCAAGCAGAGAGAGAGAGAGAGAGAGGACGAAAATCGTCCTGCACGCGCGCGCGATCGCCCCCCACAAGGGCGAGTATTGATCGCGTATCGTCGCTCCCTTACGAAAGTGGCTTTACGTAAACGCGCCATTTCAATTCGCGCGCTGCGGCCTCACGTAAGAATAATTCTCTGCGCTGATGCTGCACACACACACACACACACATACACACTTGGCTATTGACACAGTTTCGCGTCCGAGGGCTCGTAAATCCTAAGCTTCTGCAGCTTGTACTATAATGGACGGGCTAACGATAGTGTGTACAAGGATTGAGGAAAGTATTAGTCGACTTTGCACGAGATTATCGGTAGAGCAAGTGTCATGTTGATATACTTCTTTTTTTTTTATTTATCGCGCACGCGTAATTTATGCTCGTCCCGACGTTGAATAATATGCACGAGCGACTATATAGGTGCGAGAAGAAATAAAAACAACACGATGATCCATAAAAATTTGCCTTATCGTCGAGTCGGTATATATGTGTGTACCGAAGCTTATATAGGTCGTTATATCCGTATGGAAGATAAGAGGCACGTGACGCGATCCCGAATCGCACGGATATTAATAATATATATATACATATACTCGAATGACCGCGACCTAACGCAAGCCGATCACTGCAGAGGATTATAAACGGAGCGCCGGAGGAGTATTTTTTGTTTACGCGGATTGTCGCGATATGCTTTACGATGCTCTGTCACGGTTGAAAGCTCGATGATTTATTGCACGACTGTGCGCAGACTGAGCTGTAGAAATGAATTATTGTATACGTAACTTTTGAAGAGTAGATTTTTCACGCAACATCGTTCAAAATTGTATTAATTCGTCAAAACTCCTACTCTCACCCCCGCATATATAAGACGATACACGCCGAATCACGCGGACGATCGAGTCGCTTCTAGAAAGTCGCTAAATCTCCCTCAATTGGCCGCGTCGCGAGGCGAAAAAACAAAGAGTTGCCGCGACCGCCAAAGAGTCACGAGACTCGTCGGGGATTATTATTGCCGAGGCGAGCGCGCGCCAGAGCACGTGCTCTTGTTTATTGTCGCGAATGAACGAGGATACATATGCTGCTGCAAGTTGTCGACTGCTTTACACTTGGCGTCTTTGTTCTGTCGGTGGGATATTGTCAACTTTGGGGTCCTTTTTGCTATACATCTCTGTTATTGGTTTGCATAACGCGACTAATAACATCTTCTTTTTTTTTCGATTCGTATAAGTCATACTCTCTCGTCAAAGTATAAAGTAGTGTTTAACTTTCAAAAATAGCAGAACTATTTTCTGCTTGATTACGATCAGTGGAAATAGTAAAAATTGAGATTATCGCGCTGATTGCGCGATTATAAAAATGTCGTGTTTGCTTCGTCAAGCATCAGGTGAAAAAACCGACTGTTATTATACTCTCGCTGTTATTTGAAAACGTCGAAGCTTATAGGGGGAAAAAAGAATTGAATGAGACGTGTGATCTTCTCAATCAAAGCAATTGTACGAAATCAGCGCAATCGAATCAGCATATATAGGTGTACACAGCTGTTCTGCATCGTAAAATCATAGTAGTGCAGGAAATGCAGTCGGCCAAACTCGAAATTCGAAGTAAACGTTCGGATTCCTGTGATGTGGTATATACATCTTTTTTTTTATCTCGCTTAAGCGAATTATATCACGAGGTAGGTGATTAATCGCTTAAGCTCTCCGCGCAGGCAGTCACGAGTTGCGCGTTGATAATTTTGCCGTTATATAGCGAAAGGACGACTTATTGTATATCGGTTTGAGTCATTGTTTTGACTGGTCGATATCTTTCCAAATGAAAACCGGGAAAAAGGCGATCGCCGGTTATCGTCAGCAATTTCCGATGATCTGCGTTCGTTTGAAAATCTAACGTCAATACTACTACAGCACACCGGGTAGTATATATACATTAAACAAAGAGGCTTTTTTATTGCCGTTTGCCCGCGTATGTATATAGTACAGTATATATAACTCTCGTTCTCCGGAACGCAAACATTCCGATGACAACACGCGTGCGCTCGTCGGATGCCAGTCGAAAGTGTCACGTACATAATACACGCACAATGTGTGATATTATTTGGGCATCACTTGCGCAGCTGCTGATGTTGCGCAACGGCATTAATTGTTTCCCTTTTCAAAAGGATCTATTTTTTACCCGATATGTTGAACGCGCTCGTTGACAGTCCCGTCGATAAAGAGAGCCGATCGGTTTACGATGACAGCTGCAGCGGTAGGAATGTGTGCAGTAAACGCTCGGTTGACAGATAAATATTTGACGTGAAAATTAGCGAGGAAGTATATATTTTCGTCTCTTCGTGTGTTCTAGCATTTTGAATGCGGTTATTTGCTTGCAGAAGATGAAGAAAGACAGCAGTATGAGCGAGGAGATAGTAGGCAAGGGTCTGGAGGGCGGCTACGTGAACCACGCGTTGAGCGAGTCCGGTCTGGATCTCGCCCACAACGGCTCGCACAACAACCATCATCAGCGCGAGCTTCATGGATCCTCGGACTTTGTCTGTGAGTATATTGTAAATTCGTAAATATTCGTTAGTAACGCGATACGAGGGAGACCGGTGGAGTCAAATGATGTTGTCAAAGTCATACCGATCGTTACGCATCGCACTCCGGTCTCTTTCCTGATGGCTGTATAAACAATTAATTCTCCGACGCTGAAATTCCAATCTTCTAACGCAGAACAATCTTACGCTTTCTTTTCGCATGCCTCGAGGATGCCACAAAAGTAAGTGTCCTCACATCTCTCTCTGTGTGTCGTCGTGCATGCGGTACACATATAATAATAACAACAGCACGTATAGTAAATTATCGTCGCAGCGACGGCGGCTTGAAAGCGCTTGGACGAATTAAAAAGCGCTTTGCGGTAATTGGGATGAGCGCGACGCTTGGCTTTGTTTAATTAGGATCCGCTCGCGGAAAAACACTTTCATTTTCGAGCCGCACGCATGTGACTTATACAGCAGTAATTGGAAATTAATCTCTCCGTACAACGTGCGCGGCGAGTTATTATCTTTTCACAAAACGCCGCAGCGATTTCTGTTTGAGAATCGATCGCGGTAATGCAGCTATTACAATATAGAGAAAAAAAAATTAAGCTGAGTATTTCGTAAGACAGAGCATCGCATTGTGATGCAATGAGAACATCTATATCGCGCCTCTGTGTGTATCGATAATGCACACTTGCATATACACACTGATGTAGAGCTCTCGGCGGTAATAAAGATCTCGCGGCAGTTTTTGCCTCGATTTTCTGACTCAACGGTCGAGCCGAGTTACACGATGCGCACTTTTTGCCGCGGCGGTGCGAAACAATGCTCGGCGCTAGAATTTCCGATTACGCGCGGGAGCTGTCCGAGTGTTTTTTTTTTTTTTCATCCAGTCTCGAGGAAAATCACTAAATATCGACGCTCTTTTTTCCGACGAGTATAATCGTCCGTTTAGTGTGCATCATGCACATATTATACTTTTGTTTGTTTTATGAAGCTGCTGCTTTGTTTATCGAGTTCTCTGAAGCTCTCATTAGCCGGTTTTTCTCGTCTATGAGTTTTACGCAATTTTTCATATATTTAAATACATTTTCGAGCAGTGGTGGAGGATCCGGACGTGGCAGACGACGACAGCAACAAGCGCGAGAGCGCGCTTAGCTCGTACTTCCAGGAGTCCGGCCGTCGGCTGAGGCACGCCTGCAGCCGGAAGACCCTCTACAAGAGGCTGCCCATACTGAGTTGGCTGCCGCGCTACAACAGCCAGGACGCCCTGGGGGACCTGGTGGCCGGCATCACCGTTGGCCTCACCGTCATTCCTCAGTCGCTCGCTTACTCGAACGTCGCCGGGCTGCCCCCGCAGGTATGCTCCTGCTAAGAAATGCGTTAAAATTTAAATTTTGTCCAATAAGTATATACTCACTTGGTAATTCTCCCTGCAGTTTGGCCTCTACGGCAGCTTCCTCGGCTGCTTCATCTACATATTCTTCGGCTCGTGCAAGGACGTGCCGTTCGGACCCACTGCCATAATCTCGCTGCTGACGTATCAGACGGTCGGCCACCTCGAGGATCCTCACCTGCACGCGATCCTCCTCTGCTTCCTGGCCGGCGTGATCGAGCTGCTGATGGGACTGTTCGGGCTGGGTTTCCTCATCGACTTCGTCTCGGGTCCGGTGAGCTCGGGCTTCACCTCGGCGGTCGCCCTCATCATCGTCTCGTCCCAGATAAAGGACATCCTCGGGATCCCGGCCAAGGGCTCGACCTTTCTGCAGATGTGGCGCAGCATCGGCGAGCACGTGCAGGACTCCTCGGTCTACGACGCGGCGCTCGGCGTCTCCTGCATCGGTCTGCTGCTCATCCTCAGGGCGGTCGCCTCGCTGAGCATAGGCTCCGAGGAGCAGCAGAGGCACAGCTCCAAGCACAAGCTGTTCAACAAGTTCCTCTGGCTGACCGGCACCTCCCGGAACGCTCTGCTCGTCATCATCTGCGGCCTCATCGCCTACGGCTTTCCCAGCGGCGAGTCACCCTTCCACCTTATAGGTTACATCCCGAGCGGCATGCCCACGCTCGGGGCTCCCCCTTTCGGCTACACCAAGCTGCAGGACAGCGCCAGCAACACGACGGCCACCGTCTTCGTCTCGTTCTTCGACATGTGCTCCAACCTGGGCAGCGGCATTCTCGTGCTGCCACTGATCTCGCTCATGGAGGACATCGCCATCTGCAAGGCCTTCGCCAACGGCAAGTCGGTCGACGCGACGCAGGAGCTCATCGCCCTCGGGCTGGCCAACATCGGCAACTCCTTCGTCCGGGCGTTCCCCGGCAGCGGCTCCCTCAGTCGCAGCGCCGTCAACAACGCCTCGGGGGTGCGGACGCCACTCGGCGGCCTCTACACCGGTGTCCTCGTCGTCCTGGCTCTGCTCTTTCTCACTCCCTACTTTGCCTTCATACCCAAGGCGACCCTCGCGGCCATCATCATCGCGGCCGTCATCTTCATGGTCGAGGTCAAGGTCGTCAAGCCCATGTGGAGGACCAAGAGTGAGTATTGCTATTACCTTATATTAGTTATGGCGGAGGCCTGAGATTCGGGGTGCACTGCTGCCGCGGTTTCCACGTTGACTGAGCGTCCGCACTAAGCTCGCCATCAATATGGCCGGCCCGGAGGAGTCCGGGCTGGCCAGGTTAGCTAAGGAGAGGCGAACCGGGCCAGAGGGGAAACCCAGCAGCCAAAAGTCTCCGTGGCGGGACAGTAGTGGGATCGCGCCCGGGAGTGGAGGACCGCGTCGGCAGTCCTCAATACGACTCGAACTCGGCTCGACCCATAACTTTTTTTCACTCTTCCCCCATCGCTCCCCTATCCGACTGTGAAAAGAACGAATTTTTTTAAGCAATTTTCCGCGACCTTATTTTTTCCTAATAAACAACGTCTGCGAATGGTGCCTGTGAGACCTCTGGCGGCGAATGCGGCAACTAACTTTCGCGTTCTTTCTTATCTGCAGAGTCGGACTTGATTCCCGGAGTGGGAACCTTCATCGCCTGCCTGGTCTTGCAGTTGGAGGTCGGAATAGCTTGCGGAGTCGGCATCAACGTCCTGTTTATCCTGTACCACGCGGCCAGGCCCAAGATTTCCGTGGAAAAACTGAAGGTAGAATAACACACTTTGAATTTTTCTCTTTCTCCAATAAATGTAAAATTTTGAAATATATACAAAATACGATATATTCTTCGATCAGAGCCGCAGAGGCGTCGACTACCTGATGCTAACGCCGGACCGCTGCCTGATCTTCCCGTCGGTGGACTACGTTCGAAACCTGGTGACCAAGTACGGACGTCGAGCGGCCGGCGAATCGACCCCAGTCGTGATCGACTGCACGCACATCTACGGCGCGGACTACACGGCGGCCAAAGTCATCGAGTCTCTGACCAAGGACTTTGCCCTGCGTGGTCAGCCTCTGTTCTTCTACAACCTCAAGCCCTCGGTGTACGCGGTCTTCGAGGGCGTCGCGCCCCAGGACTTTGTCGTCTACTACACTCAGGAGGGCTTGGACGATCTACTGAAGGAGAGGGCGAGCTACCTCAAGCAGAATCTCCAGGACGTCGTCGTGCCCTGAGACGCGATCTCGTGGCGGAGATTCTCACGATTGCCGTCCTGACACACTACGTTTTGCCCGTCCCCCCTTCTTCTTATTATATTACACAATAGTATGATTCCCTTACTATACTAGTATTCTTATGAGTTATATATACACATCATACACGCATCACTTGGCATTACGTATATTCATCCGATATATACTTGTTCTTTTTTATCACCGAGCGCGAGTAAGTTATGATCCCAGTATACATACACCTATCGTCGTAATTATAATACATATGCGTTATGTATCGGTTACTTAAGCATGTATCTTGCCGATTTTTGCGCTTGCGAGACGAGACTTTGAGTTCCTCGGCAAAGCTGCTCGGCTATGTACATAATACACATAAACAAAGAGCGCTCTTACAGCGTTATAGCTCGTAGCTCTTAGGCGGTACAACGTAGGTTTTTAAGATATTCTGTGATAATTTTGTAAAAAGAAAAAGAACTAAGACGCACGAGAACGAACGATGGACACTTTGTGAAGGACGTGAAACTTATATAGTGGAGCCTGTAAATAAAGCAGTATTCTGGGAGTCGGATGTAATAATGATGTATCGGCTCCCGTGTAATTATGTACTTTAGCCGGACACAGGCGGATATGAGAGAGGAGATCGGATTTTGATGCCGGATCTTCGTTCCTATATTGTAATTCACTGTTCCGATTTATATGTAGATCGATTATAATGATATATAATGATTAAACTACGGAATAAGAGAGAGTGTGTGAGTGTGCGACGACTGCACCGTGCTGACACCGGAGATCGGCGGTGCGCGACGACTACTCGTTGTTGATCTAGATTAATTATCGCTGTACGATATGATTATGTTATTATAATATGAATTTATAAATATGGTTGCTTAGTTAACTAAATCCTCTTTTGTGTTTTTGTCATTCAATCACCCGCACTGCCCAATAAATGTACGCTCTTGATATTTCAGATGCAAATTAAGTTTATTAGTAGTCTGTGTGTGTCATAGTATACAGTAGAATAATCTCTTTGGTCTACATCAGAGTAATAATAATAGTAATAATCGGATAATCATAGTAGTAGTATAGTAGTAGTAGTAGTAGTAGTAGAGACGATGGTGCATCGGTACACAGTACGATAATTTTGTGCGCAGAGTTAATGCTTAACTAACGATATTCTCGTTCTAACTTATATGTATATTATAATACGATTTGAGAATTTGTCTTTCGATTCAACGATTCGCAGCGCCAAAACGAAATGTAAAACCTTACATTGGAAGTATCACGTGACCTCGTCGTATCATCTGATATGCAATATAATACCTTATATATTTATTACTCTCTTATCATATTAGTATACGTTTGTTTATCCACATCCACTCCACGATATTGCAGCTGTCAATTAGGCGAACGTTTCGCAAAATCGCTCGCGATACCGTCATATCGTGAAGGATTGTTTCTCCAAAACGTACACATCATTATACGAGTACTATGTAGGTAATATATATGACCAGCTACAGTCCCTCTACTCGGTGAACGATTCATCGATAACAATGTAATGAAAAATCACGGGAAAAAGTACTACCTCATATAAAATACTCGTACGTACGCAGCGTCGATCCGGCCGGGCCAAAAGGGCGCTCGACCGTACTTTCTTTCTTTTTCACTCTCTCTACGATATGTCTAAAAGCGCGGCGGACAGCGTAACCGCATCATCCGCGCGCGCGCGTGCACAACACATCACTGGAAGGACAGATTTACCGCTTACAGGCACCGAAATACTTTTCGTTTACAATACTGAGCGCAATTGACTATAACATATTAATTTCTCGACCGTCTCTCGATATGTATATATAATAGTGTGTATTATAGTGCTTTGATTCTTCGAGTGTTCGTTGTAAGGGTGGATATGCGATCACGGCCAGCCGAAGTCTATACCCGTGAGCTGATAAAACCGTCGGTTGAACGGCCGGTAGAAGTCTCTAAGGCGCTGGATGGCAGTCGGGTCGATGAAGGGATGACTCCTGCCCTTGTTTTTACCTTTCAAAGTCAACGAGGATTATAAAGTTATTGTCAATTTTGCTATCAATTAAAAGTGTAAAAACAAATAGACCAACCAAGGCAATGAGGTGTGGCGCGCTCCTCGGACTTGAGGAGACAGGGAAAGCCCTTGGTGGCGTTGAAGTAGAAATGCTTCTCGGAAATCAGTCTTTTCAGGCCCAGAAAGTCCTGGACCCGAGTAATCTCGACGGCCGGGTCTGCGATCAGTCGCTCGCCCGAGACGAACAGCAGCTGAGACAGAGGAAAGTAGTTGAGCCAACGCTCGAGGTGCTTCGCGTAGACGCCGATGCGCAGTGGAGCCCAGCTGGTGTCCACTACGTTGGATCCGTTGAGGAAGGCGAGCTCCTCGAACTTGGGCATGCCGGAGCGCTTGCTCTTGACCTGCGTGTAGTCGGAGATGGCCCTGGTCACGGGGTCCCTCACCACGACGATGAGCTTCGTGCCGGGGTCCATCAGCTGGACCCTTCGAGGCGCCTCGGCCGTCACGAAGTACGACGGCGTCTTCTCCATCGTGATCTGGCCCTCCAGCGTCGCCGGCATCCGGTGCCTTCGGTAAACACGTTTCCATGTCGTATTAAACATGTGTAGGTATTACCTTGTGTGAACGGATTTTACGTACCTGTACCAGTGAAAGCCCTTGGAGTAGTGGTGATCGAAGAAGTGGACTTCGGAGCCGGCAGCGCGGATGTCCGGATGGAGTCGCATGAACTCGAGCAGGGCCCTGGTGCCGCCCTTCTTCACGCCGATGATCAGAGCGCTCGGCAGCTGCCTGGTAGCTATCAGGCCCTGCTGACGGAGCACCTTGTACTTCACCAGGCCCTCCATGGCGTCCTGTACATACATTGTTACAAGTAGTTATATATTGGCTAACCGAAGAAAAAGCTGCGCACAATGCACACAACCGATCCGCGAACGTCCTTGATCGCACGTGCTCGCTCACACATGACACTTGTGACTAATTGTTCAATCGAATTACGCAAACTACAGTCGTGTAATTGCCACGCGACTCCTATTACATCGCGAATCGTCACAAAAAATAAAGCAGAACACAATCTTCGCACCTTGTAAGTATCGTTGTTGGGCCAAAGCGGCACCAGCTGGACCTTGCTCATGCTCGAGCTATCTGGGCCTTCCCCCTCCACCAGTAGCGAGATTTCCTCGACCCTCGACTCCTCCTCCTGCTCCGGGGCCCTACTGGCGCTGCCGTATCCAGTCCTGCTACGTCTCGGTCGGTACTGCAGCAGACCGCACGAGTTCTCGAAGACGATGAGGCCCAGCAGCAGCACGAGGCAGCAGATGAGGCCCAATCGACGGGTCCACGTCGCTTTCTTGCCCAGCTGCTCCATTCTGCGACTGCTGAACTTATTGCTGATGATCCGCTCATGGCGAGCGTAACACTGATGACCTGCGGAGATTGATTCATAGCTATAGGTATGTAGGTATACACACTGCGACCGCCAGGAGCTTCTGGGAATAGGAACTGACTGTGTGTTATGTAAACACAAGACGCGTGTGTCGACTCGAGGCGGTAGGATTATCAGGATACCTCCATCCATCGGAATTTCATAGCTCGATCAATTTATAAGCCACGTGTTATAGGATGAGAGAATGTTAAAGTGGGCAAACTCACCTCCTTCCAGGACACGAGGCTGACGTCGTCATGCCGCAGTCGCCGCCGTTCGATCCTGGCACGCGGTGTGACTCTGCCGTGTTGTATACTGGAACACTGCGTAGGTATGTCCCTATGTACACACGTCGCGCTTCTCGCCGCTGCCGCTGCGCGCAAATCAATAGGCGCCGGTCCTGCGCGATATGCTCCAAAGAGAGATGATGATGATGACAGAGGCGCCGGCGCCCGCGATTTTCGCGAGAAGCATAAACTTTGATGAAGTGGTGGAATTATTTTTAAACTTGACATTTCTCAAATTCCGTATGATTCTTTAAATAAAAATCGTCAGTATATCCGGTGAGTAAAGAATGATTTTGGATAGATTATTCTGTCGTCGATGAAGAATTTCACTGCATTCAGTCGGTAATGCAGAGCTTGCAAGCTCGAAAGCTCACCCTCCATATCAATGCACGATAAGACCAGATCAGGACACACAGGACGTCAAGGATATGAAAGCACGAGTAATGACGCTTGAAATTATTCTGTATTCTCACCAGTGCTTAAATTACAACAATTTTTGTTTCTTACATAATTAGCGGCCGGAAGCGGTCGCGCGATAGTGAACAGCATATCTTCATTCTCGGAATCTTCGTCATATTATATACGGTCTCGGAGAGAGAGAGAGAGGCAATTTTATAAAGTCGACAATTCGCGCAGCGCATATCGAAGAGCATCAATAATCGATCATTGAATCTTCGTCGATTTTTTGGATATATCTCAGATCGGTGTCTCTCGGGAATCATTTCTCTGGGTTTTTATTATATAGAAAAGCACAAGAAGTGAAAAGTATTACTTGTTTTACTTAACGCGCAGTGAATGACAAGCAATTGTTATCTCTCCTCTCTATGTATATAGGTAAATTTAAGCTTCGCACAATTTTCTTTTTTTTTGTTCATTAGATCGACACGTTAATTTTTGCAATTGATTTGAGCGATTATCTGCGCGGTTAGTCCGGCTACGTAAGGCGTAAGCACTGCAGTTCTACGGATAAGTAATATTTGTATAGATGTAATATATGTCCTTGTATAATTTTTCAAGAGTTTGGCAAAGTAAAAGAATTTCAGAGCGTGCCAAATGAATTGGTAAAATTCGAGTGTCGATAAATCTATTGCCGAAAGTTTTCCGAGATCTGCGAAATAAGATGCTTTGAAAAAAAAAATCGAGTGCGAATAGAAATTCGGTATTTACAAATAAATATTTCTCAAGTAGCCTGTACTATTTATAGTTGGGAGTAATCGTACAACATTGTTTTCAACTCTAGAGTAGTGATATAACGATTACAAATATACTAAAAATTCTCGCTACATCTCTCGTGCTAACTGGACGTAATGTTGAAAAGTCGCGTATCCTGCAATTTATAATTATACATATTTTTGTCTTTGAGCATCGCGAATACGAGCAAACAATAAATTTTCTGTAACCTTCGTAAACTTTTGAAACGTCTTAACAGTAAATATACATTTTTCTCATCATCGTAACGACGTAATAGAATACAATTAAGTTTAAAAATAATTTTAGCTCGCGTATTATACGTGATTTTTAATCGCTTGAGAAAGCCAGCGGATCGTTGAAATTTTTCATAAGATATTGAAAATCGAAAAATAGCTATGTCGATTATTTCTTGAATTCTCTCTTAATCTTTCTCTTTCGTAATTGTAATGTGTATATTATGTACATACTTTTCTAAGCTCTTCTTCTCTGCCTCGTTGCTTTTATACCTCTATTAGAAAACGTTTCTCGATCGTATTCTTTTTTGTTGTTATTATGTATGTATGTATATATGTACGAAGAATTGGGTAGCATCGATTCACCGAGACAAGAGTTTCCTTCTCGCCTATAACAATAAGCCGAGCAAAACTATATGGAATACGGCGGCGAACTTTACGCATATACTTTGCAATACTTTAGTTTTCATACGCTTCTCTCTCGTTGAGCAGTCGTCACTGACCTTTTTGAACAACAAGACTGCGGAGAGAGATGTGAGTGGCCGTGTCGTTTTGAACGACTCGACCGCATCATCAGTGTAACGAGGCGCCTTTTGAAGCCATATCAGCCAGTCGTAATTAGACACGTTGCGGTGCAGAGCATGAATGAGCAGCGGCCGCGTATATACGTATATTTACACGTGTTCGAACGAGTCCGAGACAATAAGGTTCGAGGTTGTCCGGCGCTAGATGTATATATATATATAATATATTGGTGTGAAAAAAGTCGAGGAGACGCCTTATTGACGTGCGGCGTCAGGCGTGTCTAGATGTACTTCCAGAAGATGATCCAGTAGCTGACGTTGAGGCAGGCGAAGAGCGCAGGGAAGAGGAATCGCGATACCCGGTCGATGTTGAGAGCGCGTATCTTGGAGCGCTGTGTCTTGTTGAGCGGCGGTGGTCCTGCGCTCTGGGACTTCTGCGAGCGGCCAGACAGCAACATCGCGTTCTCCTGCAGTGTCAAGCGGCCAACGATCACTATTTGAGGGAGAGGAGCTCGAGCACACCCCCACCCAGATATATACGTATACCCAACGACAACATGCAGGATGATATCATATATATCGTTAAGTGTATACAATAATAACAGAGAGCACACGCGTGTATATGGACACAAAGAGAGATATAGAGAAAACAGAGAAAGAGCGGTTATGGTAGCGGGTGGGGGCGTGCCGATCGCATAACAAGAACAAAGAGTCTCGCGCGCGTCGCCGTTACCTTGCTCGCGATGTCGAAGATCTTGTCGAGTTTGGCGTCGGGTCCGGCGCAACTGGGCGCAGGTGTGGGAGGTGGTGGCGGTGGCTTTGGCGCCGGGTCACCCTCGCCGAGCACAAGGACGATGTTGACCAGGCAGTACTCCATCAGCGCCATGAACACGAAGATCGTGCAGACCGACATGAAAGCGTCGACCGCCTTGAGATAGGAGACCGGCGGTAAGGAAGCCTGACTCTTGGCGTGCTGCGTCGACAGGGTCAGCAGGGAAGTCACGCCCAACGTAACCCGAGCCGGCGCCGCCTCCGGCTTGATCCAGAACGACACCCACTGATGTGTGAAAGTGAGGTTAGTGTATGTGCTCCTGTCTTTGATTATACGTATACCTGAACCTAACCTATAAAGCAAGTTTGAGCTTCTTTAATATAGTTTCTCGTAGGGTCTTACCGACATGATGACGATCAGGCAAGTCGGCACGTAAGTGTGAAACAGGTAGTATCCCAGCCGCCGCTTCAGGACGAATATCACCTCGAGGCAGGTGAAGTTACCTAATAAAAGAGCCTGCGCGTTAAGCATATAAAGTACTTATTTAAGTGTTATATATTGACGTACCAGTAGAGTAGACCTGCGTGCAGTCGGCCGTGTAGTTCTTGACCAGCTGCAATTGGGGCAGTTCGATGTTCTCGTCGACGACGAGCGGCACATCCGGGTCCCACTGGAAGATCATCTCGTCCGTCGTGTGCGACACTGTTGACCGAGTTATAGCTCCACTTACTTATAAACGTGTATGTATGTATACACCTAGCTATTATTATACATATATGTACATATAGGGTAGCTCTAGTCAGCTTCGTTTTTGTTCGCGACGGTTCAAAGGGAAGCCCAGGACAAAGACGCTCGGGTTCGCGGGAAAAGTGGAAAATCGAGGCCGGTTTCGCGTGTTTGTGTGCGTTCGCGCGGTTTGTTGCTTTTCTTTTCTGCGCGGCGGAGCTCTGCAAGAGGATCGATCGAGCGAGAGGCACTCGTTGTTTAACGGCGCTTTTTTAAAGGGATTAAGCACTCTCGAGATATCAATGAAATTAATAATACAGTGGTGTCAGAGTAACTCACGGCTTTCCATCTGCAGCTTGCACTCCTGCGTGTCGTGGGGATAGATGAGAAAGTTCATCGCGCACGAGAGTTTCAAGGTCAGCCTGTAAACGAAGCACTTTTGTAAACAAATTCATCCCTTATATATGTTATAGTACGACGTGTAAAGTTGACGCAGGCAACGTACTTGACCATGTACAAAATGGTCTTGTCCTTGTAGAGCCAGAGGTAGTGGTTGGGTATCGTCATGGTCTGGAAGGTCACGGATTTGGCGTTCTTGAAGAACGAGTCTGGCCTCCACATGTTTTTCAGCCAGTCTACCTCCAGCAGTCTGTCGGTGAATAGGAGAAGAGCAGTTACATTATATAAGCGGATGACGGAATTACAAAAGGATTAGTGGAGATTCTCTCGGTTCGTTACCTGTACTCAGACGTCATGTTTTCCGGTAGCCGTAACCGGTTGTCCTTCCAGGTCTGCGCAAAGAAAATATCGGCTGCGTACGTCTGGGGGGAGAAGAAACGATACATCGTACATTTTATTTAATTGTCAGTATAGTGTATCGAGTAGCCTACCATAGAGGTTTCGTCGATAGAGTCGAGACCCATGACGGTTACGTGGAAGTAGACGATGGTAGCCTGTCCGTCCTTCTTAGGTGGACGCATTTTGTCGTAGAGTTTGGGGTCTTCCGGCAGTAGATCGAAAAATTCCAGGCTCTTTCTGCAATGATTCATCGATTTTTATAATCGAATTGCATGACATGATAAAACACAATCATAGCAATCATCATCACAGAACAGACACCATTCGCACTCTGAATACGTTTCCGAACAATCAGAAAGCGAAGAACTGGAACGAGAGCGACACTTGACTTTACCGAAGTTATTAACGCATTCAAACGTTCGACTCGCGGCCACGGCGCTACATCGCGTCTGGGACAAGGTTGCGCGCGCGGAGACGAGATCCGCAAGGTGATCGTATTTACGCGGGGATAAGGATTAATCTTGACCCATTTTTCGCCTCGTGCGCCGAAAATCGCGCGAGGAGCTTCTTTCTAATTTCGAAATCAAAAGAACAATTCTTTTCCGAGCCATTAGGGGACTGAAACATCGAGAATGGATAGAAATGAAAATTTCGACATATAAGATGCGATCGTGAAAATCCTGTAAGCAGCAAAAGATGATGACGTCGCGAGTGCAGGTATGACATTTTTTCACATTCATCACACTATACAACGGCACAGCCGACTTCAAAGCATTATTCTCCTCTTTCAGGCACAAGGGGACACAGAGCCACTCGTCGCACCCCATCAGCAGTTCTCGAAGACCTCTCGAGCACATCAGCCCCCTCGCGCATCCTTTTTGGAATGCTTACTGTGCATCGGAGATCTCAACCAGACAGAGCAGGAGCACCGCTAGGGGGAGCCAGCGTCGTTGGGCCCACGAGGGGCCCGTCGAGGGACCACCTCTCTCCTCCATCCTCGCACACGCAGCCTCTCAGCGCATCCTAGACGACGGTTATCCTTCGTCGAGAAAGACTCTCTTCGGATGTCGATCGCAACACTCGAGATGATGGACTTTTTATTGATAACAACTATAGTATAGAGAGACGAAGATAACGCGCACTTTGGTAATGGACCGCGTGACTGACACTCGGAGCGGACGCGGCACGACTGGGCGGCGGGACTCGTTCACTTTCTGCAGGGGCTGCAGAAATCGGATGGGACGGCTGGAGAAGAGCGAAGCGCGCGCGACGCCTCTCTTTCTCTCAGCCCCTCTTTCAAACTGCTGCTGCTGCTGCTGCTGCTGCTGCTGCTGCTGCTGTCGATGAGACGAGCGCGGGGAGAGACTCACACTGGGGTGGTGGGCTCTGACATCAGCTCGGTACAGATGCACCTCACGATGATGCAGATGATGACTTTTGTCGCGGATGAATTTGCGGACCAGTATCGTTTTCTTTTGACTTTGACTTTGCCAGTTGCGACGTCACTGATGGTCTTTCGAATTTAACATCATCGGCGTGTGGTACCGTAATGGATCTACGTCTTTGTTATACAATTGATATAAGTTTAGCCTATCATCGATTCACCCTTTCAAAGTATCCGTCACGTATATCAGCCGATCGCCGTCTGCAAGCTCGTTCGCCACGTACAAGTTCTACCGCATGAGAGAGCGTGTACCTTGAATGCGGTAGATTCACTGTACTCCTTTTGTTTCGCTCGGCACCCCTCGTCTTCGGCCACCGTTTCATCTCTCTTCTTTTTGTTTCTCTCCCTCGCTTTGGATTTCCCGTCCCCGGAGTACAGTGCGCGGTGTCTGCTGTTTACTAAACACCGGCGAGCCTTCGGGGATCTGGATGAAATCGTCTGAGATTAGTCGACTTTTGTGGACTGGAACAGATTGTCGTGTGGCTAAATTTCTCTTTTGAATAAGCATGTACGGCGTGAAGCTTGCAGTCCACCGATCATGAGCCCTACAAGAACAGCAGCAGCATAAAATCTCGAAAAAATCCAAGAGCCAAAGTTTGGCGAAGAAAAAAATCAGGCCTGAGGATGTATCGATCATCGGAGGCGGCGTGTCTCCCACTCCTCTGGTAGCAGGGGGAGGAGTGGCTGAGGTGGGATGGCAGCTCCTCGGCCACGAATAGAAAGTCGAGCGCGCCCCCTCGACTATACTGGCCAGCACTCGCTGCTATATAGCCAACACACGAGAGGTGGAGGCTTCTCTGCATATATACACACATACACTTATAACCGCAGAAGCCGATCCAGGAACCGATGACGACGCGGACCGAGCGATAACGAGCGGATTCGCGTTGTTTTGGTTCCTGTTTTAGTAGCTGCTTTAAGAAGTGGAGAAAAATTCATAATACATACAAGCTTGGTGTCCACTCGTTTTGTGTAATGTGTATAATTGGATGGTCCTTCAGCGTCTCGCGAGTTTCAATTCTTCGTGTTCTTCAAAATGTTATTCTTTAAACTTGAACGTGTATATATAAAGTATACTCTACACTCGAATCGCAATTAACCTTTCCCCCCAAATAATACGCGTTCGAGTGCAGCGCACATTGAGCTTGAAAACTTGAGAAACACACCACAATCAGGCCCTGATTGGAATTCTCTCCAGCAGTGATGACTGGGGGGATGAGGCATTTAACGGCTGGCCGAACGCTCGAGTGCGTCGTCGTCTCCGTGCGATTCTTTGTACAATGTCTGCAATTATCGCGTCGCCTATACACCTCTTCTCTCACCCACACATATACTCACCATGGAAGCATAGAACGAAGAGAGGCGAGAGATGAATCTGATGCTTCGAGTGAGGCTACACACAGTACATGCAGTCGCCGAGTGGGATCGTTAATCGACTCGGTCCACTCGACTGACATCGTTCGCGGGTCGTCGACTGATGCTTCCTCTGCTGTATCGCGCGAAGCTCGTACTTTTTTTATTGACGCTGCCACGATAATGAGGTGTTGCGTGTATATCGCCAACATATCCGCGAGTATTTGTTATATTTATAAGGACGTATATAGTTTTAGGCGAACGCGTGTTGTGTATTATATATCGGGGTGTAGCCAAGAAGCAGCAGCAGCAGCTATGATTTGCCGAGCACTGTGTTTTTGGGTTAAGGGCTGTCGTGATGCTGGCCGCGGATCGAATGGTTAATCGCGGATGTCGCAGCGTCAGCGGCTTTCGTCCGATAATCAGCGTATACGACTAGTGTCGGTTGTGTATGTGATAATAATATTAGACGCGCTGCTGCGAAACTCGATTTGCATCGAGTTCCTCGAGTGTCTTCAGCTAGTTTGCATTCGTTGAAAAATGATTAGCCGCATCGCAAATAAAAACTATATATAAGGAAGATATAGCCTAAACGGAATCGAGAGCTGCGTGATATGGTTCGGAGCCGCTCTCGCAAGTGATTTCAACGCAAAGTAGACTCTGACGTAAAGCCAGTGCGGCTGCACCTCCGGTCTCTCTCGGGCTCCTGCTTGCAGCAATTCTGTGTTTGGCGGTAGTGACAATGCCGGCCAATTTCGATCCCCACAATGCCGCATTAATTGCGCCAGCAGCGCATTTTTTCTTCTTGCGCGCATTTCTCTCCAGCAGCAGCAGCAGCAGCTATTTTTAGAGCAGCACTTTTGTCTCGATGCAAACTTGCGGACTTCTCCTCGCCGGCGACAATTATAAGTACTTGCGGTCGATGCTTTATATTTTTGAAACTTCGGCGCGCAAGATCGTCGTGAATAAGTTATTGTTGTATATATGCGGAGTATATAATAAATTATACAATGAGCGATAACGAGACTTGGCAATGAAAAGCTGTGCAGATTTTGAGGAAGCGCATGCAGCCGCAGTACTTGGCTCTCGAGGCGGCAATCAGGTCATCGGGGCCTTCGGCATCGCGTAGTTCGCTGTGGTGGCAGTGGCACTGCTGCTTCTGCAGTTCCGCTGCTGTATAACGAGCCGCTGCTATATAGGAAGAGGAAGAAAGCCGTGACGTCAGGAGAGAGTAAGAGAGAAAGAAGAGTGAGAGAGCCGAGAAAGGGGCAGAAGGTTCGAGGGGCCGTTATCCCCTCGAGGGTGCGCGCTCTTGCGCGAGCCTGAAGAAGTGCCGAGAGAAAGAGGGAAAACGCTTTCCTTATATATATATATATACATAACGAGAGTTGTCGGTGAGCTGTATGTATAAATATTATAGGTATACCGGCAGTTATTACAAATTTTTTTTTGCTTCGGAAATAGCTCACATTTCTGCTGCAGTGATACGAATCAATGCCAAGTCAGGCAGAAGCGAGACGTCGTAACTGGATTCCCGAAATCCCCCCGCGAGAGCTGCACATGACAAAAGGAAAAATTGATCTATTCTCAAAACGAGGACGCGTCTGCATCCGACCTTGAAGGAAATTTGATCAAAGCCTGATGATGATGTACGAGTATTTTCTCCACCTGTGCAACGCGGGAAAGTCAAAACTCGCGCCGAGAATAGATATATAAGGATTTCCGAGAGTATACTTGCCGACATCGATCCCTTGGCAGCTTGTGCCTCTCTCGAAAATATAGCGAATCAAAATTAGGCGCAATTACGCACGCTTCAGAGCCCAATTAAAGCAGAAGACGAGCGATTGCGTCAACCCGGATCGATGACGTCAAAGGTATTGTCCGAGAGTAATCAGATATAAAATCGTTGCTGCAGCAGCAGCCTACTCCAGATCTCAGCCAGCCGCGAAAACTCTCTCGGGGAAGAACGGGGTATACTCGCGTTTGACGATTATTCTCATCAGAAAACTCTTTTGGAGGATTGTTTGAAAGTTATAAATAGAAGCGAACTCGCGCGCAGGCTGCGTTTCTTTGACGTACACCCCACTTTGAGAGTTATATTTTTAAACCAAAAGCGAATCTTCCATCATATTTTTAATTGACGTCAAAAAGAATAGGAATACTTTATCGACGTGTATAGGCACCAAAAATATCCTTCGGAGGATTTTGTTACCTTGAAACTAAACTATCGACCGCGCATTATTATTTTTACTCCGGCGTAAAATTAGACGAGAAATTCTTCGCGGAATGATCGACAAAGTATACGGCGATCAACAACCCGGTAGCCGCAATATCACCGGCTTGTCGGACAGGCCTCGCCAAAATTAGATTCGCAAAATCGTCAGATAGGCGCGTCAAGCTCACCTATACGGAGCGGAGGAGGAAGACGAAAGGGGCCGCAGAGATTTTCGCGTGCGTCAGCTGTCGGACGGATGCCAGCGATCGAGAGCGTTGAGGGGCGAAGTCTTCGACAGGGGGACGGATGAAACAAGCCGCCAGCTGTTTTGAAGGAGAACATCAGAGAACGAGTTGTATAGCTGAAATTTTTCAAAGATAAAGTGTCAAGAATTTTCACTTTTAAGAGCACGATCCATATTTGGGTTTACGCAGATGAGTAATAATTATATTAAACCAAAAAAAAAAAGCGAGAGCGTCGAGGGTTGAACGAGCAAGTAACAGCAGTAGTGGGGCACAAAGAGAAGAAGAGACGAAGATAGAGGAGCGGGGTTTCGAGGCTGCAGCCCGCAGGAGGAGAGACGATGCACGATAAGCACGCTCGCTCTTCTTTCGCCTCTGACCTGACACACATACACGCGCGCGACTTATCCTCTTCACTCGTTCTCCTTGCTCTCTCTCTCTCTCTTTCTCTCGCGCTACCCCCACCCGAAACTTTCTCATCGCAGGCAAGACGGGGAAGCCCCGCTATATGTACTGCTGCGGTCCCTCTGCCACTGCTGCAGTGACGTTCCGCCGGAAAAGCCTGCGAGAGAGACTATTTTTGGATCGCGGGCTTTCGAGGAGATCGTCAAATTGGACGATTGCCGACGCGGCTTCTCTGTCTCTTTCTTTCTTCTCTAGCTCCTTTTTTTTGCCATTGCCAAGTCCACCGGGTCACGCGTGCAACTTGCTCCCTTTTTTTTAACGATGGCGAATGCTGAGCAATTGTGCGTGCTCGATTTTGATTTGAGACAATAGTTTCTCTTTCAAAGTCCTTTGGTTCGTCTCGTATTCTTGCGTAGTTTTTGACAAATGCGAAAAATGCTATTACTTACCTTCTAATAGGAACCAAAAGAAAAACGTATACTCATAAGTTATAAAGGGATAGTATAGGAGTAAAAATGAATAACAAACGCATAATATTAATGTAGGATAGATGACATTTATTTCATTATCTTTTAACTATTGATTTATGCTACTGATGCTATACTCGTATAGATTACCTACAATTATGTCAATAATTATGCATGAATTCAAAGATGCGTGAGTTGCGCGCGCGCTTTTCATCACCAGAGCCTTATGTCATATATGTCCCATCCGAGTCCCGCAATGATTGTATACGTAACGACGTTCTCTCGAAAAACGAATAAGGACTGGACGAATCGATTGGACTCCATTTTGCCTCGAAGCTCGGCTATTTCGTCGTGTTTAAATCGCATGCATTCTGCCCTTGTGTTGTACATATTTGCTTCTCCGCGCTACCTGCTCCTCGACTGTGTCTTTTGCGTATACCGACATACATGCTACGTCGGTCGGTCAAGCAGATTCCGAAGGATCGTAAACAATGATTATTATAAACGAAGCGCAGAGAAATTGAAATTGAAATATATTTTCTATTCACATAATGTGCTCGTCGTTTTAGCTGTTTCCGGAAAGGAGCCGTTGTCATTTTTGTTGTATAGTAATAGCATAATAATAAAGAAAAACGCGTGTGTTATCGTCGTCCTTACCGACTGAGTGACGCGTGATCGATGCCGTATTCCTTACTCATTTTGATCCTTATAAGTTGCGTCTTACAAGTCTGCATACATACAACGTAATAATAATACTTTTCATCACAAAACTTCAATTCGCAAGCGTCACTCAATCCGCAAAACAAGCGATTCTTGAATTCTCATAATTCTTCGTTAGTATATAGCATCCTCCTCATGTTCGCGGTGTTTTCTCGTCCTAACCTTAACAGCTACGATAGTTAAAATTATTATCGATATATCATAATTAATATATATATATATACTTTTTTCCGCATTTGGTACGAAGGAACATGAGACGGGGAATCCCCCGAACGTGATGTCGATCACGCCTCGGTGGAATTTCGTCGCTGCGCACTCGCTGTCTCTCTTGCGAAAGGAAACCAAAGTATTTTTTGTTTGTTTTTTTTTACATAATAATATATATTTATACTTGACACACGCGGAGCGAGTAGCGAATTCCGTCTTTCCGTCGTCTCTCATCTTTGTGACTGCGACGGGGGACTTTTCGTTTGCCTTGGCAGTTCGTTTTAATACCTCGTAATGCCCCCCAAATATCGGAGCTCGGCTAAAGGTAATTGTAGGGTATTTGGAGTCACCTCCGATAGAAGTATTGCACTCTTAAAAGATTTTCAACGAGATCGATTCAGTAATTTTACATTTAGTAAATCTGGAGGGCTTAAATTCTGTTACCTTTCTTCAAAAGCTATAAGAACATCAATAATGACTCACTTCTATCGGTCGTGACTCGAGCAGATGAGAAATCACCTTTCGCCAAGCCGCGCGCCTCAAGTTGCGACTCGCGTTGTGCTCCGGTTCCACTTGAGTATACAACCAAACTATATACGCGTAAAATTGTTGATAAAAGTAAATAAATATATACTTCTCGCTTCTCGGCATTGATGCGACGAATATACGCGAATTTAAAATTACCCCTACAATCCACGCGAGCGTTTAAACACGCTCACTTTAAAAAGTGTAATATATATCTTTAAATTTCGCGCGCTTTCTCTACGCTTGGAACCGCTCTCTATCGCGAACGAAACGGAAAAAAAACTTAATACTCTGGACAATCGTATGATTACTGATTTTGATTGACTATCTTACAGGAAAAAGAAAATGTTTATAAAGTAAAAGTGGGGGCGCGGAATGTGCCTCCCGTCGAAAATTTCCAGCTTGCCTCTTTCTTAGGAAAATAAAACTCGAGGAATAATAAAAATATATATATAAGTAAATCTTACATATGAGGAGCGAAGAATTGCACATTTCTGTAACATTATCGTTATTAGGATTTATCGTTATACATATGTATACCTATACACATATATACTTCTCATATTTTTTTTTATTATTGTTATGATAGTATTTAATATTATTGATTATTGTACGGTGACCCGCCTACGCGAGTCCCGAGTAATTTATTTTAATTATAAACATTTTTCAACTATCACTCGTCAAATAATTTCATCTCGAATTGAATATCTTTTGCCAGCCTTCAACGAAATATAGTAGGCTTTGCCGAAAATAAACTTTGAAATTTTGATAAAAAAAATCTAATAAAACACAACATAAATATCTACATCTGCGTATACACATAAATATAAATTTAATTAATACAAAAGGAAACATAGTATATATGTAATAGTGCCCCATGCGTCTGACGACGTAGGGTAAGTAGTAGTCACTTATTAGTTCTTTCTGGAAATGTTCGACGGGATCGTCTCGCTCTAGGACGTAAATACAACATACATATAATATATAATATATACCAGTGGTACCGCGCGCCGCGCATCCTTAAATATCTCTTATATACCCTTATCGAAATTGCCTATCGCGGTATATTTCGCTCACTGGCCGATTATCTCCATACTCTTTTTCCGCACGAGTCTGTCCCGACTTGCGTTAAAATCTTCTTACTATAATAAACTCTTTGTTGAATCGCAGCGATTCGCTCGCGCGAAACAAACGCTTTCAAAATCTTACTCGCGACGAAGGATAAGTCGTCGGTGCGGGCAAACGTGAAAATTTTCGTCTCGAGTCTCGCATCAGAATGCTACAGTGTGTGACATACAATCGCATGAAGATACATATACATTCATTGAACGGCTCCGGACCTAAAAATATCATCACTCGCTAGAAGTTCAATTGCAAAACGTCGGCTCCGCTCGGTGATCGAGCCGTGGACTCGCCGCAGATGGCGCGTCGATCGCTCCACCCGCTTAACCTGTACAAGACTCAATATCTATATTATATATGTCTTGCGGTCTTTATCATGTTTTGCAACAACTGCAACGAAACGTAAGGTAATATATACTTCTTTAGACAAACATTTACACAAATTTTTTTTAAGGTTAAGCGGGCAGGAGTAATACGACGCTAGCGCCATCTGCCGTGACTCCGCTCGTAAGGGTCGCCGGGCGCAGTCGATTCCTCGACGATGGTTATTACGCGATATATTATATACGTCTCAATTCAATAGTTTTTCATATACATATAATATATTTTCTCAAAATCTTCACCCTTAAAAAAGAAGCGCACACTACTCGGATGTAGCTTCTAGCTTTGAAAAACTCGGAAACATTGAAAAAAACGCAAAGAACGACGGCCTTATAAAATCTTTTCCTCTTATAATCGCTCCTCCTTTATCTTGAGTAAACACTCTCGTCGAAAATTTTTGGGATTCGGGAAAGGTAGTTGGACAGGTTACAGGTATAGGTGAGTGGGTATAGAGGGTTGCGAGGAAAGAAAAACTGCACCGGTGACGAATTATACTCTGAGTTTTCCCTGTCGTTATCCTTCTACAACACTCTTCTACAGCGCTTCGTCTTGTCGCGTACGTGAAGTAGCTATTATATAATATAGTAGTCTCTCTCTCGTCGCGAAAAGGAGGCCGAAGGAATGACTCTCGCGCGTTTAGCTTTGTGCATACATCACGTCGCTTCGCTCAAAGTTTTCCTGTCTTGCTAAGTCGCCGAGCTCGCTGCGAGATTCTGCGATTTGCTCTCGGTCCCGTCGGCTGGCGCGAATTATTGCATGTAAAAATCGGGATGGTCTGAGTCCTTTTCAAACCTCTTGGCCTCCTCCTGCATGCTCTCCTTGATCTTGAGTATGGCCGCCGACTCGTTCTGATCCTGCGAACCAACCAACACCAGGCCGGTTACAACAGCCGCCTTTCGGGCACTTTTCGCGGCCGAACCACGCATGCTTGCTCATTTTCCTCACTCTTCTTTTATTTTCATTATCGATATTACGTCACGGCTATTCTTTACCAAGACAATACGCGCTTTAACAGGTTGAGCGCTACGTGACCCACGTATGTGTGACCATGAAAATTTTCAAACAAAAATAAGTCGATAACCCCAATTAAAATTGATTTGAAAAATCACGAAAACTGGCTTAGCGCTCAACCTGTTAATGCGGCTTGCTCCAACGTTTTCATGTCAAAAATCATGCCGATGATGAGTTACCCTGATCAGTCAACATCGTATAATCTTGGATCGAATGCCGAATGACGTTGGTGTTGGAACAGGGACGTAATCAATAACAATCTAATTAACACTACTATTCAAAGCGTGAAATAAAAAAAGCTACTATCCACTAAAAGTATGCACATATTCTAAAATGATAAACATACAAAGAATCAGAGTCTGTTGGTAAACATTTCCCCATACGTGAAACAGCTACCAAGGGTATATTTACAGTATACGGCATCGGTCATGCCTCCGTCACATTAAAAAAAATGCTAATTTCCATCATATAGCGAACATCGAAAAACATTAGAAGTACATTTAAAAGAAAAGTAATAATTGTGCTCATTCTACATACTAAATGAAAATTCTTGTTCGAGGGTTAATCGACATATAGACTATAGTAAACATGTATTATGTGTAAGAACAAAAAAGTTTATGCAATGACGTTTGTGCAGTCCCTCAAAACGAGAAGTTTCGATTCTCGGTTCCCCCTTCCAACACCGTTCTCTTCGATAATAATCAACGCAGGCGCAGTGCGGCGGCTGTGCTTTGGCGGGGCTCGAAAAGAGACGCGCGTGTGACATCGCAGAAATGCATATTATATGTATAATTATATTATCGGATGGATGAAATAAAAATAAGGATCGATTGGGATATGTGTTTGTGTGTAGATGTGTGAGAAAAAAAAATTACGATATAGTCTAGATTGACATTAGGGTGCTCTGACCCACAACACATGGACGTTGAAATGAACTTTGCAAATAACGAAAAGTAATGCGATCGCGGAAAAAATAATGCAAGATATATGGTATAAACGAAACAAAATTAAAAAAGTTTTCGCAAGCTCTTTCGCTCTTTCACTTTCTGTCCCCCCGTGCACACACATACGCACTCACTCATTTTATCTGATTCTTTTTTTTTTTTTGTCTTTTTGTTAAAAGTTAAACGTGTTGAAGCAAAAGAAATTGTTACTTATTATTGAATGCATATACTAGATTTCTCACTTCGCAAACAGTCCGCAAATAGTTTTATTTTTTTTCTTTTTTCATGAATATTATATGAATATTGGCTCACGCATCCATGTGCTACAGGTCAGTACAGGCCAGTACTATATACAGCTACCAGAACCTTTTTCTTGTCAATTTTTTCGTTAACACTCTTTCGCACAGACAAGCATTGCGTTGCCAGCACGCAATGCTGTCGGTGTCCGCGAAACAACAGTCATTGTCATCATTGAAGATTGAGAAAACACAATTAATGAACAAGGAGAATACGAAATGATTATAATATGATGTTACGGCAAAACCGACAAAGAGACCGGCAGATAGTCATGTATAAATAGTCCGGTAGCCAGCACCCTGCGGGTTTCGGTTTTTGATAAATAAAAAGAAAAACGCAATAGTCTCAGTGTAACAGGATTACATTTATTGTCTTGATCTCTCCCTTGGCATAATAGGCATATATTTATCATCATATTTTTTGCTTTTTTTTACCAGGCATATAGTATATTTTACAACGTGGGAGTATTCAAGTAGAATCAATTACGTAAAAAAAATAAAATAGAATGAAGCAACGATAAAGGTACCAAGGCGCGTATTTTCACATTATACAGAGTCCGAACGTGCTGCGACAGAATACGGTGTGTGTATAAATAAATATACAGTTTAACTAACAGAATTTGGTAAGAGATTGACTGGCAAGACAATTTTTTTTTCTTTCATTCGATATCGACAATTTCACGACTACAAAGCACGAACCTTGGAACCTAAGAGTACCTTCGGTATCGAGTACACGATGCCGGCGCGCTTTCTCAAATTAAATCGCTAAATTAACTCTTTTTTTTTGAGGTTATATACGCGTACCAATGGCAAGCCAAGTACACCTTCGACAAGGTATATAGGTAAAGGACGTGTAAAAAGTAAATCTATATATATATACGCTCACTCGAGCAGACCGCGACGCCTGAGCCTTAAACCGTAAGCATTTGTACAAATTTAAAAAAAGAGCACCATTATGTTTGAGAAGTTATTTGCAGCAAACGCGCGACAAGAGGAAAACATGCGTAGATGGCGTGCCACTGTCGCGAGTCGTAGGGGCAGTTACTTTTCTATATTTCATCTTTAGGCGCGTTTTACAAGTGTTCGTGATAAATCAATCGTCGATCGGTCATTCTCATCAACATTGTAGCGTTGTAAACATTATCAAAGGTTATTAAAAGTAACTAATAGCAGCATAGCATAGTCCAGTACTGACCTATAACCACCTGCGGACGGATGGACTTCTTCATTTAATATGTGAATTTGCTTATTTATGTTTGTTTGTCTTTTTCATTTTGTGAATCGAGAAATCCTTCTTTGAAAACGTGATCCCCCGCGGACTCTCATCATCATTCCTTCTTTTTAATTATCTTTTCCTCTTTGACTTCCCTTATACACTCACTCAATTTTTTGCTTTTAGGTTCAGTACTCATATACTGCCTATATGTCCTTAATATCCATATAAAAAATAGCAACGTTTCTATGTACATAGATTTATATAAACTTAGTATATATGTAGAGCATTATAACTTTACACACTTCATTTCTGAAAAGCAATTTGAAGGAAATTAATAATCATCGAGCGGCAAATCGCGTTACACAGTTCTGAAGCTTCCAAGTAAAGCTGGCATTCTTTTAATGACTTCGTATCGTAATAGGAACGAAAAACTTTTACTAATCTAAAAATATCTTAAAATATCATTTACAAAGCGTTTTGGAAAATACTATAAATAGTACGAAATTAAATTTAATTATTCAATTAAGTACATTCATCACTATAGAATAATAAACTCACGAATAATTATTTTTTAAAAGTATAATTCACCAAATGGAAAGAAGAATTTCAATCTTTATTGCAATCCCATGGATTAACATTAGATTTAGGTACTTAAACAAATAATAATAAACTGTTGAACGGTTTGCCATTCGATTTTTGCTCCCAGATTTAGGGCAATTTAACTTGATAAACAACTGTGCTCAGGTATAATGCTGATTCAATTTCTTTTCCTTCCAGAGGAGACTATAAGTTTTCCATTTGGCAAGAATCGCGACAATAATTTGACTCGAACAATACAAGTTTCTTTCCAAATTATCGAATTGATAATCCGTGACTCTACATCGAGCTAAACGCGTTTTAAAAGCTACATATAAGTATAAAAAGTAATAATTTTTTTCCCCAAATATTATGCGTCTGAATCACGGTAGACCATAAGCAGTCACAAGTAACAGCCTTTTCGTTTACCAGGCACCTCAACTTACTTTCTAAGTCTTGTCAAATAAATATAAATAAGTTCTAGATTTATGGCGATAAGTTATAAAGACGACCTATGCTACTAACAATAAATTTAGATGTTTGACCCTTCAAAATATTGAAGTTTTAAATTGTTGCATAAAATAGGTTGTGAACGTTGACTCGAGACGGCTAATATTTTAAGTTCACAGCAAGCAAAGTATATCCTCGTAGTATTATGCCAAAAGTACTATAATCTTACTAAGAAGGGTCAGCACTAAAATAATAAAAGTCTAAAAGATAGAATTTAAACACTAGTTCGCAACCACGTGAGTATTAGTAAAGCATAATACATAATCGTATATGGCGATAGTGGCAAGTTAAGTAACTGTAAACGATTAAAAAATTCTGCATAGTATAAAAAAGACCTATCCTAACCTAACCTGAAACCGGGTAGGTGCGACTGACAACAAATGCAATAATAATAATGATAATAATAAGTGTATATCGTAAAAAATGTCTTTCATTCGTTCATCGAATAACGCGACAACAATCGTTAAAAAAAATAAGAACGGCTTAATTCACTCGTCTCCGTGCGTATCGTATTCACGTGCATTTCGTAAGGAAAGCTATTGGACTTGGACTGTTTTTTCTCTTATTCTCGTAATATCCCTCACAATCTCACTGTTCCTGTAAATTTTCGTTTTGTCTACGGACGTGTTCCTCCGCAACTTGTTGCGTCCTGGTTGCGATTGTGTTTAAAAAAACTGTCGACAATAGAGAACATGCAATTTATGCGATTAAAAACACTCTTACATACGAACTCGAAGCTGCGATAAGTTGCTTGATTAATTTTGTGTATACATATATTGCTTTCGAAGGAAATAAAGTTCAAAAGTCTTACACAACGCGTTATTTTATCGCTGCGTCCCACAAGCCGGCAAAACGTAGGTGTTTGCAAAGATCTCGTGAATAGCTGGTTAAAGCCTATCGTTATCCAAGAATCGTGTAAAAAATACAAAAGTTGCAGACTCTACTTTTTAAAAGATAACGATTGACCTTTTTCAATTCAAAAAGATTAGGAATGAATGTTCAATTATTTTTACTGTTTTACAAGAGAAGCATTACTTTTCGGAACATTCCAAGTTTAAGTCACGATTGATGTTATTATTCAATTTATGCAAGAAAATCCTTGATTCAAAGAAAGCTACAAGCAATTTATTTATTTATTACTAAGATAAATAAAAGTATAAAATTCGATTCTTAAAATTTGCAAATTTAATTTCCTTAACTCGACAGCACCGGAAGTCGAAAGGACGTATGCGGTAGCAAGAAATCATTGAAATTAATATGCATAGAAAGAAGAAAAATAAGGAAAGCCACAGATCAGATCACCCCAAAGTTAGCTAATACATGGCAAAGATCCCCTTTCGGAGTTAAACTTTCAAGACCCTCTTGAAAGTATATACACCGAGAGCGAACGCTGGACATGTAAACGTGCAAAAATGTAATGTGTATAAAAAAAAAGGTATAAGAACACAGGTATAGAGCAACCGTGAATAGATCGAGTTGCAGAAAAGCGAGCGAGAAGACAGAGAACTACGACATATGAGAAGACATAAAAAATAACAGGATAAACAATGAATGAAATGACAGCGATATGGTGCTCGCGATGAAAAAAAATGTATATATATAATGAATACGCGGTCGCGCATAAGTGTTCCTTCATTCTGTCTACATGAATCCGCTGATACTCACGTTCTCGCCAGGTCCACCGAAGCCGCCAAGATTATAGTCGCCCATGCCGCTGCCGCTGTCCTCACGCGGCGTACCCGGTCCGCCGTTCGCCGGTGAGTTCTTCATGCCGTCGAGACCGTCTCCGTTAAGCACTGGACCCATCGTGTTGGGGCCCATTGGGCCCATCGGTCCACCTTCAGGGCCTCCGCTCATCGGGAAGTCCTACGATGCGACAGACTCGTCGTTAGATTGCATATGTTTTCATTTTACAAGTGAAAAAGAATTTAAAAGAATTCTTACGCCGGGCATATTGCCTCCAGGTACTGGTTTCATCATTGTGTACATGTTCTCGCCGCCGCTGTTACTGCTATCTTGAGGACTGGGCATTATGGGCGTACCTGGGCCTGGAGGCCCGCTCGAACCTGGTGGTCCGCCGTAGTTACCCGGCGAGGACGACGAATAGTTCATTGGCTGCAAAAGAATTGAAGAGATTTATATTAAATCTCATCGACTCGTAGATGATATTTAGGCATGTCAAAAGGAGAATCAGTGAAACTAACCGTGGACGTGTTAGGCTGCCACTGTGGTCTGCCGCCGGGTCCAGCCATGCTCATAGGTGGCATACCAGCACCACCGGGTCCACCAGGCGCCAGGTTGCTGTTGGGCGGTGGGCCCCTCATGCCGGGGCCGTAGGTTCCAGGACCCATGGGTGGCATACCGCCGGGACCGGCCCTCGGATGGTTCATCCTTGGATTCATTGGGTTCATGCCCGGCGAGCCTACAGCAACGAAAAACATTCTTAATCCACGGGTAGCGTTGACATTTGCACATGTTATATGTATTCGTGAGTGCGAGCTGTACATTCACGCGCTCCGTCTTTATTTTTATTGCTCTTTTGATTTTTAAGATATAGGTACAGTTTACGTTACGCGGCTTATTGTGCGGTTAATCACTTATTCGGGACTAAGACACTGTAAGGTGGTTCGTTGTCGAGCAGAGTACGATCGCTGTCTGAGCGGTTTCGGATGTTTCAGAATCATTAAGCGCATACATGAACAGCAGTAGCTAAAAACTGAATTCCACCAGACAATCGATGTCACTCTGCTCGGCTCCTATACAAATATAGCAAAGCAAATGGTTTTTCGGGCATGCCAGTGCAGTGGTGGTCTATGTGCAGAGAAATAAATACGGTGCAAGGCAGGTGCAGTCAAACCTAGGACACATGTGATATATGTATAGTATGTGAAGCTGGGCTAAAAAAAATACTCTAAAACAAAAAGTTATCCACATAAAGAAATCATTTCTTTTAGTATATTATGCACGTGTCGACAAGCCGGAAGCACTAAGACTAGTAAAATTGATCGGAACTCTACATATTATGGCTTTTGTTTCTGTGCGTGATGATAAAGTATAACATTGGAGTGGAAAGCGTTTTTGCATTAGTTCTAGTCTAGATTCTTTAATCTCTCTCGCTATGAGTTGTGTGTTCAAGTATAATAACAGGTAAAATCATAAGAGTCTTTGTCAGAGTATTACAGTGACGCGTTTTGGTCCATGCTGGTAGAATGTATATTATATAGGTGAACGTGTCGTGTCAGGAAGACTTAGTCACGGTAACAGGCAATATAATTTTTACTTGACGAAGAGCAGTCAAAATATTCCAAATAAAAATGCGACTGTCATCATGCTGCGATAAATGCAAGACGTGTGACGTTCTGTCGGCGACGAAGCCAGTGCGTTTGCTTGCAGGGGGATGAGGTGACGGAAGTGTATGCGCTATTAATTGACGAACAGACAAAAGTGTGTTTGTGTGTATGTATGTGTACATGTGTGTACGTGTTTGACGACAAAAATGGGAGAAAAAGAAAAAAGTTATTAGTATGAACGTGTGTGAGATAAAGAGAGATAAACAAAGAGAAAAAGTGAGAAGAGAGAAAAGCCTGTTCTCTATAGTCATGTCAATGTGATTCAATTTGCTGGGTTGCTTCCTACCTTGCCACCCTACAAATTCTCCAGCTTCGCCTGAGGAACACAAGAGCACACATTAGTACGGCAGGTAGGTAAGGTCAGATCAATCAATGGCGAAATAACAAAAAGCCTAGTTTAAAAGTTAAGGCAGTGGCACAGAGTACATGATATAAAAATCTGTGTATAATAAATAAGACACGCGGGAACCCTGCAGCGGTCTCTACAGAATCATCTTTCATGTGTACTTGTATACACAAGAAAAACACGACGAATTTCGAAAAATAAAGAAAAGTCAAGAAAACAATAATGACAAGAAAAAAAGAGACAAAAATGTTGTACTTATATAATATACGAAAAATCGACTTTGGGAAACGAAAACGACTCAAAGTACCACGTTTGCCACTAGACAGTTCAAAAACCAGTCCACTCCACATCACAGCAATCCAATCCAAATTTCAATAGAATAATCATTACGTCCTCAAATTAATAATCATTGCTGTGTGGTTTTTGATACGCATGCGTCTCTATGATATAATATGCCATTCTCCTTTTTTGCAACGCTTCTCAATGCCAAAAAAACTCTGTTCAACAACGACTACCAGAATCAATGATTGACTCACCTTGTCTGGTGGGGTCCATGCTGTTGGGCATCATCGGTTGACCAGGTGGCTGTGAAATCAAAGATACAACCACGTTAGTTTACAGTTAAACGCTAAGTATGACTTTTAACGACTAAAAAAAACTCACCCCATTAAAATCATTTCCCATTTGTGGCATACGAACGTTCGGTCTAGGTCCCGCTGGATATCTGGGTCCCATAAACTGTAACAGTAAGCGTGAAATTTAGACGAGGAAAGATACGGCCATTACAGGCTGTTAATAAAAAGCCGCTTCAAAGAGCTTGTTTACTGTTTCTCAACCACCAAATAAGTATCATACCAAGGCCAAACAAGCATTATAATACGAAGTTGCTCTTTGCGGTGAATTCGTTAGTATACTCGTATTTTCATACTCGTCAAAGTAGCAATCGACTTTATAACTCGAGAATCTCTGAGCTTATAGTGTCTACAAAAAAAAAAGAAAAAAATTTTTTTGGAAAACCATCTTGTTCAAATCTTCTCTGATCTCATCACAGACTGTACAGAGCAACAAACACATTCATGTTAACGCGCGTTTCACCAGGAGTTCGGACAAGATGGCGAGTTTCCCGCAACCAAGACAAAACAAAGTATAGGTACATAACATAGTAATTGTAAACAGGACAAAAATCAAAGAACACAACTGTCACAATTAATGATATAATGAGAAGAGGAGAGAAGATAGTAAGTAGACAAATCATACAAACAATAGATAGGCAGAAAAAAACAATAATTCACAAAGTATATAATAAAATGTGTAGAAGAAGCACAAGACCTATCGTTGTGTCAGATTAATGACGACGGCGAAGGCGTGTGGTTTAATGAAGGCTGATTTATGTGATATGCATTAGAAGATAGTGTGTATACGTCCTGCGAGCATCGAATGGTCACGAAGGTTACTCCCTTCGATGCAAGCAGGCAAGCAAAAAAAAATTTTAAAAAAAAGTGTCAGAAATGTTAAAAAGGAAACTCGACTGATTCTCGTTGCTGTACTGTAAAAAATTATCATAAATCAGTTGAATTCCCTTTGGAAACTGAAAGTCAGGTGCACCCATGACGACAGATACCGAGCGATTGATGATAGAGAGAGACAAACTAAGAGAGTGTGTACAAGGCTTTTTTTTCGTTTGGATTTTGAGAATGAAGGCGGCTTACCTGGGTGGACATCATCTGCGAGTGTGGGGGCGGGGGTGGCTGGGGGTGCTGGGGAGATGGCTGTGATGAGGGGTGTGTGGGCGGAGATGGTCGCATTGTCGAGTTGTTCTGCAACAAGCAACGCAAAACGCCGGACATGTAGGCAACACTGCGATCCACAGGCAATAAACAAATAAAACAGCTAGACACGATAACTAAACGTACGAGAGAGAGACAGAAACAGATAGAGAGAGTGAGTGAGACAGTCAGAGAAAGAGAGCAGAACCCCGTAGAACTGCGTCGCGACGCGGATCTAACAATAGAATTGTCGCGGCTAGATTATACGACGCGTAAAAGCTGCTGGATATCTTGAGCGATGTGCTGTCGATTGGTGCTGTGTGTATGGATGAAAATCTTCCTATGTAGCTTTTACGCGGTATAATCTCAAGTGCGTCTACCGACTTTTCCGAATGTTATTACGCCCTAGACTAATGACCCGCGGGTAAATGATCAACAAGCTCATATTTTACAATTCCGAGACTTGCAAATCATTTGGATAATTGAGATCTACATTCTAAGGCAAGCTTTGTCCAAAATTTGGCCTTCAAATTTTGCTTGGACTGACGCTCATCGATTATGGTGAATCATGTGAATTCTGTATAAAAGGTTTGCAATCAATAAAGTATAGTTATATATGTATAGGAAAATAATATGCGTCAATCTCAATTCGAGGACTCAAATTGTCGCTGGGTACATTAATGACGGGTTTATCGCACTAAAACTAATTCTAACATTCATATGTATTATATGCGGTGATGATTCCGTCGCAAAGGACTTGTCGGCCCATGACAATTATAACATAATATACACGAATGCACATACACTTGTTAGGTACATAGCAAGAGTTGTTATGAGTATACATAAATACAGATTAGACAAGCAGTAGAAAGATTTGATAAGTTTGTATAATGAGCTATGTTCAACGGCTATAAGTCATTATTTATGAGTGCGGAATGAAACGTTTGACAATCATTCATCGAGGAACATTCAATGATTTTTTTCGATTTTTTTTTCCCGGAATAAAAATTGTAGGCGAAAGTGAACCCATAGTATATTTATAACGAGCATATGTGAAAAGTGTAGCAAATTTTCATTTCTAGTTACGCCACACTTTTCTCAGCGACTTTCTCCTTACGCTTTAATCCTAAGAGTTAAGTAATTTCACTGTACACATTTTATGACTGCAAGAACTTTAACAAATTGCCCGTACCTGGGGGTACATACTATTACTGAACTCGTGCACATCAAACGTGAGAATGTTGATATTGATTATATAAATGGGCGCGCGTACAGAAACACATAGAAAATGAAATCGATCCTAGCGCCAGCGAAATGTACAATCTATATCAGACATGTTCGGAGCGCAATATTGATTGAAAAAGTGAATAATCGACGTATTTCCAGGGCCATCGGGAGCCTATACGCGAATTTCTCACTTTTTCGCGCGTGCAGGTTGTTAAGTGACACTGAGTAAAGTAAAACAATAGACAAAATGATCATATGAACGCATGAGATGTTGACTGGCGTTGAGGGGTAGAAAAACGTGACTGATATATATATATATATATATAAAATATACTGATCTATGTATATATAATAATTATAGTACACGAGGTAAAAAAAAATATTAAAAGAGGATATATAATAATTTATCTAAAGAAATAAGTAGTAAGTATAGTAGGCGCGAAATAGTGAGAGACTTACGCTGAAGAAGCCAGGTGGCATCGGACCGCCGGGCATGCCATCGTTCGGTGGCATCTGTCCAAGCGGCGAAGGCGCCGGTCCGGCATTCTGCGGAATATACAGTGCGTGGCTTTAGGTTAGACGCTCCGCTAATCAACTACTTTCAGCGAGTTTAGAAGTCGCGATTGACTACCAAGAAAATAGACATAATTCTAGAATCCAACACGTTTTTTTAAAGTAAAATTCGGATTCTAGAGCTATGCACATTGCTCAGCTTCGTTGAAAGCATATACAGGTAGACACTGAATTTTTGATACTCACGTGTGCAATTCCGTTAACTCCATATCCGCTGTTTACAAATCCCTGCGACAAGAAGATAACGTATATGATTAAAAGAATCGTCAACGAATTAAGAATCGAAAATATAGCAGTTAGATGATAACTCACATAGTCGTGGAAAGCTTTGGCTTCGCTACTGTGTTCGCAAGAATCTCGGCGCTCCGGTGCCGCGCAGTACAGGTCCCAAAATACACTGTAATAACATCGAGAGCAAGATCAGTTTTTGCTCGGAAATAGAACTCGGAATAAAAATTAATATTCCCCTATACTCACCACCACCAAGAGTGTAGGAATCCCGGAGGTTCGCCGAGCGTTATGTTTTTCTCCCACCGGATCTGTGAAAATAGCGCCAAATTAATATTTATACGACAAGCTGCCGATAACTAACATTTTAATAATGAAGACTTTTTTATAGCGTACCTCTGACAAGAATGTTTGTGCAGCTTTTTGCGCACCAATGTGTAACAGGTATTCATATACATATAAAGCTAATCTGCAACAGAAAATAAAAAAATATATTAATTGACAATAGAGATTGACTAGTTCCTGACCGACAACGGGGACAACTATAGTATTTCTAGGCTGTATACGGAACGTACGAATTCCAAAAAAAAACTATCGATTTTGTTCAAGTCGACGCTCACTGCTGTGGAGATACCTAATACGCTCCAAAACGATTGTTATGATCGAGCGCAAAAATACATAGTTTCACGCTCGATTCGGCATCCCCACTCGGCCCAAATACCTCGGAATAATCAAAAATAAAGAAGAAAAAAAGTTAAAGAAACGTCATAATATATACGTGTAATGTATAAAGTGGAAGTGCATAAAATCCCGCAAGAATCAGAAGATTAGCAAAGAGCGCAACGCGAAAAACGCCGGAGCGGGCAGGAAGGTGGCGCGGCGGTCAGGCGAAGGGGGACGACAACAGCAGGGCCGTGTATTTTTTCTCCACCTATCCGCGTTGTATACCCGCGTCTCTGTCTTTCTCTCTCTCTCTCTCTCTCTCTCTCTCGTCATCGTCATCGCGCGCGCGGCGGAGAAAGGCGGCGTATATAGGTATACCTATATATATACAGCACAGCAGAGGAAGCAAGACGGCGAGCGTTGCTGCTGCTGCAGCAGTATATGTATACCACAATACACAGAGAACTGCGCGAGGAGAGCGTCGACAGGCTCCCGGATCTCGCAGGGGTGCTCAAACAGCGGGACGCCGCCGCTGGCGCCTACAGAGTAGAGACGAGGAAGAAAACTCACTGCTAAACGAGAAAGCGGGTTACATGTAGCACCGGCGACGTCGTATCTGGATAGACGGGAGCGCGTGGCACACTTCGATCGACGACGGAATTAACGGGAGCGCGTCGCGAATTTTCACTCGGCGCGCGCTCTCTTATACACGAAAGAGCCTACGATCTCTCGCATAGCACCTGTAGATAGACGCGCTCGTTGCGTTGGATATTGCCGATAAAGATGCTCGCGTTTTGATAAACAGCATTATAATATAGTTATTGAGAATACGATAACACTTTGGGAGCAACGGCAAGGACGGCGGCGGAAGCGTCGGAGCTTTGTTTACGTTCCGAGCGAAAACGCACACAGTAGATATACTTGTCACGCACAGATAGCACACGCGCATAAAACTTGGACGTACTTCTCTCTGGCCTGCTGGTCCGAGGGCACAGCCGCGCCTTTGCCCTTGGAGTACATCCTGGTGTAGTCGTCCTCGTTGTCTCACAGGATATCCTCGCGCCGATGCGAGCAGACGACGCGCTTCCTTGGAACCCGACGCTGCTGCTGTTGCTGTCGATGACTCGTTCCGTCACAGTGTCTCTGAGTTAACCTAAAATTCGAGCAAACTCGTTAGTCTACGATCTCGAATCACTTTGGTGGGTAATATATACCGTAAGCAAGCAGTGGCCAGGTGCACGAGCGAGCGAGCGAGGCAGAGAAGGCGGCCAGTGTGGTGTGTACGCAGAGTACGAAAATCAGTCGGCCTCGAGTGTCTCCCTCTCTCGCTCCTCGGTAAGACACTAACCTGAGCAACGTTCGCCGAGAGCCGGCAGCACCAGGAGTCGAGCCGTCCTCATCGTCCGCGTGATTCGCCAACCGTCCAGTAGTTGTGTTGCTTCTCTTGTTATCAGTCCGTGTACTATTATCTACTGGTGATCGAATCCGTTTGTTCGCGAGGACGTTTGGAGTCCAGGTGCGCGAGTATAATCGTTGCGTAGGAGGAAGAACTGTGCTGCTGTTGCTGCTGCTGCTCCGCTATAGTCCGCCGCTGTACGCAGAGAGCGACTGGCTGGCTGGTTGGCTTTCTCCGTCTCGCTCCGACGCGCCTCTCTCGCTCGCAGTCTGCAGCGACTATAGCGCGCCAGTCGCGCTCTACAGTGTCTGCTCTCCGCCGACCTCAGGCCGCTTCTACAATCGTCTCCTCCCGATATGACTATATGTATAGAAAAAAACTTTTGTCTTTCTCTTTCTCTCTCTGTCGCGTCGCAGAAATATTATCATCTTTTTTAATTTCGGCGATTAATTTTTTTACATCGTCGTCAAGGCTCTACGGAAAAATTGGAGGTACGTCAAATTACTGTTTAATTGCATCGATATCAAGCATTTTTGTTTATTTATTTACTTCGGAGCATCGAGGGGGTCAGTGTTATACTAAAAAGAAGTCACCGTCTGCTTGTTTTTTCGAAGATAAGAACAATCGTTTTCCTTTTTCTCCTCTCCGACATATATATATAGATATACGTGTCTAACGCATATATAGCACGCAGGTCGCGATCGTCAGCTGAACCGGTGAGTCCACTCCACTGCGCGCGAGCGTAAAATATATACCTATATCGTGAGTATATGTATGTGGTGTATATACATATAGAAAGAGAGTCGCCGCCGCATCATCCGGCGACGCGCCAGCAATGGCCGAGTGTCGCCGCCCTTGCGTGCGCGTCTCCCCTCCCCCCCTCTCAGCCTTTCCACTCCTCACCGGCTCTCTCGTGGCTCCACTTCCTCGAGAGAGCGGTACCGTCGCGCGGCCGATTATCTCCTTTTTTTTCATTACATAGCTACTGCGGCAGGTATATAGACGGTCTCGTTATATATATCTTTTTTTTCACGTCTCTATCTGCAGGTTGTACTTTGGTTTTCGCGCAGCGGCTCGAAATATCGATCGGCCGCTGCGTGCGTGCGCGTCGTCTCGGAAAATATTCGGGAGTCGCATCCTCCGTGACTATTTTTATATACTTAATACACCGGAACCGGAGCTCTACCCCTCGAGCTGCTTCCGCGTTTTTTTTACCTCCGCGTAACTCTATATATACACAACTACGTTGATATATAGAGCTATATAGGGTGACTATATAACATATTAACAGCGCGTCGCGCTTTCTCGCGGCCTAGCTCTCCGATTTTTTATTCGGAGCTCTACTGCTCTCCTCCTCTCTTTTTTTCGTCTCCGCGAAATTGAGCGAGAAGTGGGGGGCCAGCGGCAGCGTGACTTTCTACAATAGCCTCGTGTACCTGTGATGATGTGCTAGTATTATTTTAAAGCGCGCGATTTTTTGCCTGCGTATACGCGTGCTGCACGTCATCTGTGTATGTATATAATACTCCTCCGCCACCGCTGCCTCCTCTCCATTGATGCTATATTCGTCTTTTCTTCGTCTATTTCGGAGCCTCTCTCTCTTCTCCGCACGCGCCTGACTGATGCTGTACATTATTATTTTGGTGGATATAGTAGGGACGACGTGCGCACACGCGCGCAACGACTAAACGTCCTTCCTTCCTCGTTCCGTTCTGATGCGATGAGTTTCTTATATATCGCGCGGAGGAATTGTTTGAATAAAAATATCATTTAGATATGGCTTATATTTTGCATTACACGATCTTTGCGAAAGTTTACCTTCGAATTGATGTACGGAAAAAAAACGCCGGAGAAGAGTAAATTGAACGAATGTGCAGCATGGGATGACGATGATGTATCTATATCGCGCGTGTGTACACTCGCTGCCACGGTGCAGCGATAAAACGGTATTTCGCGTAGGAGGTTAGACACAAAGATTAGGTTAGGTTGTATGCTTAATACAGCTATATATCGAGTTTTCGCGAAAGTGTGCGTTTGCTGTGTACAAGTATACCTATATAGAGCCAAAAGTCTGCGCGCGCAACAATGTAATTTACGTTCGCTCGAGTTATTCCTTCGCGCAGGAGCGTAATTTTAAAATTCGAATGCTGGCTACTGTAGTTTTCGAGATGATATCATTCTAAATTGCAGCTACACATAGGGGGGAGTGAGGCATAATTCTACAGGGGTAAAACTGCATACTTTGAGTATCTTTTGATAAAATCCATAGTAAAGTTTTGCAAAAATAGTAGTTTTCGATACCGGTGCGTGGAAGTGTTGATTCTCGCACGAGTCAGAGGTTGTCGCCCGAGCGAAGCGAAAATGATGACAATCACACGAGTGGTGAATCATCTTTCGCATATATATCGAACATTGTATTACGATCCAGAGTGCGTAAATTGCAACTTTCAAAACTTATGAATGCGTAAAGTTGCACTTTACGCACACTGTATCGAAAAATTAATAAAGCCCAAGTGTGCAATTATGCCCCACTCTCCCCTATAGTTATAGGTACATTACATAACTCGTTCGTATGATTTTGATTAATATACAGGAAGATCCGAGAGAAAAAACGACCATTAACTTTTAAAAAACGCGATCGCCCGCCGCGTGTCGATAACGCAGGTATCCTTTATAAATCCTAAAAAGTATATATATAATTCATGAAAAATCGGTGAAGATCATTCGAAAATCGCATAGCATAATAGAACAATGCAACTGTCAGTTGTCGGTTTATGTAACTCTCGCGGCAAAGTGCACGACAAGTGGTTCCGTCACTCTCGGACGGCGCCACACGGCACCTCACCTTTCAGCTCCTACACATATAGAGTGAGAGGAGAGCAAAACACTGCGCTCTCGCGTATATAAGTGCATTCCGCGTCTCTCGATGCAGTCGCGCGCTCACCTATACGAAGTTAATAAAAACGCACACAGAAGCGCGCACGACGCTCTTCTCTCCTGCACTGCTGCATATATATATATAACAAACACACGCCGTCTTATCTCGAGGTTCTTTTACTCGCAAGGTCCGCAAGATTCTAATGCTGCTCTATAGTTATTGTTTGTTTTCTCGCTATTTTAAGATATATAGTTTGTTGCATTTATCGCGACTTTTTTTCTCCTTCTCTCCAGATGCAGTTTTATTGCGCGCAGTCTAGACGGACGCTTCAACCGGATCGACGCTATAATATAATCTAATTTTAAAACGATGAATTTAGCTTGTGCGAATTTTCTTTCAAGGTCATTCCGCGCACATCGCTTGTATGCTCCAAAATGCGATCATTCAAATGAGAATAAATGCATTCAAATTATCCTCCTCTGTCTCAAGGCGTTACATATACGTGTTTCGCAATGTAGAATCCTTTCTTCTTCCGTTAATAATTGAGCGCAGTAAACTTTTCCAGTATCGAAGGGCCCGTGCGATGCATCCGGCCCTGCGCTCGCGACCTAACCCCAACCCGCGATTGGAGGGGAGTGCGCGCGTGTTCGGATGGTGGGGAGGGAGAGGAGCGTGCAGTATCGATGGAAGGTGGCGTGTAGATATATATACACATGCACAGACGGTGCGGCCGAAGTCGCCCGAGGCGAAATAGCCGACAATTGACGACGAGGCGTCGCGCCGCGGGGAAATCCATCTGTGGTAAGGGGCGCGGGGGCGGGGGGTCGCGCCGGCTGTTCCCGCGACTGTGCCGCTTCCCCCTTTTTCAACTTTATCTCTCGCGCTCGCGCCCGGACAATGATGCTGCTGCTATAATATCCTGTGCGCGAATAACCAAACCGAAGGGAAAGTTCTGGCGCGCGCGCGCGTAGCTGGATTATAGGAGTATACGTTTCTTCGACGAAAAAGGGGAATATGAGAGGACGAAGGGAGTGGGGTATTGCTGTGATGTTCCTGGAAGGGGCGAGGAAAACTGGAGGGGAGAATACAGAGTTGCAATTAGAACGGTCTATTTAGCGCGAGACTACTACGGAGAAACTACTTGTTTCTTTATTTTATTTTTTAATTTCTGCTTTCTTCTGTAACCGTGACGCGGAAATAAAAATTGAGACACTGACCCCAGTTGTGAAATTTGAAAATTTTATTCGTACTATCTATTTAATATCGAACCAATATTCGCTACTCGCCAAGATATCGATCAAATTATTCGTATGATTCATGCGTTATCGCTCAACTTCCTGAACCATAACCTAGAAAATTACAGTTCGCCAATGCCTCGACCATACGCATAACACGCATCGTCGTAAATATTTACAGCTCAAGTATAGCAGCGCAGCTCTAATGCAAAGGCCAAGAGACCGCTTCGACTGCTGGTAAACAGGAAGAGAAGGGATATGGACGGGCCGGGTACTATCACGTGGGAGGAGTTCGTGGCTTGCGCCGAGAAGCTCCTGAAATTGTCCGAGGATATCTCGGATCACTGGGAATTTCCAGGAGACAAGGTGCGTCAAACAACGCCGGACGCCTATATCCACTCCACTCTATATATCTATGTATACGCATCATGCATGACGTCTGATCGATCGACATTTGGCAACAATGGCTCGCGCGGCCTGATTGCACGCGCAAGTATTGTCGTCGAGTCGCAAATTGCCCGTGAGAGAATTGCTCGTCAACGTGATGTTCGACGTTTACGAGTGACTTGAATTCTCGTGCATGCATTCGCAATGATTTCCAGAGTGAAAGATTGAAATCTCTTGTTTAACTTTGTAATTTCAAATGTATACTCTTCCTCTTAAGAAATCTCCTGGCCAAGCGTATCTCAAGCGTCAAGAGAAAACGCTCGTCTCGGTAGATTACCCGATAGACGAGCCGGAGGAGAACGTCGACGATTGGACCGGAAATCAGGACCCGTTCGAGGCCTCCGGCGATCAAAAGAGGCCTCTGATATTGGAGCACAATGTCCTCTGGTCCATGAGCTACAGCGTTCCGGTGATTTATTTCAACGGTTGGAAATCCGGTGAGTCTTAGGGGGCTCTTTCGCGCTTTCCCGCATTCGAATTTCGCGCGCTCGAGTACCGACGCATGTATAGCTGCAGGTTCCTACCTTACCCTCGTACTTAAACTTTTTGAATGACAGAGGGCGCCAGCTCATTCGAACGCGCGACGGGTCGATAAGCGAGAAAACTGCACTTTTATTTTTATTCAAAAGAGCGTCAAGCAGACGTATAATCAAGTTCTGCAATAAAACTTCTCTCTGAATTTCAAAGGAAAAAAGCCTGTAATCACCATCTTCAGCCGATTAAAACAGAGTCAATGCAGGAGAGAAAGTCAGCAGAAAAAAAAGTTGCGCGTTCGTATAAATATACACCAACGGCAGCAGCATTTGGCGGATTTCGCGAAAAAAAAGCGTCGCGATATAGAACGTCGGACAGCCGACTGATCGCTACTAGACCTTAATCTGCGAAAGAGAGAGAGAGAGAGCGGGAGCATCATAACGGCGATTGTTTCGACTAAGCCCCTCGCGCGCGCAATATCGAGGGCCGGCCGCTCCACTGCTGCTATTTCGTCCGACTATCGGCCTCTCTGCACTGCTATGTGTGTGTGTCTATACATACTGTGTTTTAATTATAATACACGCGCGGGAGAAAATTTTGGCTGTTTTCAATAGCTCAGTTTCTCGAGCCTTGAATTGTTGTTATTGTCATATCTGTCGCGGTGAATTTCAAATATACGATTGCCAAGAGAGTTTTGGCAATTTATGATTTGGGAAGTTTAATTTAATAACGCATCACAACACCCACAACAGTTTGTACGCGAGTTTTCCGCATTTCGCTTCCAACCACTTGTACCGCGTGTTAATTCTATTGAATTAATGACTGTGGTATTAAGCGCCAATCTCTAGTAATGCGAATCCGAGATGCTTTTGCAGAGTTTTCAAAACATACAGTGTAGAGCTAAGCATAAATGACCTTCGTTTTTGAAATAAGAACGCGACAATTTTACGGTAAATATGTTATCTCCAGAAACTTTTTCGCACGAGCGCGTGCATAAATATCGAGAAAAGCTCAAACAGTCTCTTTTCCTAGAAAAACGTTTTTGACGACGCTCGCTTTGATGTTGAATGCAGATTTTCCGGGAATAAATCCAGTGAGTGTGGAAGTGGCGCAGCGATTGAACAGCGACAGACTGGGCTACGGTGAGCTGTCCCAGGCCATGCATCCGTTACTCGGTCGACCCTTTCTACATCTGCATCCATGTGGATCACGCGAATTACTGCAGCTTACCGGCAAGAGGTAATGTCTTTTTTAGGTATTTTACTAAAAATAGGAAGCTTTTATTTGAAACTTGATATATATACCCATATGCGAATCGACATTTCGAGAAGCTCGCGGATGAAAGCCAATCAAGGTATACATCCGCGTACAGACAGTTAGCCGGTAATGGAAACTCCGTGGAAATGGAAGAAAAAACGGAAAACTGTCTGGCGGAATTTAACGAGGAAATCCGGCGGATCAATTAAAAGCATAACATATTGCGCCAATGACATTCGCATACGTCTCTTTGCAGCGCGAACCCTATCGTCAGCTGGCTGAGTCTGGTGGCACCCGTTGCACTGAATCTTCGAATGCGGCCTGAGTACTTTCGGCTGACGCTCAGTGAAGAGGAAAAGCGGAGAAACGACGACTGATTGTTACGATTACGTTTTTAATAAAACTTTTTTTTATTCAATTTTGAATTTTGAATTTATATACTTTCAAACTTGGAATCAAGCTTGATCCGAGAGTAGTATAGCGTATATTATACAGGTGTATGGTCTTGTTCAATTATGCAGCTCAGAACTACATCTCTCGGTAGCTCAGAGAGATCCTCTGTACAGAGATATTCTCTCCATGCGACAACGAGCTTATCCTGATCCCATATAGCTGCAGCATTTCGACGGTAAGCAGGATCAGTCCACGTCGAAATGGCACCACAAAGCTTTGTCTGGCAAACTAATTGCCTTTGTGTGTATATATATATATATTCCCTGCTCTCAGATCTCACCTCTTGGGAAAAGACGCAACGTGGACGCCGTGTTAGATACAAAATGAAAAGTCACGAGCAAAAGACCATCCGTCATCCAAACGCCTCTTCTGAGAAACCCAGAGAGGAAAGAACACGAAAGTATAGCAGATTTATCGGAGCGTTCCGCGGAAATTCCGGCCGATTCCCGGCGGAGAAAACGCAGTCAAGTGCCGAGAACGCGCAGATAAATCGACGGAGAGAGAGATAGTCCGGGCGACCTATTTTTCTCACATCGACTACTGTCGCCTCTTCATTAAACACGCGCCATTTTTCATCTGATGCTATATATACTTTTTTTTTTTAATTCACTATACTCGTATCCTTCTTTGTCGGCGCTCGAGAGATGTGTGAATTTGTAAGGATCTGGCACGCGAGGGTATATCTCTCTCTCAATAGGCAGCAGAAGCTTTATGAGCGAGGTCGCAGTGACGCTTTTGTCGGAGGTGCGAATTTAATTTATTTTTTGTACCATTTTTACGCTTTAGATTTCTTAGAAATGTCACGATTTTATGGAAATTGAAAGCCTCTTATTCCTTTGATGCCACAATATGCATGCTGAGCCCTTTTCACATCAGATTTATTCTCAAAATGTTTAAAGACGCATCGATTTTTTTTTTTAAAGAAAATCGACGAATCCGTTTTCCCAGAAGAGATATGATAATATTGGAACGACGCGACTATAATGCTATCATCAGAAAAAGGAAGATCGAGAGATCGCAGCGGAAAAAAGCTCGACTGCAACCCGAGAAAATCGATGTCTTTTTTGCTCATCCCCCGCGAGAGAGAGAGAGAGAGAGAGAGAGAGAGAGAGATGTCGGTCAGATTTCCGCTGAATTTGCTCGCAAGCTTATCGAGTTGAGTTTTTCATCGCGTCGGCGGGTAAACAACGTTTTCGACGCCCGATTATATACAATACCTGCACACAGGACGACGGATTTCGATCCTCTGATTTTCAACGACGACAGGGCTGTGTAACGACATTATCGGGAATTCGCGGCAAAAAATGTCGAGGCTGCATAATCGAGTATCCCAGCGCGTAGATGCGAATTTTAATCGACGTTTATTATATAGAGTCACAAGATGAGTGACGGCAATTTGTTTAATTATCCGCAAAAGTGGAAATAGCCGCATTTGGTATGAGCGAAATGATTTTCAAATTAATACGACGGCAGCTGCACAATCGTGTTTAAAGAGCCGAGCGATATCTGCCTCCACGACGACGACGACGACGACCATATACACATCAGACAATGGAGGGCGACTCTAATTGTCCTCTCTTTGTTTTTCGCGTGCGCGCATCTCTATACCTCAAAAAAAAAGAAGGCATCACAGCGGCACAGTTTTTTATTCCTCGGCGCACAGTCTACTCCTCTTCTTTTCAACGCGGAAACTTCGCCTCCTTCTGCGCATTTATTCTGGCTTTGTTCGCCTCTTACGAGCGCGCTATATATCTCTCTCTCTCTGTCTTTTTACTCTCGTTCCTTATTATTTTCTTCGGTCCGACTGTGTACAGGCATTATTCTTCCAACGAAGATTTTTATATTTTTTTGACTCGCGCGCGGGTGACAAGATTTTTTTTTTTTCTTCTAAATTCTCCCTTTGTTCGCGGAAGGCTTTTCTCTGAAATACGCGCGAAATATCGGGTACTCGCGCGAAATTCAAACCGTATATCCATGTATATATGCCCGTCGGGGAAATCAAAGTTGAATCGAACTTTGCCCACACCCACGCAAATTGAAAGTAAACGAGATATGCGACTGGTATATACTCACTCGTGGGAAAATGAAATTCGCGTGTATTGCATTTCGCGCTGCAGTTTTTTTCTGCAAGCTCTGTCTGCAAAGCTTTTCCCAAATTAGTTTTCCATCTCGCTTGATTTCGAGAGCTTTTTTGCGTAAATATCGCAGTATACGCGTACGTATGATATTAAAAAGTCCGAAAACACCGACGCGATGTTTATACGTATACGAAAAGCGTTGGACAAGTTGTGATCGATGCTCGGTTATGTATATATATTTCGATTGCCGAACAGCCGTTGGGCAACGACGGCGAGCTTTATGAATGAGAAAATTAATTGGCTGCTATCGCGACGAGATCACTCAGCTGTCCGCAGGATTTCTCAACTATAATAGACACTAATATAAAAAAAAACATTCCGATGGCCGTTGCATTCGGTTATGGCTCTCTTGCGTGCGTGTTATATATATATCATGTGGAACATTTAAAACGGCTGATGTATAATGTCGGAGGCAGTATTATATAGATGTGTGATCCAAACAGTAGTTATCTAACCTCTACACTGGCTCCACGCTAGATTACGAAACGACCTTGTAATGAATCGCGCGCTCTCGGTTGACCTCTTTTCATTCCGGATAACAGAGCAGCGCCTGTTGGATTCATATATGCCAGATCACGTGCTGCTCACTATTGGACGATGCTTCGCGTATGTTATATAGTTTTGTTATGAAACCTCGTGGCTTCTTTTCTTCTGACAACGCGTGGAAAGGTTCGACTATTTCCTCACCTTCGATCGGCTCCTATACAGCATGAGGAAGTTCTTTGTTTTGGACTTATATATACATATGGAAGGATTGGAGTGGAATATTAGTTGGAAAGAGAGCGTATTTTTAAATCAAAAATATTATACTCGATATTTCTTCGTTTTCGAATAGCGATTCGCCAATAATTGATTCTGACATGTATAAAAGTATTCGTTGTTTATATTGGTACCAGCAGATATAAGAATTTACGCTGCGGAGGTCGTGAGAGAAGCCAAAATATAGTATATTTTTATGTAAGCTCATATAATGCGAATCTTCCTCGACGTTTGCATCAAAATGATCTCATTCGTAGATGAAGCTTTATCGCATTTAAGCATCAACGATGCGCTAATTAATAATTTCCCGAGTCTCAAATGTCGCTCATATAAGACAATAACGATCCATACCGGTCAACAAAGAAATATTTTTCTTTCACGCTCCGCTCGGTTTTCCATCTCACGCCAATCGAAAATCAACGACAGGATACACACGAAACGTGCTTTCCATAATACACCGATCGGTAGCCTCCAAAATTTTCCCGCCTCACTGCAAGCACTATATATACTCTTGCGATTAATAAGCCAAGCGGCTAATATATCATGAAAAACGCTCATTCGCGATCGCGCCGGGGTATCGCGTTTCATCCGGAATGAGCGTGCCGAATAGCGCCGACAATTGCCCTCTAACGTCCGCATCTCAAGGTCGCTCATCTATATAGTCTTTCACGTTTTTCTTTAAATTTTCCTCAAGCTCTCGGTGAAACAAAATCGAACGACAGATGTCCCCCGGAGGGATAGGGGGATAAGAATAGTCCGGATCTCGTTAAATTTCCAGGGCATCCGTATGTAACGAGATGCAGGCATTTGCTCGTCCTCCTTTGTTCTTTTCTCTCCGGCGATAGTCGATAATATAGACAGTTATTGCGCTTTTTTTGCTTCTGAAAACTGTCGTTGCTCCGAAAAGCGATGTATCTACTTTGCTACGAAATAATTGACGTTATTATACGTGAAAGTAGGCCGGACCCGTTCTATATAGGTCAGCCCTTATCTCAAACTCTAGTCAGATAATATAATACGACCTTTAAAAAACAACCACATCACACATTTTATCTTATATTAGTATACAAAATTACGTTTCAGAACCGAATCAATATCCTATTTCTCAAACCAGCTCGAAGCGGGAAATTCGAAAATCCTGATCATTAAAACAGTGTTTGTTCCGCAATGAACGCTCTAATGAACTCTCGCGGTAGCCCAAAACCTACATATATACGTATGTATACGCTTCGATGGATTAATTGCCTTTCTATGTATAGATCAAGCCTGAGAGCCGAACTATTCCCTCGATTATCGCCGCGCATTCGCGTGCACGATGATGGATATCGCGCGCGCGGACAACTGCACAAAGGCGCCGCTGCGCGCGAGGATGTGCCAAGTCCGCCCACTTGCTCTCGACAAATGACCGCCGGGATGTGTCTGTAATCTACAGAGAACCGAGAGCTGTTAAATACGATATCGCGTGAAAATTGCAGTTCCTCGTGTGTATAATACCTTAACTATATAGGTATATACATCCGAGATGAGAGAGCGTGTCAACGACCCCGAAATTCCGCGAAAAGCGAATCAGCGCGCGCGCGCGCGCGCGAATAAAAGCCCCCCCAAACAAAGCCTCCTGCTCTCTCTCTCTCTCCTCAGCATCGGCAGCCGTTGCCATAACAGCGCGCTCCGCGTCTATATAGGTATATACAAAACTCTGACACCTATATCAAGGAGAGAGGGTTGCTATGGCGACGCGCCGGCTCTCCGACGATGCTTGTTGCGTTGGGGTATTATAAGAGAGTAACTCGCTCTCTCAACTTTTGCTTTCTCTCTCTCTCTCGTGGCAGAAATCGTCGAGATTTTCTCTCTCCTGTGTATACTTTTTATACGTATATGCTTAACTTGATTGGGAGTTTTTGAGGAAATGGGGCGTGTTTTATTGTCTTTGAACTCATATCTCGGGTCTCGGGCTCTGAATTGATCACGATTGATCGGAGGGTGAAACTTTGATCAATTTAGCATCGAAGAAGAAATGCGCGGTCTAGCCACGCTCGACTTGATCTACTAAAACGCCGATTTACTGCAACGACAATCCCCCCAACCGCGTATAGCTGGCAGTCGTCCAAACTCGCCCCATCAGACAAAGTATATATACCTCCCGGGCGCAGCAACAGGAAGGTTGCATCAACAAGTCAGCAGCAGCAGCAGCAGCAGCAGCATCATCCCCCCGCGCGCACATAGACACGTATATACGTATACATATGTGTATATATAGACACGAATAGAGAGTGAGCTATAGAGTCAGTCGGCCGATCATTATTCGCGACTATACGACGACGCCGCGCTGTCTCCCCACCGCGACTCGTATATATCCTATGTATGTATAGAGCCCCGCAGATCCCATATAACGCGGGCCGCAGACGCTCCTCTCGCTATATATACACAGTAGTAGTATATAACCCGCGGCAGCGCGCTACTCTCGCTCCAGGACCGCTCGCGCGCTCCGCAGTCTCGCGCCGCAGATTCCTCCTTTGTGTTTCGTTGTATATACCTACTTGTTATTGTTGATCGAACCGCTGATGATAGTACTCCGCGAGCTACTATTTTTTGTTATGGTGTCGTGACGTGCAGTTGTGCAGCTGATGTTGACGGATATACCGGCGCCTTGTCTTTTTTACTGGTGAGTTTGACTATGACTGTATTATGTACAAACACTTCATAACAGCGGATGCTGCTGCGTTGTTCTCTCGATGCATCCCCTGATGGAATGCTTGTTGCGCACGATTTTTGAGGTTAGGTGCACGCGCTATGGGGTGTTTTATGGTGCTTCGTTGTTTACTCTTTTCGAAATCTCACTCTGATGCTGAGATCGACGTAAAAACCCGACGGTCACACCTGTTCTGATAATCACGGATCGTAAACTCCCGTTCGTCAATCAATCCAGAGTATAGAGTATATCTAATAATAGTAGTAAGTATCCTATAGAATGAATGACAGAGAGCGCGGGGCAACCCCTGATGGTGCAGTAAAGAAACGTGAGACACTTGTATACCTTCACATTATATTCTCTCGACCGCAGTGTAAACAATAATATTTACGGATAACCGCGTGAGCTTTTACCGCTTTGACATCCGCACGTCTCTCGCGCTTTATTCACCGCAAAAAAAGACAAGCTTTCGAATTCGTGCGAAAAAAGCGCGCGTTACCTACTTTTTCTCTCCCTCGCTGCATCTGATGTTTTGCCTTCTCCCCTACTCTCAGCTATAGGCAGTAGCACACACATACACACACTGCAGGCATTCGTCTCTGCGGGAGTTTCTTCCTGTGTCGGCCGGCTGCCTGTGCTCCCGGATATTACGTTGCGCCCGCTATTGCTGCTCTCGTCGTCGACGAGAGGGACGGGAAAATTGCGGATCTCTTTTCTCTCTCTCTCTCTCTCTCTCTCGTTCCGCGAAGCGAGAGCTGCTTTCTTCGTGTTTGTTGTTCCTTTTTTCGCTCTCGCTCGAGTTCCGGCTATCGGAGCGTATTATAGGGGGTCGTGCGGCAGGATGTGCGCTTTTCGCGGTGTCGCTGTACTTGGAATAGCTTTTAAGGACGGACTTTTTTTTTCTCGCTCTATAAGTGGAATATGCATGCGTTACAGATTAAAATTTCAAATCCGGCTGCTTTACACCGTACGATTACAAAACAATTTCAAAGATCTCGTATAATTGAGAAACTTCTCAAATCACGACTGCACACACGCGTCATATCTCTGCGGCTTCATCCGAAAAGACATAATAATTCTATGCAAATTGAAGTATAAACAAAAAGTGCTATATACACAGGAAGCATCGCAACGTGTTTATCAAGGGCGAAATCGCGTCGTTATTATTCATCGAATCTCCACGACGAATTAGCATTCATATCGATGATTGTGTCTCTGTTTTTCTTCCCGCCTCACCCAGCAGCCATAATTTACATGCGCTCGTGACAAAAAAAAATAAGACGCGCTCTGAATTAAGATTCTCACAGTAATTAGCATCCGATCGCGGGAACAATATCCACGCGATAGTAGTAGATCGTGCATACGCTTGAAAACGTATACGCATTATAAAGCCATCCGATGCAGCAGCAGCAGCAGCAACAAGGACACCGAATTAGGCGCATAAGGGGGCAGCAGCAATTCAGGAAAGGATGAGAGGAAATTTTTCGAGGGGATCGCATGCTGAGAGCTGATCTCTCTCTCTCTCTCTCTTTCGGTGTGATACATGCATTGCCTCCCCCTCCTATTTACGCGGATATACCCCGGCGACAGGCCGCCTATAGACAAACGCGCCGTCTATGTGGAAAACGGAATTGAAGGATACGCGCAATAATTGATCTTGACTATGTTAATCGCGTGATGCAACTCGATATATACCAGCATTTTTTTTAGCTCTGCTCGTGATGCGCTTTGTCATCGAAAAATTTAGCTTTTTTTTCTTTATGTACTGAATCGCTAGACTTTGCAAAATTATAAATAACACTCTGATGATTTTACGCGCTTGCATAAAGTTTCGATCTGCTCTGTAATAAAAATAGGCGTTACATAAGAAGAGCAAATTGCTCTCGTCAAAGCGATATCTCTTCTGAATAAACAAAGATGGGAATAGCGTCGCGAACAAATTACTTGACGCCGACGTTCTGCTTACATGAAATATCGAGTATTAACTCTCGTCTCTTTGCTTCGCGTGCGCTTGAAAATATTTCAATTTTAATCTGCACTCGTGAGTTCATCATCGCAGCATCAACAACTAGATTAATTCTCCGTTTCCTGTTCTCTCTATTAGCCAACTATAATTCTCTTGTATAAAATGCAAAAAAAAGTATATACAAAGATCAAATTTCATTTCAACTTCTTTGTTCACCGTCAGACACACACACACCCCTCGCGAGATAGACGAGCCGAAATTCGTACTCGCAGTAGGTGTATATATAGTCAGCGGCCATAGCCACAAGTGTGCAGTAGTAGCAGCAGCATCAGTTCGCTCTTCTACTAAAACCCGCGCGCACGCATCGCTATAGCAGTTGCGCACGCGCAGCATCTATCTCTCGCTCGCTCGGTTCTGTATAGTTTATATACTCGTAGCAGCAGAGCAGCGCAGCGCGCGCGAGCGAGCGACGCTCAGTTTTCACGGGGGTTTCGTCTGACTCGTATATACACACACACACATCACACAAACTCACATAGTAGGTATAAACATCGGAGTCTCGCGAGCACGCATCGAGAGGATCTGCCGCCGCTTTCCGCCTGAGGATCCCGTATTATCAGCTGGTACGTGTCGACACTTTTTGAATTTTCAAACGGCCGTGATGCGCTTAGTGTGTTGTGAAGGATTATTATTATTATTGTCTACTTTTGCGGTCCGAGGGAGAGAGAGAGAGAGAGAGAAAGATGGAGTCGACTGCGCCAAGTGAATTGAATTGGTGGATGTATGGTGCAAAAATTATTCTCGTTGTTTTTGTGTTTTGGCTGCAGATGGTCTATTTTTCTCTTTGAAATTTCTTCTATAAAGCCTGTTCTCACTGTGATTTGAAGGAAAATTAAGCGGAAGCGCGGATGTTTTTCTCTCCGAGTGAATAGACTTACTCGCGTGAATCTGTGCATCACACGAATGAGTGAGAAATTTCGCGTACAGCGCTGCGTTCTATCTTTCTCCGAGTTACTCATTTACTGCATTTAATTCGAATCGAATGTTTTGAAACTCCTTGAATTGAAACGATTTTTCCCCCGCGTATTCGGTCAATTTCAAAATCGAGCTCGACTCTCAATACCGCACACCTACACAACCTCGAGGTTCTCTGCGTTTTTATTATTATCATCTTCGTCGTCGCCGTCGTCGTCTTAATTATGTAATCGCGCTGCACAGCTGCGCAGTCCTCGTCTCCGATGCCACCGTCGTGTACACAATGCTCTCTCTCGAGCCAACTGTCTGTCGTCGTCGTTATCTGCAGTTCCGCGCTATATTGTGTACATTAAATTGGTTGTTAAGAATTAGCGTGACTCGACGGAAATCGCACTTGATTATCGTAACGTTTTTGCATCGCTTACGATTATAACGCCTGCCGGATTAGCATTTTTAATTTTAATTGCGACGATGGTATCCCGTCGTTTATTATTTCTGCGAAATTGATGCGTATATTGATCGTAATTTCTTTCGCTCTACGATATACACATCCGTTATTCCCCTGTGTATACATAATACACTCGACTATCCCCCGTGTTGATTCCACAAAAGTCCAGTTTGATCAGAAGAAGAGAGAAAAAGCGAAGCATTATAGCAAATAAAAAATTGTAACATCCTTCTCGACGCGTCTATATAATAATATGATGAGTCTACCCCACGCTCGACGGCGGCTGGATGACGCTGCGCTTCCTATCCGTCGTGTCGTCTTCCTCTCCTCCCGCTGAGCGAGAGTGAGATGGAGGGCAATAAGTTCTTTATTATCGGATTAAGCGTGCGTTTACATCGGAGCGCGCTCGTGTGTAGGATGATATAATCGTCACTTCCGCTGATTTGACATTCAGCGCTACCATCACACATATACATGCGGAGCGAAATGTGCTTCACGTGCTCGCGTCTTAGGATATCGCTCTCGTGTATATGACTTTTTTTCCGTATGAGGAGCTAAAAGGAGGGAGAAAAAGAAGTATAATTTCGCAGTAGCAGCACGTGCGGTGATACGCACTCACTTCCGGCATCCCTTTGATTCTCCTTTAATTGCGCTCCTGACCCCCCCTCCGGCTTATCGGAATCCCATTAACAATGACAACATCCGCTCGAAACTCAATTAGAAGCGACGAACTATCCTCTGATGCTGAAAGAGTGGTCTTGCCGGTCCCGGACATTATCTACTTGACGCTGATTCGCCGGAAATTCTCGGCTGCAATTTTCGAGGAATCGAATCGAACGGCAATATCGGCTGCGATAATTATCGCCGGCTGCGTCTGTATGTGTATGTGTATTTATGCGCAGGAGAGCAATCGGCTGGGTAACGAGAGGTGATTGCAGATTGTACGGCTTTATTTTTATCGCGCCGAGAGTAGAGGAAATTAATGATCCTTTCGTATATGGAAATGTTGAAAATTTATATAGAAATACACACTTCAAAGGGGAATTAAAAATATACGAATGCCATACAGTCACGTGACTCGTATATCGATTCCAATAGCGCTGCACATTTCGCTCAACGTGAATACATCATCAGCCGTCGCAGGAATCTCCCGCTTGATATTAATAATACCGCGCGCACTTCGTGTTTTTTCAGCGCTATATATACTTAATGAAAGTACAGCCGCATCCCTTTGACAAGACAAAAAATTTCAATTCCGAATATTCATCGATATATACCTCTCTCATCGCGATCGAAAGATATATAGAGTCGCAGCGCAATCAGCCGTCGAAATATTGAATTACCCGGGCGTCGTAACCCAATTCTCTTTTTCTACTACTTTTTTTTTGCAATCTCAGGGAAGAGTCTCGAAGGCATATCGACGCTTTGAGGCGAGAACTCGCTACTGCGGAAAAAGCTACATTCATCATATATGTATATAACGTTCGTCTCTGAATGCGTATGTATATGAAACGCGTGAAAGCTCTTTCCACTCGAGAGAGAGAGAGAGAGAGAGCCGCACGTGCGGCTTCACAAAAGCGACCTATTTATGCTTATATAATACTCATAGTTGTAGCCGCGCTGCGGGAAAGGGTTGGAAAAAAGAATTTTAGGGCGAAAGGAGGAGCGCGCATAGGAATTGAGAGGGTCATCAGATTTTCGTCGAGCGACCCAATTCGCGCGCGTTGGTCCATTATATCGACTCTGTTATATATAGCTGCAGTGGCTAACTGACAGCGCATTGTCAGAGCTTTCGCCGGCAATTTTACGCACTACACGTATTAATTAGCAGCTTCTGTCGTATGTGAACGTGGTTGCAAAAATATAGCCAAAAATCATTTTATCAGCTTGGCTGCTTCACGCGAAAACGTCGATCTATATAGGTATATAGAAACGGTAGCAGATTACGACTTTGTCTCGTGCACAATAGTTTTATAATTGAAAGCGGCTGCGCCGTTGTTATCGTCATTTTCCACGGCATTTTAGCTCGCCGCTGCCGCCGCTATTATTAAACTCCGCCGGTATGATATCGTCGCGCTTATAATGTACTAGCTGTATTATAGAGAGGAAGGGAGACCGACATTTATATACTCGCTTATAGCCCTGTAACTACTCAATTAGTCCGGCTAATCGAAGCTTCATCAATTCCGAGTATATATACGTATATAATAACATCACGATATGCATCCCATGCATCGGGGCGTGTATATAATATCGACGCTTCAGTGAGCTCAATCCTGATGTTTTTCATGAGCTTTTAAAGTGATATGCTCCTATTCAATCGAAAGCTGCTAAAATCTTGTTGATCACAATTTCGATCACTCGCTTGACTTTCGGTCAGGACACACTCCAGAATCGATCCGTCTCTCGCAGCGACTCCTCCTCGATGCAATTTACAATTTCATGCAGCCTGTCGCAGCAAATTACTCTCTCTCTTTCTCTCGTCTCCCTTTGGTTCCCGCTTGCGCTCGAGAGGATATCTCCCCCGAGACTCGTCCTCGACTCTCTCTCTCTCTCTCCCGTGATTTCGAGCCCGAGGTCTATTGATTTTCCCCCCGCGACGACGCCGAGAGAGAGAGAGAGAGAGAGAGCAAAGTTCTTATCAGGCCGCGCAATCATCTTATCAGGCGTAGGTGGTCGCTGCAGTTGAATTCCAATATCGCGCTGAACTTGGCGTAGCTGTCTCATCGCATTGTCCCCACTCGCTCTCTCTCTCTCTCTCTCTCTCTCTGAATGCCATCGTTGCGTTCCTCACTTCGCTGAGAGCTTTTACCTACCGTGACCCAGATTTTTCGAAAAGCCTTTTAAATGACCCCCCCGCCCCGACGACGAGCGCCTGATATATGCAGGACTGAAAGAATGCCTGCCAAATGACTAATGATCGAGCCTGATGACAATGTCTTGTTCGTCTTTGATATACTATATACTCATGATGCTGTGTGTGATTACAGCTGACCTTTGTGCGGTGATCGTTCGAGAGCTTGCGATTGTTTACAAATTTCGACTTTGAGCTTGAACGAGAATCTGTAGTTATGATGCATCGGCCAAGTAGTCTATAATAATTAGTCGAGAGATAAGATAATAAACCAAGCGCGTGTTTATACACACACACACACACACACACACACACACACTGGACAAGCAATAAAATCGGCGTACGAAAATAGTATAACCCACGCGAGCTTTGCGCAATTCTGTGTGATACGCCGCGATTCCGCCTTGACACGAAAATGTCGTCCGAAGCATATAAACTTAACGGACTATAAGTTAGTGTACATAATCGGACGTTTAACAGCCGATGAGGAAAAACCTCACAGTGTGTGTGTGTGTTTATATAGGTCGCTCCGATTTGAATTTTCCATCAGAGAAGCTCATCTTAATCGTCGATCTTCCGTTATCCAAAAAAAAAGCAATTCAGCGCAGGGGGAAAATTCCTATAAGCGCACGTCTCAATAAAGAAGCCAAAGTCAATTATACGGAAACAATAAAGCCGCTCTCGGGGGTTGGACGACGTCGGAATCCATTCGAAATTCAATAAGCTATATAGCCTGGAAATGAAGCGGATGTCGGCCCCCATTAAGCAGATCAGCTCCGTTATATACTTGTGTGTGATGTGGCCGCGTGTGTGTGTGTGTGTGTGAGAGAGGGAAAATATGTCTCGAGTATATCTCATAAAAAAGAGGATCAGCTGTCGAATCGATATGCATCTCGAGGGTCTCCTGACCTATCGGCCCACACGTCGTATCAGCTCTCGTTGAGAATAAGGAGTAGTATAGGAGAGCACGTGCCTGCATTTTTTCGCTTCCAAATAATATATAACACAGCCGAATAATAATCCATAAATGTCCTTTTTGTTCAAGGTCGGCGCAGACAGCAGCAGCAGCAGCAGCAGCAGCGAGGGTCAAGGAATCGCGGAAAAGAGTGTGAGAAGAGGAAATTAATCATCAGAGGAGTGAGAAAGTGAGAGTATATATATACAGTGCTGTGCTTGGGAAGCATCAGTATATAGGAGAACGCATAGTGCCGAAAGCATCAGCAACGGCGACAGTACAGAGTCCCCTCCTATAGGAGTTTATACGTGATGATAGGCGGCCGCCGCGGCAGGAAGGGATCTCTGTAGGGGGAGATCCGCGCGCCGCTGATGCAGACCGGCTAATCGTCCAAGGTGGCACAGATTGAACGGAGCAACCGAGCTAGCCAGTAGTTCCCCTTATATATACCAGCACACTATATTCGGGGCGCGCCGCGGGCAGTGCTTCCGCCCTGTGAGTGCAGTATATATATAGGTTGCTGCTGCTGCATCGTATATACACATGTGAAAAAAAATCTGCGACCGCGAGTGTCCCCCCCGTTGGACCCCCTTCAGCTTGGACGAATTCGCTATATATACTGTGTATAGACGACACACGAGTACATCAGCTAGTCCTGTGCAGCAGACATGGAGGTGGCTACCGAACTGTGAGTAATAATCTACCAGAGAGATAAGGGAGAGCTTTTGTGCTCGAATGCTAATCGCGCGGAAGAGATTCGCTTGTGTCTACTCAACCGATCGCTATACTGCTTCTTTTTCTTCTCGCCGCTCGCTGAGTTTTGATGGATGACGCGCTTTTTTCGACGCTGTCTCAGTCGGACCTACTAGGATTGACCTCGATTTCTCGCTTGATACTTTCATAATAGCTGTATAGATCGAATATTCAGAATTTTTGATTCGATTGGCCCCGCGAATTTTCCCGATCGAAGCCTATGTTGATATTCACGCTCCAAGAGATTACAAATCGAACTCAAACGTTTGTACGATAAGACACTTGGTATGGACTGCGGAAAAACCGTTATCTGTATACTCAATATACTGCATGCACGAGCTTTCAAAAATCAAAGATTATTGCGACACGTATCCTTGTGTATTAGGACTCAGGGTTAAAACGATTCCCGCGCTGAGAACGGAAAAATCCAAAGCAACCGAAACGCAACCCACACATTTTCACTCAACAACCTTGGCGAGACTCCTATATACACCGCGCGATTAGCATATATGCAAAGGGGCTCCAACGTCAACCTGTGCATGTGTCCGTGATTTCCTCATTCACGTGTGCGAGTTCGAGAAACTTATTATTATACAAGTGTATATCGGAAGATTGGTTATGAAGCTGAAGTAGTAGTTTCGGGACACACCGGCCTTCGAAACTTATTGCGCCTGACACACGTCTCGCGCTCGGAGTTTGACAAAGTTTCGTTTGGTTGCCGCGACTGTCTAGACTTTGTAAAGTGACGTTCGTAATGAAGTGAACCTTCTTTCGGTGCGTATAAAAATGAGTTAAAAATACTCTCTCTCTCTCAAATGCACAGAAAAAAATGCAGCCAAAACGACGTCAAGAAGATTACAAGCGAGAGCAAACCCTATTTTCGCGCTACTTTTTTTCGCCCCGGAAATTCAGCGACGCAACGAGATTACGCGCGCTAACGTCGTTTGCGCCGCGCAGTCTTCGAAATTGGATGTAAAAGTTTAGTCTAGGCCGCGTGACATCAGAAGTTGCGAATCGTGACGCTTTTACCGATGACCCGCTCGATCCAATCAAAACTATCCGCGCGCGTATAATCCGGCGGAAAAAACGTCTCGGGGATGCGGATATGATGTTTATAGGGACACGTCAGAGTTATATAGCCATAGGGAGAAATTATAACGAGAACTCGAGGGAGTTGGAAGCTCATTATTTATCCGGTGACTGGTGCGCTTTTTTTTGAAAATTAAAGCAACTTGACTCCATCAGCTGTGTAATGTTATATATATATGGCTTTTCTCTTATGCCTCGAGATTCGTGTCATCGACGAGATACCGTAATCTACACCTAGTGACTCAGAGTCGAATGAAAACAAAGCGTCGCCGCGTATTTTCCATTGGCCAAGAGGTCGTAATATTCGCGTATACGTGACTGTAGAGCGAGAAAAAACGAGGAAGCGGCGATTCTCATTCAGTATAGTTGATCCTCCGACGACACAAGCGACGAGATTTTCTGCCTGTAGCCATCGGAATATATAGGTAAAAGCTTCTCTTTGATTTCTTCCTCTATGTGATGTTTGCACAAAGCGGGTCGATGTTAGATATATATATAGTGACGACTTTGTCGAGACTCGAGAGGCGATTTTTCATGAATATTTACGCGCAGTCAACTACACGTTACGCGCGAGAGATAATCGAGCAGCGTGGTTGGAAATGTAAATTAGGACTTTGAGTTGTTTTTTCTGATGGGCGGGGACGAATTTTCCGCGTGTATCGATCGATCCTCGCACGTCTCTTTAGGTGTGGAAATTTCGAATGAAAATAACATTTTATTATACGAGCAATAAAAATCGCATAACCCACTTCGTAGTTATACGTATACGTCAAATGATGCATTAACTCTCAGTCTTCCGCGAATACGAAGCTCAGGTTTTATTTTCGTTCATTGTTGCGTCGAAAATATCTCCAACACCGCAGTTATCAATGCATTTTGAACCACCTTACGCGTTTTATTATATACACAAATATTTCCAAGAACATTTTACGTAAACGTCAAATAGTATAGCTATGCAGAAGCATCACATTCAACTCTCCGTATTTGTTTAGTCTCGTAAACGTCACATCATCAATCCGCATATATTCAACAACCTCGATCCACCTCCGCGTCAAAAACGTCATATTCTTCCCTTGAAAAAGTCGTTCTCAGCATCAGTATAACAGCGCAAAGTCGAGCCAAACCCGCGGGCTTCCGTCCAAGAATCCGAACAAAGAGGACCGATTACTCGCCTATACAAGTGCTCGCGCCGGGCTTCTGCAGCAACAGGTGTATAAATAAACAGAGCGTGTGCCTGCCAAGACTGTATATGTAGGTATATACACTCTCTCTCTGGCACGAAATCAGCAGGTTGCTAATAAAGCTCGCTTTTGCGGCCGGCAAGTACACGCGATGTGGAGGCCTTTTTCTTATATTGCTTTTTCGCAAGTTTCTTTAATCCCTTATGTCGGATACTTATAGCTAGTTATACTTTGAGTGAAGCGCCACCTATAGAAAGATTAATGTTATTATCGGGGTCGCAATTCAAACAAGTCATCATCAGGCAAAAAGTCAAAAAACCAATCGCACACATCTATCAACCACCGCACCCTCGGCTAACAAACACGATTCAGGCTTTTTCGTACACCTTCTAAAAAAAAAGTCCTCGCAGATAGGGCGACAACGATGATGTATCTATCCCCTCGCGCATCGATCACTCGCTCTTCTTTTTTTTAAGAGCAGATTCTCAGACTGTCTTCTGCAGAGCTTTTTTTCATACCTGCATCAGTATACACGCGCGAATCGCACAACAACACGTCTAATATAGGAGGAAACGAGGTCATCAGGCATCAGATTCGTCGAAGGAACAGATGAGAGAGAGAGCATCTCGTTAAATGGGGATTTTCGCGGAAGCGATTTTAATAAAGAAGATATGACGAGCAATCTTTCATCCCCTCGCTCACAAAGGATAGATTTTTTTTTGTTTGCGTCGAATCCGCTTACGACCCTTGACCTTCCCTCGTTTTATTTTATATCTCTTTTGAGCGACGATTGATACACGTACTCAGTATCGATTTCGAAAAACAATTGTTTCTCTCGTCGAGATTAAAACAAAACAGTGGAATTACGAGAACGAATTGCAAAGCTCGAAAACGCTTTCCACGCATAGACACACACGTGAGCGGTGGCAGAAAGAAAGAAACCACACTCTCTCTCTCTCTCTCTCTCTCTCTCTCTCTCTCTCTCTGTTCTAGGGAAGCTTTTTCGAGTAAAGCAAGGCGAGAGAGAAGCTTTTAATCGGCGGCCGACTTCTCGCTTTTATTTTCTCGACTCTCAGCTCTCTGCAGCAGGAAATGGAAACGCCGCATGTGTGTGTGTGTGTGTTAATTAGTTTTTCTCTCAAAGAACGCAAACGTTATTTATCGCACTCGCATCAGCGTTGTTTACTCGGAAGACACTATAAAAGTCTGAAAATCTTGGCTCGACAATAAATCCAGCGCACCGCAGTAGTAACAGCCAAGTCGAGTCATCCCGGGCACGCCAATATATATGTATTTCTCTCGAGAGTGTCATACACACCAGCGGCGAGAGCCGAAATAAGAGCGGATCAATCAGGCGGAAGGAGCAGGAATCCGTTACAAGGTCGAGCCAGTAGCCGAATCTCCGAGCCTTATCGCGAAGCACGAGCCGTAAAGAGACACTATATACACCGGAGAGATGTATAAGGCGACGAGGGAGTAAATGGGCCGAGCGACGGGGAGGATTATTATCAGGGCTTTGCGCCTCGTTTATGACGCCTTTATACTACCCGCCGGCCGTGTGACGGATCGTTTTACGCTCTTTTACACTATATATATATGCACGTGTGCGTGTGCTGTAAACGCATTAATTACACAAAAAACGTGTAGTTTCATTGATGAAAAAATTCTCTGATCGCGTGCGCTTGAATTCTGTAATTCGGTCGGACGCGTGTAAACAGAGTACATAATAGTGCGCTCTGATGGAGAGAGAGAGAGAGGGAGCGAGCATGTCGTTGACACGCGCGCGACGCGCCGTAATTACTCCGATTTTCCGCCTCTGCTCTCTAACCGAGCACTCGCGAGCACGCGTATTCTACCTATAGTGTATTGTGCGGAAGAATGAAAATAAAACTTTGCTGTATAACACTAATTGTAATTGCTACACGCACAGCAGCTTTTTATCCCCGTGAAAATATATAACTTTTCACACGAGAGTTAACTGCAGGCAGTTACAACTGAAACTGCACTCGCTCTCGCTGCAGTAGTTCTTCGAGTAGTTTGAGAGTGTTTCCGGTCGCCTCGATTTCCTTTTGCTCTCTGTACTACAGAGTGAAAGAGGGAGAGTAGAAATTCAGCATCCGTATAGGTGGAGAGCTTCAGAGAGATACAAGTTTCGAGAGTGAGAGCGATTGCTGCTGTGCTTACTTCGCTACTGGAAATGTCGTCGCGCAGTCTGGCAACTCGAAATTCAATGACGAAACTTTGAGATTCTATCGCCCCGAGAACGTTAATCCAAGTTCAGCTGTATCTCGCGTTGTCGGAAAAGATAAAACCCGGTGTTATATATATATATACTGGGCAATTAAGACGGCCATAACCATAACCTTAAGTCCATCCGTGTATATATATATAGTAGGCGGTGGGTGTCAGGACGGATGTTTGCATCCCACGCGAGGCTGATGCTGCACGTGGTGCTTTCTTTCGCATACCACGCGTCGTCACATCCTGTCCCCTCTACATGCATCAAGTAGTATGTTCAGTGAAAGTAGTAGTAGAGGAAAGGATTATTGCAGCCGGAGCGATCCGGTCTAATAAAGCTCGATTGTTTACGTGCTCGGAAGCTTGTTGAACTTTAATTTCTGGCAAAAGCGCAATTAATATACATTAAAGAGGACAGGTAGTTGATCTAGTTTTCTGGCTGTGTCCGAACGCGTGATTATATTAGGTGTACAATTACTCACCGACGACATCATCATCTTGTCGTACACCGAATTTTAACGGCCCTTTATTCTCAATTACATTAACGTTCCCAGCGGACCTGCTCCAATTAGACAAACACGAACGAAAACATCACACGACGATGCACCAGAAAACTACGACACGGAAGTCGTAACCGAGTCAAGGCCGCACTCTTTGGACTGAAATGAAATTCGAGCGTCTTTCTTTCTTCATACATGCACTGCACGACCCACATTCGTCCAACCAAATCTCTATCGCGGGTATAGTGCATTGAACCGTTGAACCGCATTAATCGACTGCAATAACGAGCGAATTTCTTTGAAGCTACATTTTTAAGTGCCGCTTAAAGCTCGTGGCGACCATAATATCCCGGTGCTCTCGAGAGAAGATTAAGAGAGGAGAGGTGCGGCGTAAAAAGCGCGAGTGCCTTAATCGCGGTTTTCCCCTGCTTCGAAATAACAAAGGCGGTCTCGTTTCTCCGCTCGAGAGAGTCGAGTGCTTGGTTTTCCAGTTTGCTCTTGAAAAATTAATTACGCCAAGAGAGAGAGAGAGAGAGCTCGTTTCTGCGTGAGTTTTAGATTTTAGTATACATCGAAAAAAATGCAATTATTTTAAAACGTCTCTCTCGCTATATATTTGATCCCTTCTGCAAGACTACCACACAACAATATCGCATCATCAAACGGATCTCCTCGAGTGAAAAACCCCTCTAGACATTCGAAAAGCTTTCAAATTAAAGCTAGGAGCACTACAATTTAATTATCCGTCCAGACAATTTAGATGCAGCGTGTTTTCGATGACTCAATGACTCAGGCAAGTCCTACAAACCCACATCTCCCTGCTATCCCGAGGGACACTTGGCTTTTCTTTTAATTCACGTGTGCGTGTAATGTAATCCTCATCCGGAAAAGATGACGGGTATTGCGGACCTTGACACACTTTTTCATCGGTATATTATGTATATAGCTAGAATCGTTATTGGACGGGTTCCTCTTATGTCAATTATGGGCGTGTGTTATGCTAATAAGTGAATGCCCGAGAGCCGAAAGGTAGTTTACGAGATGACTGAATTAAGCAGTGAAATGAGACACGTGTCTTACAGAGTTGACCTACGGTTACCTCACTTTCCACTACCAAAAGTAAACACCAGTCTATCGCCTTGAACATTATATATTTTTCAAGCGTTGATACAGAGATCGTTAATGACGATTTAATAGCTAAATGCCTGAAATTGACAGAACGACTATACATATATATCATCGTCGAGTTTAGCATAATAATGAAACTCGTTATACGTGCAAACTACGCCGGAGTATAGCTATTATATGAAAATAAGAAGAGGAAAACCCGACGAAAATCCTTCGCGCTACTTGAATTTTTCCGACCGTGAGCTTCGTAATTGCCGCGTGTGTCGACTTGCATAAACGTGCGATATCGTTCTTATTCTTCTTCTTCTTCTTCTTCTTCTTCTTCTTTGTCGATGGAGTTATTTTTAACGACTCTGGGATTTGGAATGCTTATTGAGATTGTCCGTATAATGGAGAAGGCTATACTATACGTGGACGATGTCCTTTAGCCAAGACGTCGCATTTGCATTTCAAAGTCGACTAATGGATTACGCGCTCGGCTCTCTATTATGACTCGACGTTATATACGCTCCGTGGATTTCCATTTAATTTAAACGCTCTCGACGTACGGCGAGTTTTTAATTCAAAGTTTTATGAAGGTAACAGTAGTTTAGTCGTCTGATACCGATATAATAATGTAGAAAACTATTAATTTATTTTAATCGCAGCTTTTATATAGAGTAAGAGTATTACGTTGGTCAAAATTTTCGCGAATTAAATTCACCAGATTCTGGCCAGAATTTCTGGTCAAACTTTTTAAAAATAACGTATTTTTAGAAATTCTGTTCAGAGTATTTCCAGAATTTTTAGATAAACGTCATGTTAACATTTGTTGGACAGAAATTCTGGCCAGAATCTGGTGAATTTTCTACCAGAGTTGGAATACAATACTTTAATATTATTATATTTTTAAATAAAAACGTCAATACATCAAAGTTTTTAAGAACAAAAAATTTATGAAAGGGCGCGATATTCAAGTTCCTGAATTAAGCAAAAACTACATCTATAAATCTAAGAATTTGATAAGTATGATGAATCTAATTAAAATCGACTTGAATTTACAGATCGCCACTGTCCGGGATGGACGGCCAGAAGGCAAAGGTCGAGCGCAGCTCGTACTATCCCCAGGAGGCCGACCGAGCGCCACGTACCTTCCGCAGCAAGTTCGGCACGTTCATGAAACACAACGCCCTGACGATGTTGACGGTCGCAGGTGTCGTCTTCGGCATCGGCCTCGGTCTCATACTGAGGAACTCACGCGAAAAGTGGAGCAAACGCGAGATCATGTACATCAACTACGTGGGCGAACTCTTCCTCAGGATGCTCAAGAGCTTGATACTGCCACTCATCATGGCCAGTCTCATATCGGCCATCGGCTCGCTCGATCTCTCACTCAGCGGCAAGATCGGTGGCAGGGCCATCGTCTACTACATGCTCACGACCGTCAGTGCCGTTATTCTTGGCAAGTGTATACTTTCTTTTTTTTTTGGTGACATCGAGGCGGTTAATGTATCTAACGAAAATTGAAACTTGCAGGAATAATTCTCGTCACCATGATCAGACCAGGAGAAAATCAGCACAGCAAGGATAGTACCAATTCAACGACGCGCAATGTCCTTACCTCTGACACCCTCATGGATTTGATCAGGAATATGTTTCCGCCGAATCTCGTCGAGGCTTGCATTGCTCAGCATCAGACCAAAATTCTCAAGGGTGAAAACGACACAGACGGTAAGATCAAGTCTCCGCGTATCCCTATATCAGTATATACTTAATTGATTCGCGATATGCTTTGATTAGACAACAAGCACGAGTGGGAAATAAAATTCGGTACCGAGCCTGGTACTAATATTCTCGGTCTCGTCGTCTTCTCCACTGTCCTGGGAATAACTCTGGGAAAAATGGGCGACAGCGGCAAGCCGCTGCTCAATTTTTTCGAGACTCTCTCCTCTGCCATGATGATCATCACCAACTGGGTGGTTTGGTACGTATGACTAATCAATCCCTCTTATTTCGATCTAATAGAATAAAGTGTGAGCCAATTTTATTTCCATCTTATTGAACGCAGGCTATCACCGCTGGGTGTCATGTTCCTGGTCGCCTCGAAGATCGTCGAGATGGAAACCCTGCGCACAGTCGTATCCCAACTGGGCATGTACTTCTTGACGGTAGTCCTAGGCCTGTGCATCCACGGCTTTATAATACTGCCCACGATCTACTTTCTTTTCACGCGTAGAAATCCTTTCACCTACGTGTCCAACATGGCCCAGGCGATGGCGACCGCGTTCGGCACGTCCTCGAGCTCGGCCACTCTACCCGTGGCCATAGCCTGTCTGGAGGATCGCAACGGTATCGACCCTCGTGTCACTCGCTTCGTCATGCCCATTGGCGCCACCATCAACATGGACGGTACCGCTCTGTACGAGGCCGTTGCCGCTATTTTTATCGCTCAGGTCCGACACTTCAAGCTAGGTATGGGACAGCTCGCTGCAATTAGGTAAGTCCACCTCCGAGTCTCTTTCACGATGCATGACTTTGAAAGCTAGTATATTGTAAATTATACCTCGTATCACCGCAATAAATGTCTTGCAGTATCACCGCGACGGCCGCGAGTATCGGAGCTGCCGGTATCCCGCAAGCTGGTCTGGTCACGATGGTCATGGTGCTCGACACCGTGGGTCTTCCATCCGGCGACATATCGCTCATCCTTGCGATCGATTGGTTGCTGTAAGTATTTTTGCAAAATTTATTAAACATACGAAAGTTCGCACTTTTCTAACAATACCTCTGATCTACTTCCACAGCGATCGCTGCAGGACGACGGTTAACGTGGTGGGCGACTCACTCGGTGCCGGCATCGTAAACTTCCTGAGCAGGAACGAGCTGGCGGCATTGCCGCGACACACCAGCAACCAAAACCAGAACGGCGGCGGCGGTGGAGACAACCACACCACGGCGATATGAGACGAGCCGCAGCCCGCGGAACTGTAATCGTCGTCCGCGTGATGATCCTTGTCATCCGCATCGTCATCGTCATCAGCCGATCATCGACGGCCGGCCGCAAGCGCGACCTAAAAAACTCGCTGGATTTTCCGGGAGGACCGTTGCCATTCGAGAGCGAGCTAAAAGTGTCAGAGAATCGACAGCGGCGATGTTATTAGGCGTACTATCGTTTCCTTTCGTTCGTTTCTTCATGGTTTTCGATCAATCCTCTTTTTATATATTATAATTGCGCGCGTACGTGTGTGTGTGCATGTGTGTATGTGTGTGTGTGTGCGTGTGCGTAGCAAGGTATTTGTATACATATAGAGACGATCACATATTGTAAAATGTACTCCCAGACAGCTGAGAACGCGCAAATCGATCTTCGTATAGCGAAGAAGTTGGAATTTTAACGATAAATGCACATGCCAAATAGACATATCTATATATGCTGATTCCGCGTCGCGGTGCCGCGGATTTGAAATACGCTTCTATACGAGTCATACTCGCGCTTGATCGTGGCTCGTGCCATATATACACGTATTACTATCACACTGTTCATATTCGTTATTGCCGCGCAGATGCACATCGCGAATTGGGATTTTCCGGCGCGACGCCTGGATGAGTCGATTTCAATCAAGTGTTCCATTCGCTAGGGGATTTTTTATTATTATTTTATTCTACGTGAGCTGTCGCGATCGCAAATTTCGATTCACGATTGTTTTGTTTATACCAGTGATACATATATATGATATATTAATGTAATTAAAAGTAAATCTATATTACGTTAGACAAGTAACAGGTATACTTGACTCTTAAGAAAAGAGCCTCATTGAGATGTTTTCCATTGGTTATAGTCTGTATATTTTTATGATGAGAAATTGTATTTTTAGACTCGTGCTTGTTTATTTGAACTTCATGTTGAATCTGTATTTATCGACGAGTTGGCCTAAGATTTTAATTTTTTACAAAAACGAGCAAAAAACTTTGTTTCGAAGTATATGTTATGTAAGCATATTGAAAGCTCAGATCGTTGTGAACGAAACCATAGGATTATCTTAATTCTAGACTAAGAGCACTGAGCAAAAACGCAAGAACTAAGAAACATCTCGATGTATTCGCGAGCAGTCGACCGCCCGAGTGTTCGACACAATGTGTTTCATCATTTTTATTATTTACCTAGGTGTAGAACCAGAGCGTGCGGCGCGTTCATAATTATTAATAAAAATGCAAGTTACCGACTCACGAGCAGGTATACTACACGCGTCGTATACAAAACTGCAAAAATTACGTCATACGTGTCCGCATACGCAGGCGTAGCTTATTATTATAGTGGATAGTACAAGTGATTCATTACACGGCGTAATGAATATTTACTAGCGCTACCATAATTAGTTTGTGCATAATAACTGTGTCAGTTCAATATCGGTAGGATTATCGCATTTTGTTTTTGTATTACTACTATTATCACATTCGCGAAACACTGTACCTTGCGTGGAGGACGAAAAAAAATACTCGCGTCGGGTTACAGTTATTATATATACACACACATTATACCATGAAATTGCATTATATACGTAGCTCGAAAATGCGAGATTTATTAAAATTTAATGAGAAAAAGCAAAAGATAACTAACGCTTGCGAGTTAAAACATTGTTATTCGCGAAAAAGTGTTTAATTTTTTAGCGTCGATCGCGGGCGTCGATCGCCCGCTAAAAGCGCGTCCGAGACGCGCGACTGGCGACAATTGGATATCTTACTTATTGTATACATACAAAACGAGAACGACCATGTCGCGTCTTTCGCAATTTGAAGGAAGGCAAACGAAAAAAAAAAAATTATATATGTAAATGTTGTTTTGAAAATTAAAAATAGAGTATTTATCTGAGACAGCATTCATATCCGTATATACACTTAAGGTGGTCTTACACACGATGGTAATTATAAACTAATGAGGTTATATATATATTATATATATAAATATACAGAATACGATTCTTTTGTAATCGTTCATGAGGTGAGAGTCGGCGAAGAGAAAGGGAGGAGCGAAAGGGTTAAATAAAGATATCAGTCAATTCGAATTTCGACAATAGAAAGCTGAACCGAGCACAATCAAACTTGAAAGTATACACGTGTGCATACGAGTCGTTGTTCGACTTTACTAACCAACCCCGCATATTATACTTATACTCGTGTGCGATACGGCACAGTTGATATATGTATACATACAGAGGTAGGAACGAAGAAGAGGAACAATAATCCACTGCACAATCACATCCACACAGCACGCGAAAAACATTGCGCATGTACATACATATATTTACTAATACGATGAGAGGCAGTTGTATTATCAAAATTCGAAATTTTCGCTCTGCCCCCATATAGTTTTGTAAGATTTTTTCCGTTGTAAAACTCAAATGTATAATTCTACGTTGATAATTCGAATCTCCATTATAAATCTATTATATATATCGCGCGGTGCGTCTGAAAGACTTGCCGCCTCTACGATTAGGCTCCAAAGGCTATAATAAGAGACATTCCAGGACAAGCGAATTTACATAACATAGCTCACGTCATGTACTACTAAAAGTTCGACTGTAGCCAGTAACAATAAAATACGATAGGACAAAATACTAGGAGAGTTTGGGTATAAATGAGCTGAGCACCGATGGAATTGGCACAATAAAATAAAAGTAAAATTACGTACGTTTTTACAATGGGGCACCAGGCTATATATTAGGGTTGTTTCAAACACTGCCGCGAGAATATCAAGAGAATCGAAAGGCTATGACAGGTGCTCATATAGCGGATTTACTTTTCCAAGGGCTCTAATTACTCTAAACACCAGAAATGTGCAAGAAAATGAATTGCCATATCACGAAATTCATATCGTTACCGTTTGTACAAGCGAATCTATTATAGTGTACCGTAGCAACAGCAGCATAACGTTATAATTCTGTATTGTCAAAAATAAAACTAACCACTACTCACGATACACATCAGCGAGCATATCGAGAATAATAACAAAATGTTGAACAAAGCTCGACATCTGTGATTATAAGAATAAAAACAAAAAAAAATATGAAACAAACGAACAAACGTCTCTAATAGTTGTCGACTAAAGATTTGGACGAAATTCTAGAAGTTCACGTAGCGAGTTTACACCGAGAGATATACGTAAAACGGTGCCGTCGAGTTTAGATAGTCGAGGTGCTCGAACATGGCTTATTCGAATTTTTTCCATTTCGCCCCATCATTCATTCATTTCTACTATATACTTCATCTAAAGATAATAAAAATATCATGATGCAGAGTGGAGGGATTTAAACTTAGGATGTTGATGTTAATAAAGTATAACTTGTATGAACAAATAAATAAATAAATAAAGATATTATAATAGATAAGTATATCGGATATACCCTAGAAATTCGAATACGCAACGTTCGATTGCATGTGGGAGAACAACTCAAGACAATACTAGATAATCACAAGTAAAGAGAGCTGCGATCTTAAAATGAAAGTAAACCGGAAAACATAAGCGGGCGACTCGTCGTCGGCGCAAACAATATCTCTAATATACCTAATGTAAAAGTAACAAAAAAATTAATAATTAATTAATTAATTAATAGTTACAATTTAAAGAGCCGCTGCGATGCATTTAATGAGAAAAAAACAGCATGTAATAGCGCTTGTTCGATTTTCAAACCCCGTAAACGTAATTCGCTAATTTAAGAGATACAATGGTATAACGAACAACAACAACAAAAATGAGGGAAAAACGAGGTTCGTTCGAATCTTTGCTTTTGCATTTTTTTAACGTTCTGTACGTTTCACCGACAATAAACAATGAATTGACATTAGAGTACAAAGATTTTGCGTTTTCGATCGTTCAGCGGATTATAACAGAGACTGTACAAAACAAGTACAAGCCACAGGGAATTTCGTTGACATATATTGACTTAGTTAATTGTGCCAGTAGCGGACTACGATAATGAACAATTTTGTCAAACAAGAAAGAAAGTACGATATTTGATTGATTTTTAAAAGTATCGAATTCACTCAGAGTTACGAGACTTCGACCAAAAGATATACTTGTATTTTAAGCCCATTTATTAGACGAAAACTACTGTAGACGAGGCGAATGATTAGAAAAATGAAAACATAATAGAGAAAAGATGAAACACACGTTGTAGTTTTTTAACGAGCTGATACTTTGAAATTATTATTTTCGAAGGAGTTAGTACACAAAGTTGAACCAAAGAAATACGAACAAGAATTTATGTATACATATAAAGAAAAAAAAAAGAAAATGTAGATTGCGTATAAACACGTGATGGATATAGCAGAGAAACAAATAATAAAAATACAAATAAACCGATCGTTCAAGCATAATAATTGTATAGCGTTTGTGAGCCAAAATCTATATATGTATGTATGTATTTACTATCGTTGTAACTCGCCAAAATAAAGATCTTGTTTAAACAAAAAAGAAAAGTTTTCTTATCTCTCGACTTAAACGCTGCATTAAGCGCTTCTTTTTCTGTTTCACGGTCAAGCCTGTGCGAGACTGAAGATGCATTTGTTTTTTAAGAAAACCGCAATAACGTTTAAAAAATACGGGTGGGAATAATCTCAACTATTTTATCGCGAGTATATAAGTAATTATCAGTTTCCTTAAAGTCGTCAACAGCACAATGTTTGTTTCGTTCTTTCAAGATTAGGTATATACGGAAACGCAATAGTCGTAAAAATTAGAGTACCTAAACGAGAAAAAAAACAGTTTAGCTCATACTCGGTGCTCCATTAATATTACTTGATAACCATTTCCAGTTGACGACGATCTAGGCAAATCAAATCACGTCACACGAACACTGCGTGGCATATAAGTATATGACCTTGGAAAACGTGGAGTACAATAACAGAGACGCCCGAGATAAAATACATTGCAGTAGTATAGTAGTATTAGTATATCCTCTAAACTGCGACGTAGCCACTCAGTTTGAATAGAGAAGTCGATCGGCAAGCTGTACATATCGTTATGGAGTACACGACGCTGGCTCTGCTGGCTGTGCTGGTCTACGCGGTCTACCGATACCTGCGTAAACGATGCGACTACTTCGAGGATCTGGGACTGCCTTATGTTCCAGCGCTGCCGTTTTTCGGAAACATGAGCCAACTAGCCTTTGGTCGAAAACACATCGTCCAGGTCGTCCAGGATATTTACAACTACAATCCGGAGGCCAAGTACTTGGGGGCCTTCGATTTTACCAGGCCGGTCATCGTTGTTAGGGACCCGGAACTGATAAAAAATATTACTATAAAGGTAAAATTATTTTGAATATTCTAATCCTGACTTTGCTGTCGATCTGTTCTTTACTATCTTTAAAGCTATCCTCTTAAATTTGGTTTCGCAACCGATTTCTCTCGAACGCGTTGAGAGAAATAACGTTTGTAATCAGTTGCTACATTATCCAAGAATAAAATCACTTACGCGTTTGTAAAGCACTTCGACAACTTCCCGGACCACCACAACTTCGTCGATGTGTCCGTGGACCCTATGTTCGGCGGCAACCTCTTCAGTATGGCCGGGGATCAGTGGAAGGAAGCTCGAACCTTGCTCTCGCCAGCCTTTACTTCAAGTAAGATGAAGGGGATGTACGGACTGATGGTCAAGTGCGCGGAGAACTTTGTCGCGCACGTAGAAAAGCTCCACAAAGAGGACCCGAAACGCAAGTTCGCAACCAAGGACTTTATGACGAAGTACACCAACGATGTGATCGCGAGCTGCGTCTTTGGTATCGAGGTAAACTCTCTCGACGACCCGACCAATCAGTTCTACGTCTTGGGCAGAGAGGCGACCAACTTCGAGGGACTTCTGTCCTTGAAGTTCTTCTTTAACAGAGCTTTCCCCAAGCTCACAAAGTTCCTCAGGGTGAAGATCGTCAGCGACAAGGTGGCCAACTTCTTCAAGGACATAGTCAGGCGGACCGTACAGATGAGGGACGAGAAAAGCATCAGCAGACCCGACATGATTCAGCTGATGATGGACGCGAGAGGTAATTCATGACTTGTGTTGTTATGATTGATAGCGATCATTCTAATCTTCATATTTGCAATTCACAGGCAAAACGAGTGAGAATCTGAAGCTCGACATCACTCAGATGACGGCCCAGGCGTTCATCTTCTTCTTCGGCGGTTTCGACACGACCGCCACCCAAATGTGCATCATTTCCCACGAGTTGATAATCAACCCCGACGTCCAGTCTCGTCTACAAGCCGAAATCGACGAGGTATTCGAGCGCACCAAAGGCAACCCTACCTACGACGACATCAACTCCATGCCCTACATGGACGCTGTCTTCAACGAGTCGATGCGCCGCCATCCCCAGGCCAACGTCATCGACAGGCTCTGCATCAAAGCCTTCGAACTGCCTCCGGCCGTTCCCGGTGCTAAACCCTTCATCGTCCAACCGGGCATGAATATCTGGGTGCCCGTCTCGGGAATCCACTACGACGAGCAGTTCCACAGAGATCCGTGGACCTTTGATCCTGACAGATACCTCAACAAGAAGGTCACGATCAATGAAGTCGAGAACGTGGGATTCGGCATAGGTCCCAGGAGCTGCATCGGCAACAGGTTCGCCATTCTCGAGACCAAGAGTCTCTTCTTCCATTTGCTGGCGAAGTTCAGTCTCAGACCGAACGAGAAGACTTGCAAGAACTTCGAGTACAGCAGGAAGACCATCAGTATCATGCCCAAGGGTGGCTATTGGTGTAGTCTCGAGCCTAGGAATTGATCGAGACTGTTTGTATATACGAACTTGAAAAAAAAACCTGTCTGGAATGGTACGTACTGCGTTTCTATAGGAACATGATAAGATTGGCTGAAGTGCATTTGTTGATTCAATTGATAAAATGTGATTAAACATGCACTATAGTTATCGAGACATGTGATAAATAAAGTATTTACTCATTTTTACTCAATCAAGTTTTAACTCATTAGTTTTCGCAATTTAACCTCATCTCATGTGATCAATATTTTTCAACAAACTGAGGCATTAGAGCGAATCAGGTGGATAATTCTTTTTTATAATAACTAACAAGTTGCATAATCATCATCGTGTCTGTTTTTATTTGTAAAATCTACAAGATGAGACACTGCGATGAAAAATATAGTCTCACAATGACATTAATCTTCGATCGCTTCATCGTAGCTTCAAAATCATCGTTCAACGCTCATAGTTAAATCTTTCATTATATATATTTAAACAACGCTTCGATTCGCAATCGTCAAATAAATTATTTCCAGCTCATATAAAATGCTCTCTATTGTATCGTAAATTCTTATAAAACAGCAAAATGAATATCAAAAATGCACAATCGCATAGATAGCTGACGCCTTATCTTTCTTCGCATAATACAACAGAAAAAGTAAAAACAATAGTTAGCGAACATTTTTTATAGTAATCACCTTCATAGAGGACATTTATACAAAAAGAAATTTTATAGTTAATATTTTTCGAAGCTTATAGGCTTTCGCGGCTTTCATCGTGCACACTCGTGAAAATCTTAGTATACGCATTTAAAAAATAACAGTTCAAAGCAATGCAACACTTAACATACTTTCTATGATAAAATACAATTTAAATCAATAATAAGATGTTGACGTTTAAAAGAAAACGTACAAAGCTCTTTCCGTCAACGTGATAAGTGTAAATATGTATATAAAATAAATACAAATCGCAGTAAATTATGATTTACATCTCATTAATTTACAAATCTCTGGGCTTGAGTGTGCATATAATTCCCAAAATCAATAAACTATTGTAAATTACGAAATAGTGCAAGTAAGAAATAACGCATCGAAGATAACTATATGCGGTGACTGTAAATGATTAAAGCTATCGGTGATTCCGAATCTTTGAAAATACGCGTAAAAAGGCTACTCCCATTTAATATGATATTATTGGAATCACAATGTTTGTTTCTAAGTTCTTTACTCACTTAGTCGAGGTAGGGAAGAACATATTTATTCTTTCTTTTTCTAAGTTTGTCGACTATGATTCCATTCTACGTCAAGCGTCTTATCAGTCTTCGTTGAATGAACAAGATTTTGTGCTCCAGCAGTTGGACATTAGTAAATACGATGCTAGTACGCTTGAGTGAAACGATTTTTCATTTCGTCTCGTGTGATGCAGTAAAATTTATTGTTCTCTGACTAATTTTTAGACTTCATATTGTCGAAGTTGCTCTTGTATTTTGCCGCACAGCAGCTGTAATGTGAAAACATTAAGTTTCATCACTTCTTTAACTTTGAAAATAACCAATAATATCAGTGTTAAAAAAACAAATGTTTACCTGTTTAGTTTGTAAATCTGGTATCAGAAGAACTTTTGTCGCGTCCGAGTTACCGAAGAATCCGCCAAGTTTCTTTCTAGCATTCTTTAAATTAATTTGAATACCTTTGTCTACCATTATTGGAGGAGGGTCGATTTCTTGCCAGGTATACGACCAATCGACCTTCCAACCTCCGAACAGATCACAATGTTCTAAATAAGCAATTCTCTTATCAGTAAGTAATAACACATCCTTATTAAGATATAAGTGGAAATAATATATATCGGTATTCGCATATTTTCCTTTTTCGAGTTCCTGGAAAGTATAAATAATTTTGATTAAAATGTTACTCAATCAGTCGGTGTATATGATTTTGTCTAAAACTTACGCAAAGAATTTTGTTACCCTCAGCTTCATCACGAATGTAAGGTCGGACTAAGCTATCAGGTTGCAAAAACCTCGGTGGTCGTACTCGCTTAGCCTCTTCGCTCATATCAGTAGCTCTGAAGTTATTTAAAAATTATTTTCATATACAAAATTTATTCTCAATAATGATCTTACCTTCTAACTGCGCCAAAAGAGCCACTAGCGAAATCTACAATTCCTGCCGTCGGTCTCGTGACGAGTCCGACAACTCCCTTTCCAAAGCCTTTGAAGAATCCTTCGACTCCTTCTTCCTTTGCACCAGAATACGGTTTCATGACCACTCCAGAAATACCATCGACCACACCCTGCCAAAAAGATTGTTCAGAATGTATTTTTATACTGCAAGTGTTAACAGTTTTACACCGTGTATTTCGTCTTACCATGACTAAACCTTTTCCGCTCCTTGCAAGTCCTTCCTGCAGATTCGCAGGCTGCTTGTTGAGCTGCTCCTGGCGTTTACGCTGGTAGTCTTTGTCAAAGGTCAAAGCAGCGAGACCCTTACCCATAGCACCTGTGATCTTCGAAACAGCTCCAGCCATACCACCGACGGTGTGACCAAGCATACTGCGCACCCCGAGAAGCAAACCCTCCGCGAATTCGCCGGGGCCCTGAATAGCGCCTTGGAAAGGCTCGTAGAACAGATCCTCCACGCCTTTCATGGCGCCAACCACAAGACCGTAGGGATTGCCGATAACGTCCAACCCAAGAACCAATACATAGAGCTGCTTGATTGCCTGTCCGGTGTAATGGCTCGTCGCTTCGGAGACTAGCTGATTGTGCGTCATGAAAACATAGTCTCTCTCGAAGTAGGCCAGTCTAAAAGGGATTTAAAGTTTAGTGTACTTTTACTAGTCAAACAATTATGTAGACTATATGTTAAATACTGACTTAAAAACAATATCGTTTATGTCTGTTATCGTAACCCCAATACCCTGAAGTAGTACGTTTAAAATTTGCGGAACCGCGGAAGGTCCGCCGCCACTGCCGGTCATGGAGAAGCTTATGTGTATCTAAAAAAATATGAATTTATTTTTAATTATTAAAGAAGAAATTAGGAACAACTATAAACTGATTTATGTATGTACCTTTAAAGGTGAGAAATGCAGCAAATCGAAAAAGTTCTTTTGCTCAGCTGTGGTAATAAGATTTACATGATGTATAAGGGGTTCGTCCACCAATTTCATATCCGTTTTAAACAGTTCGCTCTGTAAAAATATCGAAAGATATAAACGTGTTGCAGACAAATTTTAACTAAAAGGCTTGAATAACTTACTTCTTGCGTATCATTCGCTTCGTCAGATTCGAACAGTAGCATCAGAGCACTGATGAACGCCAAATCCACTTTCACGTGGAACTCTTGGATGAGAACCTTAAAGTACCGGAATTGCTGAACGCTGCTGTGTTCAAGCAAGCGTTTCACCATACTTAATTCAGCAAACGGCTTCATGACTGAGCTCTGAGACACACTCTTCGGCGGTGGAACAGGTGCGAGAATGACGGGAAAGATGCAGTCCGTGAGTTGATTATCTATCTGCAGCCGATTGATTTTTGCGTGTAGCTGCACCTGATGCACTGAAGTACGATACTGCACCCAAAGACCTGTTTGGAATGTCCGGCGCATGTATCGCCTGTGCGGCCGCAGCATTTCCAAGTTCAGATAGTCGACTTCAAATTTGGGTTCCAAAGCGACTCTGTATGCAGCTTCTTTGTTCATCTGGAGCTCTCGCAGGTATTTTTGGTAGCCTTCCTCGACGAGGGCAACTTCTCGGTTGTTTAAAGCTCGCCACCTACCGGTCATGGATTTTCGCGTTTCCCAGATGATACCAGAACTGCAAAGAAAAAATTGTAAATAGAAGATTAGTCTTCTTGATGTTTCTCCAACTTATTTCAAAAAACGAAAAGGCTAACCAACCTGGCGATACACAAGTACAGCAGCTCCGATTTGTTGATATTATTAACAAGCGACAATCCAACTCCATGAATGCTCATCGTAATATCCTGATCAACAATCTCAAGATCTCCAACGAGCTGGCAGTCTTCGGCTATTTTAAGGTTCGGTGTGAAGAGCAAAACACGCTGTATACCGTCAAGGAACGAGACGTAGTAGACCTCTTGGTCAACGTCAGGTATAATGAACGCGCCGAGGTTATCCTTGCGCAGGTTATCGCTAATCTCCTTCTTGTTACCGTCCTCCCAGACTAGCAGTCGAGCACCTGCCGGGTTCTCCCACGTGTAGAACATACGATTGTACGACTGGATCGTCCTGACATTCAGGGATCCCTTTTCCCAGAGGTGAATCGAGTAGGGCGTGTGGTTGACGATGAGCGCCGGGGCATTGCCGTGCGCGTAGGCCGACAGTGAGATATAGACACCACCTTCATTGATTTGTACGTCGACGTTTATACCTCCGTACTAGTAAAAACAAATGTAACAGAATATAGTTGCAATGCTACATGCATGCATTTGCAATATTTAAAATTTTTAGAAATTCTACCTTATTGTCGAGCTTCAGTAGTGTACTGTGAACGTCGGTATAGATAAACGCTGCAGTTTTCTCGGGATGACCGGCTACCTTGGCCTTAAGCATCTTATCCTCTAGGGTCGATTGAGGCCAGAGTGCAGTACACTCACCCGGCGGGACCTTCAAGAGGGGGTCGGCCGGACGATCAGATTCCTGGCACTCAATGAGGAAGTCAGCATTGTTGATCAACACGTAGTACGGGGCGAATGTGATCTGCTTTGTCAGCGAGTTGTACGTCAGTTGATTGTGCACACCGATCTGCAACCAAGAATAAATAAATCGATCAATTCGTGACCTAACAAAAAAGAAATTGATAAAATGAACTTTGACATACTTGATAGATTTTGCCATTGTACTTGCACGACACCACACCTTTGCTACCAGCAACGTCGATCGAGAACTTGTCGGACCATTCGCCGTCTTCAACCCTCACCATTGCCTTCTTCTTTCCGAAAAACACCTTTGACCGGAAGGAGAACAGAATCGGGCCCTTAAAGGTTTCCGGATGGTATAGGACGTTCAGGTGATCCTCCGTGCTCTGAAATGATCATAAGAAACATAACGATGACGATTCGTTTTGGTTTCAGAAAAGCCAGATCTTTGCTCTCGACGAAGCTGCGCTATAAACTTCCACCTGATTTCAGTGAGTTAGAGACCCATGATGTTGGGTGAACGACAAGTGGTTCTTTAAATGTGGTTAGAGCGGCATAGCGAACTGAATGTTAGACGTGCATGCGACGATTAGTGTAAGCGGCATGCGACAGACATCATAGGCTGCCTTATTTCCTTTATTATTATTTATTTATTATTTTTTTTTTTTTATAAACAACACAACCAGAGGCTTGAAGCTCTTCTCGTGACTGTGAAATAACACCGATTATGAGAAAACATAAAAGTAATGCGATAAAACAAAATTAACTCAATAAATCAAAAATATAAATTGGTGGTAAGAAAAAGATTAAAATAAACTTCTAAAGAAAAATAGAATACGTCACGAGAAGACAAAATTTGATATCCCGTTGATCCCCAAGTAGAAAATGAAGATTAGGAGTGAAGGAATGTTAGTCAGAAAAAGAATTGTCACAACAGAAACGTAAAAAAATGACTGAAAGAATAGAGTCAAAGTCACCGAGGGCACCTTGTTCCTTCCGTGTCGTCCGCATCGTTGGCCAGAATTTATACAAGAAAGACTCTGAAAGATATCTCGTTTACGTATTGTGTCGTTGTGATGTAATTTTGTTTCATATTTATATACATTTCAGAAAATAAAATATAAGGCAGCAAACTCGTGCTTCTCAAGCGGCAACAAAGCTCCTTTGAATCTAGTATTAAAATAACACATCAAAAGTGATTTTAATCTTATAAGTTTCTAGGTTTTTCACTGTTTAGTATCTTTAATTATGCATTACATTAAAGGACAAGATTTATTTACAGGCATGCACGAGAGAAGATAGTTTTATTAGTTATATGTTAGTTTCAACGTTAAATAGATAAAAACCTGTTCATGACATAATTAAAGATACCACGATCTGCTGCGTGTAAACAAAAATTAAATTGCACAATTAACGCTAACATTTTTAAAAACGCCTATTACTTTACATCCATCAGAAGCAACTTACTGAGCTGTTATTGAAGAACTTTAAATCTAAGAAAAGTTATACATTCAAGAGTACAAATTGAAATAAAAATTAAAATCTTGTCGTGTATAACTGGTCATCAGACAACTCTATCAGCAAAATTAAAGAAGCCGTCCTTTAAGTAAACATTATGGTAGAGTGTAAATTCTACGAGAAGCACGCACACTTAAATATTTAATAAATTTATCAAGATATACAGCTTTACAATATATAAAGTCAGTTTTGTATGATAGTCTCTACCTTGATCGGGCTCGAGTGCTCTTTGCCACCTTTACTCGATTTCTGGAAAAATAATGGAAAGTCGTGTAAATGTGAGTCGGGCCGCGAAATCAGCCACTGAGTCGGGCAGAAAATCGCGTAACGAGCAAACGCAAGTGTACAGTTCTGAAAGTGAAAATAATCGAAGCTTTGCGCTCCGGCTGAACAAGTATACATGGATTGATTTATGGCATGAAGATGTCCATAGACTGCTGGAGAGGTATTAAGCGAAAATGATAGGTAGTAGAAAATGGGTCTTGATCGATTCGACTCTGGGTATGACTTACTCTGTAAGACAGCATGAGGCCGGTCTTATTAAGCATCCAGAAAGGACAGTAGAGGGCCATAATGATGGAGCCATGCTTGAAGGACGAGTGCATGCCTAGGTCCATGATAACTTTCTGCGCACTATCGAATGACTCGAACGACCAGACCGAAAACTCGGCTGGATTTGACGTCAGTTCTACTCTGCAGGACCAGTCCTTTTCCAGATATTGCGGTAGCTGCAATAAAACATTTAAAAAAATATTATATTATGTTGATTTGAACTTCATATTAAAGTCACCATCAGCCGATGAATGTACTGTAACAAACCTTAATCACTATACTGGAGTTATTAGGATCGACAGTGGGTATCTGCAAAGTAGTGCTGGCTTCCACACGTCGCTCCTGGGTATTCCCGGGTAAGCAAATGATGATGTCGATAGGTAGGAAGTTCTTTAGGTAGATCGACGGATACAGGTGAACATTATAAATCGTACTAGCCATTGTATGGCGCGATGTGTTTTCGAAGTAAACTTGTTCGATTTCTCCTACCACCTGCAACATTCACAAAGATTCAGTACAAATTAGTGTCAGCTATCATAATACGTTTACATTAACTAAACAATCAGTACTACTCATGAGGACTGAAGGCTGAGCAAAAAATAGAAATAAAAAGAACAAGGTTTCTATTGATGGTTCTACTATGGTTCGATGTATAATAAATACAATATTTAAGATATATTTTGATATATTATCAGTGGTGCGATTCCTGCATTATTGTATTCGCAACCCTGAAATATCATTGTACAAGTGACAAGTAGTAATGGCGATGTATGGTCAGACATGTGGAATACTAGCCTAAATTTGGCTGACCTAGTTTTACAAAAATAACTAATAAGTTTTAGGTACAAAAGCAAATCAAACTCAGCTCCGTCCATCTAAAAGAGCTGTCAACATCGATTCCCATTTATATCAGCATGTTGTTGCTAATGTGTGACTGTGTAACGTGTATTGCATGTGAGGAGTATACCTGCAGAACCGAGGTCGCGGCAGTTTGCACCAGCGGTGCTCTAGCCGCGGGCTCGCCGAGGGCCCAGCAGCGCCGACGAAGGATGCGCTCGAGCACGCTCAGCAGCGAGCTCAGCGCCTCGCTGCTCAGCAGCACGCTCACGAGCACGAGCATCGCGTATAGCGTCTAGAATTAGAAAGAGAGAAAGAGATACGGGAGGAGAGCCACGGCCCTTTACATGCGGATCGGTGGCTGCAGTGTCGAGTAGAGTATAGGTGCAGTGTATGGAAGAGTATAGAATTTTGAACAAATGTTTACCTGTATGTAGAAGGGCTCAATGGTATCCATCTTGGAACGAGTCTCGCATTTAAGAAGCTTTGTCATGGAAACAGTTTTCTGGAGCTCCTTCCAGACGAAGGGCTCGACGGATACCATATAGCTGAAATATTTATTCGATATAATACTCTGCATTTGCTTATGAGAATGTAGAATTAGATAACTAACCCGTCGATGCTGAAGAACAGCCAGTAGATATTCGTAGTGGTGTATACTGCATCGAGTGGCAAATTTAATTTCTCATCAGGGAGGACTATACCGACTTTCTCGACCTCGTTACCGCGTTTTGTCATGTAGTACACGGAGACCGGCTCGCAGAAGTGGTTGTGCACCTGTAGAACGCTTCGCAGGGTCACGATTGTGCTACCCTCTTCGACAACAACGTCGGAGATTATGCCCCATTCTTCTGATCCCTCTTTTCGATACTTCAAAGAGAAGAACCGCTTGTCCGCTCTGAGTACTGGGATTTCCAGTTTACCATCGATACCCTTAAACTGTCAAATTAAATCCATTATTAGTACGTAAATGCACGAAGATATAACCTATTTTTATTCGAATTGAGGAGAGACGCCTACCGATATAACAAACTTGGTGCCTCGATCCTTCACTGTGTCGGCCTTTAACTGTTGCAGAAGGTGAATTTCAGTTTGGATCTTCGATGCTAACTCGACAGAAGCACCAGACTCCAGTATCACCTCCGCGTAAGAAGTATCGTTGCTGCGCACCCTGTTCTCATCCTCTGCTAACTTAAAGTGACTGTGTTCTAAATCTAAGGTCATGGCCAAGCCAGTCTCGTTTTTCAGTATATAAGGAGCCACTTTCTTCGTCGATGTCTTGTTTCCAACCTCCATAGCATTTGAAAAGGCATTACCAAGTTGTTTCAGTACATCAAGACACGTTTTCGTTACCGTGACCTCGAGATTTTCAGAGGACATAATGTCTATAGACATTCTTGACTTCTGATGGAACTCTTCTGGCTCGATCTCCGATACGGGACTGAGTGCGCTCAGCGCCGAGTCTACCGAAATGTCGTTGAATTGAATCTTGGTTTTTAACTCCCAGGGAGTCGAAGAGCGTTTTCCGTTTGTCATTGCCTCCATTGGCTCGATCAGAGGTTCCCAGAGAGCAAGTCTGCTGTTATAGTAGGCCATCACCACGGACATGGTCGATTCGATGCTCATCTGAGTTATAAAATACAATCAGTAACCTGAGCTTTCATTAGGGAAACAAATATTTAATAAATCAATACCGTATTTGTGCTCCAATCGTGAACGTTGCTTTGGAAACCAAGATGCAGAAGCAGCATCGGAAGAGTTTTATTACCAATACCGGCTTCAAGCGTCAGCAAAATCGTGGGTGCTGACACCATTGCAAGCTCGGGTTTATAGACCACTGCCGGAGTTTCTTCGTCGTCTGAGAACTGGAGATCCTCGCTGGCTTCCATACCAACTTCTATGAATTTTTCAGAAAATCACTCAGTAGTTGTATAACAAGAGATCTAATATAAATATAATCTGTAGATTGAAGTAAGATTACCTGTTTTCAAGAACCAATAATCTGTCTCCTTGAAAGGTGTTATGATCCAAAGACCTTCGTGACTCGGTTCAAGTTTCTTTACTTCTTCTTCTTCCTCTTTCTTAGTCACTGTCTGCACCACTCGATTTAAAATTTCAATGACACCTGGCGATACGGAAAGGTGAATGTCCGTGCTGCAAATGTCTATGTGTAAACCCTTGCCCTCGGGAGTCGATCCTGCGATGCTAATGCTGGTTGGTCTGAGCACCTGATAGATCCAGTCTGATCTCTTTGCTGGATTATAAATACCGGCGAGAATCGATAAATCTTTTATGGAACCGTTGATGACCTGGTGGTCACCCATTAGTCGAACTTTCAACAATATCTCGGTCTAAGCAAAACAATTAAAAATCGTAATTGAAGTAAACTATAAAAATTAAAATAGTGATGTCAAAAGCAGTTGCAACTCACGTTCAGAACAATGCAGTTAGAATCTATGTCGTCCATATCCTCCAACAGAATAATGTCTGGTTTCTCGATGTGCAAATTTATTGTCATCATTGTATCTGGTTGCGCTGGAGCGGGCTGATTTACTTTCTTCTTTACGGCCTGTTCTAACTGTGTTTTCTGCGAAGATTGTAGAGTGGGCTGCTGTGATGGCTGAGGTCCAGCATTGAAGAAATCCTTGATCTTCATGAGGTAGTCTAGAGAGACTATTATACTAAAGGAGAATACACGAACGTCCACTACAAGAATAGAAAATAATATTAAATAAAATGTGGATTTTACTTGCTATATCAGCTCCTGACATTTCTCTACTTACCAAACATATCGTTTGGTCCTTTCCTAACTGTAACATCTAGCATGCTTCTGACTGGTTTTACATCAGCTTCATCTTGGCCAAAGTTCTCTAACTTTGGAACTTCGGTAGTTCTTTCCATGATTCTGACAAGTGAGCCCTGCCGATTGTGCCTCGTGTCATCGAGTGTACAGTTCATCAACAGAATCGACGTTGCCAGAAGGCCATCCGCAAACATCCGCCCCTTCAATGCCAGGTAAGTGAGACCAAACTTAGCCAGACTGTTCTCTGGTAAGTGTAATGGCGAGTTTTGAGTTTTCAGCTGTAACATAAACAAATTATTTTCGTTATAACTAAAAATTCAAATAGTTTAAACCGTAAAAAGCAAATTTCATTACCAGTTTTGATCCTCCGGTGAAAAGTTCAATGACAAGACTGTCCATTATAAATTCAAACTTGATAGTCGTTTGTACAGTACGTTGCTCTTGAAGATCACTGCTAGTTCCCGATTCCTTCACAACCTCTACATCTGCTTTGACTATAAATCAAAATAACATTTATATGTTTGATCAAACTCAATGGTAACTATTTGTACTAATCCCTCTATACAAAATATTTTAGTAAAAGCTTACACGTCGTAATCTTGCTGGGTTCCTCAGCAATGCTCTTTCGATCAACTCTAGCCACAGACTGTGCAGTAACAGTGGCACCGTCCTCAAAGCTCTCGCCAAGATTTTCGCTAAGGGTTGACATGATCATCGCATAGTCTTCCTGATTAAGCAGCACGTCAATGCGTTTCAACCGACCAGACATTTCGATATCCGGGATCGCGCGGAACCAGGCCGTCGACAAGTTACGCTTTATCTGCAAAATGAAGCTTACTGGCTGGAGCAGCAGCACCTCGTTCTCTACCGTGAATTTATCCTTGTTCAGGCGTACCCTTTGAATGTATTATATTTGATATTTATATTTGAAATCAACTTTTAAAATTTACATTATAATAAAAATTAATGACTTATTGTTGCGTACCTGGACAACTTTAGGTTTTGTAACTCAACGTTCATTTCATCGACAATAGGATACTCGCCCGACTCGGTATCTACCTCCAGCTTTTTCAGTACGTTGCTAACTGTAAGATTACCCATATCCAGCATCAGGCAATGTTCACTTTTAGAGTTCAATGGCACATATATCACAGGAGCCTTTATAAGAAAATCAGAAACATTAACAATATTAATCAACTATATTGAATATTGAAGTTCAATATCATTCATCAAGATACCTTCAGTTTGACGGATAATTCGATTCTAGTAGCCCGTTCGTGCACGTCTTTGATGTTTGTCTTGGCTGCCTCGGCGGCTGCTGCTGACGCTTCAGCTATGGCCAGTTGTGCAGCTTGGAAGTTGTTAAGGAAATTCTGTTAATTGAACAAATTATTATATTGCATTATCATATATTCTTTGACATAGTCTAAAGTTGAAAATTAGCTTCGCGTTACCATGACTGTTGTAACGAAAGCGTTCAAGAAGACAATACGATGGCAACCCATTGTGATCGTGATCGACATATTATTCTTGTCAGTGTCATCCGCTTCGAGATTGTTCATTATTGCTTCGATCTGTAGAGACTCCGAACCTTCAACTGCCACGATCTAGATAATTGATTCTTTTGTGAAAAATTCATTACAAAATAATGACAATGCATTAACGTCTAAATAATATACTTACATTCTTGTATATGGACATGGCATTTAGATCTTTAATATTTATAGAGCTAAGGTGAACGTTGGCTTTCGAGTGCGAGACTTTCATAATGTAACCGGCCGTGATGCCTTCGATGTAAAAGGCACTGATATCTCGAAAATCGTTTACCATCTTTAGACTGATAGTACCAATTTTCGCAGTGACTTTTAAATCGACCACTTCTACTTGAGCTTTTTTTCGACCTATTTTTTTAAGTTTAAGCATTTTTTAATTTTGTAACATTAGAAGCTATCCTACGTAGTAACAGTATTTTATCACATTCATAGAGCTACTTACGAGACTTTCCTCTTTGTTTTTGAATTTGTTCTTTAATAAACATCGAAGTGTCCTCTTGAATAGTCGTTAAATGGCCAACTCTGTCAACTTTTTGTTCCTTTTTCTTTTCTTTCATAGTTGTGGTAACAGCACTTATATTGTCCTAAGGAATTTCGGAAATTAAATACACTAGATTGATATATTTGTTCTTAGTCATACGATATTTACTTGAATATTAGATAAAAATTGAAGAACATTGATCAAGGCTTCTTGGTGCAGTAGAACGTCGAGTGTGGTAAATTCAAGCTGGAGCAAGTTTACGACAGATCCCTGTCTCACGAATTCAGGTGACCGTTTATTCATCTAAAAAAAATATTAAGTATCAAAGGTTTCTGTCATTAAACCATAATTTTTCACGCTTTAGACGCAATTGCTTACGTTAATAAATTGAATGACAATGAGATATTCGTCGCTTCCCAAGGACATTGGTGTATTTATCATAAAGATTTCTCCAGTGTCATGGTGCTGCTTCACTTGAACACCTCCAAGCCTTAGCATCACTTCTTGATTGAAAGTTCTTTGCATTAATTCTGCTTCCAATTGAAGCAGCTCAAATCTGATGAAAGGAGAGATTTTGGCTTCCTCTTCCTGCTTGGATATCGTCAATGTGAGTTCTGTAAATTGTTGCGTTGAGTTACTGATAAAATCTTTCTAAGAATATCGCAAAAATTGCTGAAAATATATTATACCTTTCATAACGAATTTGGCTTCTAAATCGATTGTTTGCTTCATTGAACTCGAGACATCTTCTTGTTTTTTCTCCATTAACGATGGAATATTTGTCAACTCTTTGAATATTGACATTTGAGATACCGATTTAGACTGAAAAATTTAATTTTAGATTTAGATGAATAAACTATACTCAAATAATCTATTACGATATGTTTTACAAACTAACCAGCGAAGGTTGCGTAAGTTCCGTCGGTACATCTTCTTCTGGTATTGGAATGCTTTGCACGATCGCGAGACCTTCGAGTAAACGATTTTCAGTTATGTTTATTGCCACAGATGGTAAATGACCCATTAGTCTAGTTTTTGGTAACAGCGGATCGTCGGCAATAAGACATTTGTGGAACTGTATTTCCAATGTTGTTGGTTGCAAAACTTTAATAGGACTGATGGTGTTTGTCAGAGCATCTCGCCAATCTTCATTCGCCAGCGAAATAAGTGCCTAATATTAAAATACACTAGTATCAATATAATATTAAATATATTTTAGTAGGACAAATTGAGATATGGTATATTACATACTTGGAAATTAACAATTTTCAAAACAAATCTATCATAACTGTACTCTCGCAGGTGCATCAAAATGTCTTCCTCAGTTTTTCCCATGCTAACCAACTGCTTGACACTCAAGTGAGCAGCATCGTTCTTTGGTTTCTCCAACGAGTGCACTTTCAAACTACCAAGATTAATTACGATCAAGGATTCGTTTTCTTTGTAGAATCCACCATAGGGTACAATGAGCTGTGATGCTTGCAAATCAACCTGAATATCTAAGGCGGCATGCTTTTGTATCGCGTACTCTAAGCCCAGAGCGGAAGCTTCTTTTAAGCTGTCGAGACGTTCTGCAGCAGCAGCTTGTAATCTAATAATTGAGAAAGTGCAAATAAATACTATTAATAAAAAATCAGTTTATCTAAATGACGGTTAACGCTAGTAAACTTACTGATTCAAGGTTGATGGATTTTGTACTTTAAATAGTTTTATAAGTTCGATTATAGTCTGAGCATCGTAAACTATGTGCACCGAACTAGACTTGACGATAATTCTATCGCCGCAAAGCTTGTCGAGGGGATTCTTCTCGTACGATACAGAAAACAATCCATTTTCGGAACCAATCTCTTTGTCCGAATTAAAAAGCGAAGGCACTTTTTCTCCCTGTTTGACACCAAGAAGCTTCAAGTCACTTATCGAAGCCGTTACTCTGAAAGCAGAATTATTGTTATTTGTTCAAAGTATTTTTATTTATTTATTTATTTTTTTTTTTTTTAGGTTGAGTAAAAACTAAGTAAGCACTAACAAAATCGCGTTAGCAGATGGCCTAGATTTGAAACCGGCTTTCACCCCATTAAACTGCAAATCTAAGACCTCGGGATGCTCCTTGTCGGTGTCCAGCAGCAAAATTTGCAACCCGTGCAAGAAGAATCTGGTATCGATCATTTCGTAGGTTTCGGGATAGTGAGCTGGTACACTATTCTCCTGGTAGTCTATAGCTCTGTAAAGTTTTTCCTTCTCTTGTGGCGTCATCGCTTCTTCAAACTTCTTCACTATAATTTAGGTTGAGTTTTAGGATTTAATTAATCCCTAGATTGTTAAGATTAAGAAAAGTACAAAACATACTGATAGCGGCAGCTGTATTCATCTCCTGAACCTCCTCTTGTCGCGGCGTTCCCCACAAGAAGCCGAACCAACCCTGTTTTGCCTTGAAATCCTTCTCTTTTTCTGCTAACCTTTCAACCTACAATTGTCATATGCGTTAATGGTAGTCATATCAATAGCGTTCTTTTCTTCTTTTCTCACAATAAATGCTACCCACCTCCATTTCAATTTGCTGACGAATGATAATAAGATTAAAGATATCTAACTTCCTCTCGTGCTCCATTAGCTGCTCCTCCAAATCGGGCGAAGGCTTTTTTGCAGTAAGCTTAGTTTGGTAGATTTTCGCGTAACTGCGACACGTGTCTCTATGACATTTCATGTGGTTCCAATCCCAATTCTTTTGCGCCCGTCTCACCTGCTCCTCAAGAACACATGTGTACGCGAAACGCCACCTTATCAAATTAAAAATAAATTTTATTAATTGGAACAAAAATCTGAGAAACTTTTGAGATTATTTACCATTCTTTATAGTGTCCACGATAGGACGTTAGATTGGGCCGATATTTTCTGTATGGAGCAGCATTACGAGCCTGTTCTAGACCTTCGCCCATTTGCATGAGAGTCTGATATTGCTTCTTAGTCAGACCAACTCTAAGTTTCTGCATTTCCAAGTCCAGGAAAACTTTCGGTATTGTGTAATTACTGCCGTCGGTTTCCGGCTTGGGGTTTAGTTTTAACTTGGCCTTTACATTTATTGGACCCAGTACTACCATAATAGATAATTAATTAAAAGTGTTTCGGTAATATGACTCTACTTAGGTTTAAAATGTAAAAACTCACAATATTGATAATCTTCAGGTACAAAGTCAGCAGTAGCGATGCTTTCAGCAAATATTTTCAAGTACTGGTCCTTAGGCTCTATGCTAAATTGCTTCGGTGATGGATTCAAGTACACAGCAAAACCATCCATTGTGCATAGCTTAAATGAACAAATGATAAATTACACTTTTGATAATTATATTCTGTAGTATGCTTCAAGAAACCTAAAATACCTTACCTTAAAAATTTGTTGAATGGCATACATATCTTTTAAGTTACCAGTCGATGACCATGTATTATCACAACTCTCCAGTGCAAATCGGTTGAGAGTAAAACCAACAGAAAAGGGATGTTCCTTGAAACTGACATGATCCTCATATCTCACATGGATTCTGTTGATTTCCACATGTATATTCTTGATCATTCGTGCAATAAGTTTCTCCATCATCGAATCATCAACCTTTTCTTGGTCTGAAGAACAGTAATAATGTAAAAACTTCTTGCATTGCAATTATAATGAATCCATTTAGATAGAAAAAAGTTTACTTTTCATGTCAGCCAGTTGTTTGTTCTTTTCCACTCGAGCAATCTCTGCATGCTTGGCCTCAAGCTGTGCCTTTGCCTCCTTCTCTGCATCGTACTTCACCTGACTAGTAGGAACAACCAGGATAAACAGCTCTTCGATTATGGCGTCAATCTGACCGTTCCACATATCCTTGAAAGGGATCTTCAGCACCAGTTTACCTAGCCACAAAATTAAAATTAATATCGAACGAGCAGTTCCAATGATTATTTTTGTTGTAGTGTGTTGTTTACCTAATCGACCATATTCAAGCTTTATAGGTAGATCTAGCATATCCAGGGCACTTTCCTTTATCAGTAAATCTTTGAGGACTACATCTCCTGGAAATAGAAAGAAGCATCTGTGAGGTGGCGAAATTATTTGAATTGAGGCGAATTAAAGAGACAAAATCAATCAACATCAGTGCATCAATTATATTATTTTCATCTGTTCAAACAAAGCGACACAAAGAGCAAAAGAGAATAAGCAAAGAGTGATATTAATTTTATTTATTAATTTTTTTATATAGATTACTGATTAAAAATTGTAATTTCATCCTCAATTTATATAATTGCAATTAAAAATGATTTACGTTATTTTATTTGAATACCTTTTTTTTCATTAAAACAAATCTATTTCTATAATACACCCAAAACATTCTCAAAACGAAAAAAGCGCACATAACGAAGTTAATTTTACAGAAAAAAAGCATTCTTCAACGCGTTTTAAAAATAAACCAACACGATCAAGCTAACGCGCATAGATTACGTCGCGCATAACTATTTCCGCAAAAAATAATGCTCGAAATTTTTATGATAAAGTCGCCGCCTCTCGGCTATCGTCTGATATCATCGTCTCGTTCTATATTTACGTTACTTAACCGAATGATTCACTGCCAGATTGACAATCACCGCGACCAACGTTGTAGCGCAATAAAAAAAATAATAACAATCTCTCACGGCGCGGAACAAAGCACATATGCATGTAATACATATAGATACGCTTGTAAAATTAGAATTTTCATTTCCACTGAAAATAGGGCTGATTTTTCAAATACGTTTCGATTTTTTCACAGAGCTCGAAAAATAAAAAAAAATTCTCGGAGGGCGAGGTGACAGTAATTTGCATAAAGATGCGAAGCGCGAGTAAAAATATCTCATAGCTATAGAACTGATGTCATGTGAAGTAGAGCCTTGATTTCTCGACCTGCTTGACGGCTTTACATCAGAGCGTTTTAATAGACGATTCAAAAACGTCGGCGAAGTTTACTACCTACTACTGAATTTCTAAAATAAGCAAAGGACGAAATCAATGTAGCTTAGCGAGCGTTTCTGCTGCATATATTCTGCTTTGGCTTTGTGTCCATCATGATGAACATCATCAGCAATTGTTTGTTTGTTTTAGAGCAATTAAAAGTTAAACTTGTAGAATTAAAAATAAGTGCAAGTTTATTGGTGCATAGAACAATAAAAAATATTCAAACATAATTCGATCTCTGTCTGAACTAAAAATAATCGGCTTTCAATAAATAATTGCGTCATTTCGGACTTCCCAAAGCGTCTCATTCTTTAATCTAAAAAAAATATTAATTTTTCAAGCGACTCCTGACCTATTACTCATTAGTAAGATTATATAATTCTAAATAATGATAAAAAAATGTCCCATTTATTAATTTAAAAGAAACCCCTTAAATAATTGAGATGAAGATAAAGTCGCATTCCAAAACGCAAGTATTATCTCCAAAACACACCTAACGCGTCCTTCCAAAAAGAACAGAAAAGAAAACAAAAGGAGAAAAGAGACAGCTGCGTGCGGTCATCCCATAAAGCGCGTATATACAACTCTGAAACCGGCACAAATATAGACCATGATGTCACGCACGCGAGTCCGGTGCACGTGTACCTATACATACGCGTTCTGTTTTTACACATACGGCCTCACGCTTTTCGACACTCCCGTCATCAATATACACCCGCTTGCATCCTCAACCTTTACCTCTGTCGCGCGCGCGCCGCTCGCGACCTTTCGATGTTCCCCAAAATCCAAAATAGAGCTCATGAGAATTTCGGCGTTTACCGGAATGCCGATCGATATGCTTATAAAGTACCTATATGTGCCTGCGCTTTTAATCATATGTGGGTCTGTGTTTCCGGAGATAAGCGGTAATCATAAGGCGCGAATGATTGGTTTTGTCAAAAAAACAAAGTAACTGCTTTGAGCAGAAATAATTAATGCTCGCGGTATTGCGAAACTGAACTTGAAGCTGTTACGCAGACAATAATCGTGAGAATATACGTGAGAGACCTTGAGAGTAGGAAATAACGGAGCAGATCACCAATCTGCTGAAAAATAAACATAACCCCCGGAAAGAGATGAAGATAAATGTAGATTATAATGTATATGACCACTTTACCTCCCCACAAGCTGAGCTTGAGCTGCTTGTACTCCAAATTCTGTATGTACTCCCCGAGGACCTTGTTCAGGAGCTCGGTGACGATCGATTCGAAGACCATCTTTGCGGCTGCTCCCGACGACTCTCGTCGTCCTCGTCACCAGGAAAAAATCCACTTCTATTCTCACCGCACTGCTTCGCCTTTTCTGCACAGCTACTCGCGACGTCGTGTCTGATCGAATCAGCGGACGTCGTGTTTACATTCCTCCGCGAGCGCAAACGTACATAACCTCACTCTCGAGCTGTTGCTTATTTTTCTACTGCTACGACGACGGCGACAAGACAACCGCATTATCGTATCAGCTGAGGTGCATCCCTTAATCTCGGTTTCACTCCGAAATCCTTCCCGAAAGAATCACTCGCTATACTGGCGAATGATAATTATGGTGATGTATCGATTGTCAGTTGGTGTGTCTTTACGTCGCACTATACTAAATGTATACTTGTATATATATATATAGGTATTGTGTATGGAGGTGATAGGAGAACTCGCTTGCGCGCCTGCGAGCGAACGACTGATAGGTGGGTTACTTTACTTACTTGCGCGCCGCCAAGTTCCGTCGGTTGTTGTTTTTTTTTGTCGGCGGTTACGTCATATCATAACAATATAGGTGGGATACGCGCAGCGATGCGCGAAGGGATAAGTATGAGAATTCGATACGCTTTTGGGTGGATTGAGATTGGAGGTGTGTAAGGAAGTAGACGGTTACACTATACCTAACGTGGGACATACGGAATATGGCTACGACTGATCAATAATTAGCGCACGCGATAAAAGTCGTCTAAAGACTATACCTATATTTGGTTGCTGGTGTAAGTGTCAGTTACTGTACAATACTGTGAACCAGGTTCACTAATAAGTTATTTTTCAGTTTTTATATCCTGGATTTAAATATTAATTAAAATTTTTTGTATTCGCGTTTTATTTTACGATAGTTTCAATTTTCAAGCTATTACTCATTACTTTTCACGCGGATAATAAAATACTTACTCAGTAAAATTATTAATAAGTACAGCTCATCCTTCTCTTCTTCTTATATGCATATATGTATAGTAAAATCAAAAATATAATAAGAAACAAGCAATTATCATTTAAAAATTCGCGGCAATATCCCGCACATGCGCAGATAAGTCACGTGTCCACGAGCGCGCGCGCACCCCCACCCCTGCGGTTGTCGGCGGCGCGGCGGGTCAACAATAAATACCCAACCGACGCCGCGCGGCGACCGGCTTCATTTCACTTTCGCGTGTGGAGCTTGAGCAACGCTCGGCATAGTTCTCGACGACTGTGTTGCGTTACGTATTTACTTAGGCACATATACAACCTATACTCGCGCGTCGTCCCCGATTTTTCGCACGGACGTTTTGCTTTCATTTTGTTTACCTCCCACAGGTGAAACAATCGCATAGCGACGTATTCATTTAACACTTAAAAAGTGCATAGTAAACAAAGTTTTTTCGCTATACCTAAGTGTAACAAGTACATGCATACAAGGAAGACGCGCCAACTAGAAAACACGTGTGATACATCCATTGCTGTCCTAAAACACATACATAAACACTACACAGTCTACAGCATCAGCATCGTATACCTATAGATATCGTATGGGTAAATAAGAAACGAATCTTCACCGACGCAGTCTGTACACACACGCATACATAGCCAAGTGTGCGTGACTGTGAGTGTACATAACCTCGAAAGCAGCGATCTATACATCAACAGATACACGCGGGAAAACAAAGATGGCGGCGCAGTGCGGGCCTTTCGTCTCGTCGAGCGTGTACTACGGCTATGTGCAAACACCGGTGGCCGCTAACAATAATCTCCAAATGCAGCAGCAGCAGCAGCAACAACAACAGAAGCAGACGAATAACAACCAGAACCAACAGCAACACACCGGTATGGAGGTGGACAGTGTCATGCCTGAGAAAAATCAGTTTAATCAAGCAATGATTGCCGAGGCCCAGGAACAGAGAGCCAGAAAGAGAGGCTTCGATGCTTTGCCCCAGGACTTTGACTACGAGGCCTACGTCGTGCCCAGGTTCAAGAAGTTCCGTGAAGGTGAGACCAGTAGGTTATGCAGATTTGGTTAACTTGTCTGATTTGTGCTAACACGTGGAGGAGGATGGTTCCATTTAACTTAGAAAAAAGCGCCTAATTTTTATCAATTTTGCTGTAACAACTTCAACTTGTTTCTAACTGGTTTTATTGCTTATTTAAATTAAAAACCCGATAGCGAATTCTTGCTTACGTGCGTATATAGGGAAACGGGGTCAAGTCGTATACTTTTCGTTATTGCATTTTTGCGGAATATAAGTTAGTTACGTACGCGTGCATTGCAACTGATGGAGAACCGCTTTTTTTATGCATCCCTCGACTGGCTAACATTTTATTTTAACGAACGTATGTCGTGTATGTATTTACATCTTGAAAAACAATGACTTTAGTATTTCACGTATAACAAACGTGCCTAATTAAAAGCGAACCGAGGCTATATAAGCAGATCAAACTGCAAGTAACCAATTAGTACGTTGACCACAGTTTGATTACGTATACGACAACGTAGAGTAACGAACGATTTCTCCTGAAGCCCATCAGTTGGCGTACACAACAATCGGTGTAATTAATTACGCAACGCGCGCAATACAATTGAACTTTCAGATCACCCCCCGAAGACAGCGCATGTATAGGTACAATAAAGCCCCAACTCGTTTACTCGTTCCGATAACTTTTCAAGCTCTAGGTATTCTATAAGACACGTATATCTATATATAACGTTAAAACGCGCGCGCATACTAAAACTCGAAAGTAATCAAAGCTCTCGCGCGCAGTAAGCGCTTGCTCCAGATAGCGCATAATTTTGTTATGAGTATATCTTTGTACTTTAGCCTCTCTGCCAAATTTCGCAAGCAGCTTGCTTCATTTTTCGCATCGTCGTTTGTTTATATTTTACGCCTAGAAAGTTTGACGAAATTTTCCCGCTCTTTCTTTTTCATTTGTTATTCAATTGTTGTCATGGCTTGAGGGGGAATAAACGGTAATAATGTGCAATGAAGTTTGCGGCGCGCGTCTCCCTTCGGAAATTGGATTACGCGAGCGTCGTCGCGTGCACGTGCCACTGACCGGCTTTTCCGTCGCCCTATACGCACGCGAGAGAATGAAAAGCGTGCGTTACGTAACTTCGGTGCAGTTGTACCTGACAACGCGCGCGAAATTTTCGAGAAAACTGCGTTTTATATTTATGACTTCGATTAGCTTTTTTTGCTTCAAGTTTTAACTTTAATTTTAAGCTTGAAATATATGTTTACTTATTGGAATTAAATTGCAATTGCATGCGCTGCAGTTAATTAAGTATAGAGATTTAGCTTTGTAAAATTATCTTACGCATAATCTTCTGTTAATAAAAAGAAAAAGAACAGATTAACGATTAAATTAAGGTCTAGAGGCATATAGATCGCGCCAAGGGTCTCTCTATCGTGGCGATGAGGAAAACAGCCGCAGCCGCATCGCAGCGTTTACGAGAGCCACAATCGATAAGTCAAGTGGGTTTGCTTTCAGAGGCGGTGGTAACAAACGTCTTTTCCATGGTGCAGGGAACTGGCTCTGGGCCTCGCCAGATGAGCATGGACTGGCCCAGATGTACCATGAGCCGCTATTATGCTTGAGTCCGGCAGCCGACTACGACATGGCCTGCCAGCCGACGACAGGTAATCTTAAATTCCAGTCGGCTGTTCAGACGAGGACCAGCTGCAGCAGCGGCAGGTGCCAGGAGCTCGAAGACATGCTGTTGATGACGCACGGTTGCTCCTCTTATCATCACTATCGACATACTCAGCTGTGCAGCCAGCCTGGCGACAGCGAAGAAGCCGAGTTTTGACTGCCCACAGGGTTGACCGCCTTCATCGTTATCTGATGTGTATACTTATGAAGCCTTGTTGTTATGTCTATGAGCGAAATACCTATTCTCTTTTTTTTTTTAGTTTAAGTAGACAATTCTATTTGCGATGTACGTGTTTTATAAGATGTCAGTTTGGAAGAGAAAATATTGTTTAGTTTATTTTTTTGTTTTCTGACTAAATGGTGTACACATACTTTTTGAAGTGGCTAACATCCATCTGAGCAGGACCTCTTTGTTTGCGTACAGAAAGCAACGAACCATTAAGCGTATTCAAGTTTACGCATTTATAAAGTAGACTAGTGTTTAAGGTATTCACATTTTAATTATGGTAATACTGAATAAATATTTACTTTTTTATATAAAAAGGAACCAAGACTCTTAATTTTTTGCTCACTAGACAGCTCACCTTTATTTACCTTACATACAGTCTTTTTAATTGCTATGTGCCCTTCTAAACAAGGACTACCTACTCTTTTGAAATACCTCTCATTTAGTAGAGTTCTATAAAAGATATACAATGCTTTTAATTTGTAAAAGGTAAACTACTGAGAAGTTCGCTTTTTCTATAGTACAATAACACCTATATTTGAACTTAGACAAAGAAAATACGTACTTAACTTAGATCACGTTTCTATTTCGTAAATTGAGTAATTTCTGTTAAGTTGAATCAGTTATCATCTATCAGCCTTAAAAAATTAATTATTACTACTATCAAGTATCTATTTAAGAAGATTCTTCACTTTTTCCATTTTGTATGTATCAATACATACATAATACAAAAGCAATAAAATAATATCGAAGAGAAACATTAAAAAATATCGAGACAGAAATGTCAGTAAACATTATCTCCACTTTCTTTCCAACTTTCGTCCTAAATCAAATCAAACGTTTGATCACATTATTCAAGACACTATAGAGTCTCCCGTAAGTACCTACAACTCTACATCTAGCCTAGACCAATCTCTTCTGAAAGGCCCAGGTGAAGAGCATGAAGAGCTATTTCTGTACGTGGTCCATGCGTGGGCTACCACGGCTCCTGCGCGGTTGTTGACTCGTCGGCGTGCGTTCAAGCATCACGTACTCGGCGCGATCCCTTTCCTCTTCCGCTTTCAGCTCATCAAAGGTTAATGTGGACATTGCTGCCGCAGCTTCGTCTAGATTGGTACTATCGACGGGATCTGAATCAACGTATGGGTTGTCGCCATTTATCTATAGATACATGTGAATGTTAATTTTTATTTTAGTTTAGTTGGTTCGAAGGCCTATAAATGAAATAACATACCTGATGATTATTGTTGGAAGCTTCCTGTGTGATTGTATCAGAATCGATCGCATCATTGTGAACCTGTGTGCTCGAAGAAACCGTCATCGACAAACTGGGCATAGGATGGTAATACTTTTCAATAGTGTCAACCAGAGAATAAGTGTCCTGTGTAACATTGAAAATATGTGTTGATTTCTTCCATCAATTTTTTTAATAGAAAAGAACAGAATTAGGTTTGTATTTACCGAGGTTTCGCTCTGTTCGGAAACTTGTTGATGCGTCGGATAATTGAAGATAGGCGCTGATGAAGCGGTTTCAATCAAATCACTGGTGGAAACTTGGTTACCGATCGCGCTTGGCAGAACAGTGCTACTTCGGGCACCAGCTTCGGATTCGTCGTCACTTGAGTCCGTTGTATTACTTATATTTGAAGATGGTAATGGGCTCTCGTTAAGCTGCCAAGAGTAATTAAGTTTGTAACTATAACGCAATTCTCAAGAATATTGAAGCAAACGTCACTTACTCTCCTGGACTCTAAAACATTCAAGCACTGCAATAAGATATGCCTCAAGTCATCTCGTCCAGCAATCTTCTTAGCAATCCTAAATAAAAAAATCACATTAAATAAACAGCCGAAGTAAAACCATCAGACTGATATCTGTATAATCTAGTAAAACAAACCTCGCGCTGGTATCGTCATCTCGTAATCGTGGCTGACGTCGATAACTGGTTGTAGCCTCATCGACACGAGAGCTCTCCGGCTGCTGTTGTTGCTGACTCGCTGATGCTTCGTTCATTGTTACATAGTTATTGCGCTCTTCATGCGGTGGTTGTTGCAAATTCAACGAATATTGTGCGTCACCAGGCGGTAAATGCGAATCCAAACCTTGCTGGCGATTGCACTTGTTATTCCTGTAATGAATTTTTCACGTTAGAATTAGTTTAACATTTTTTAGATGGATGATTTTTTTAAATTAAGTTTTAGATGGCTTACACGTGTGAGCCGGCAGCTGTGTTGGAAGATGACGTACTGGAGGCGACGGTTGTATAGTCCGTCACTGTCTTTGACGAACCTGAGAGTAAATTCTGCCGCGAGTAACTGAAATAAAAAGTTAGTACGATAAATTATTGTAGAGTATACTTTTAATTTAAAATAAATCACTTCAAATAAATCACTCGTTTACATAACGGGAAACTCGAAATTTTTACAAGCTATAATTTGAGGTTTATTTCAAGTTATAATTTTTGTTACTGATTGTCAAACACACGTTAGTTACTTATTATAACAAAGCACACGGCAAAAAGTGTTTCGTTAAACACTAAATTTCACTCCTAACAAACGTGTACGTACCCGACAGTTACCTACCACGTGCCTACCGCTTAAAATATCCTCGCGTTCCTTTGGTTATTAAATTGTCTTTTGATGGACAAAAATATACAATTATAAATAGAAGCTGATTTTGATGGACAATTTGTAAATTTATTTTTTTTCTTTTCATAACAAGAGGGTACACAAAATGCTAAAGTTCATATGTATATTTACAGACTAGATAAGAAAAGACTTATATGTTGCGCAAATTCTTCACGCATACTACATCGACATTCGTTAATTTCCTTCGATCGAGTTACATTTTTTCTCATCATACAAACTGAATAAAATGAAAGATCCTCTCAAATATACCGCGAAACCATCGAGTTCGATAAAAGACAGATAAAAGAGCGCCGAAAGCCATCAGTACCACCATCATCCCACGATTACCTTCTAAAATTGTCCCAGTAGTTGTTGGCTCGATTGCCTGGAGGAACTTGATTATTAAGTTGCGGCGGCTGTTGTTGCTGAGGCTGCGGGTGATGACAATTCGCGGGTGGTGGAGCGGGCGAGGAGGTAGGAAGAGAAACGAGATTTGGCAGAGATGAGCTCGGGGGTAACGGCGTTACATCAAAGTGCGGTTGTGCTGGTCTGCCCAAGTTCGAGTGCTGCTCTTCTATGTTATTGTTGCTCGTACGTGAATGAGACTGACGCAGCTGAGCCTGAAATGATGATAGTATGCAGTTAGTAATATTAATTTGAAAATAGATATTGACAGTAGAAGCGAAAATCACCTGAAGTTGAGTTATAGCTGCTCGCATTGACTGCATCTCGCGCTGTTGAGACCAAAGAAGCTGGCAGCACTGTTGGACAGTTGTGCTCATCAACTGGAGCTGTTGAGCCTGAGAGCCCAGAAGTAGCTGTCTGTAGTACTCGGCTGAACCTGCAACTGCACCTGCTATAATGCATATGAAATTACGATTGATTCCTACATTAATAAAATGTACGATAAAAACACAATGAATTACCTTGCGGTGGTTGATTAGCTAACATAGCCGGTATGCTCCAGAAATTTCCCGGGAATCCATTTTCTATTGGTGGTTGAGAGCCAAGCTCTAAAAGGTTCTCTCCCGTTGATATACCATCTACGCTATGGTGGTGGGGTGCGGTATCTAAAACAATATACATTTTATTTACACATTTTCTAATTATTTGATTAGACAATTCAGTTTAGACGTAACGAATATTACCGTGATTGACAGGTGGAGGCCATAGGTTGCCCGGTGTCGTGCTTGTATGACTATGCTGAGAGGTCGAATTTCTGCGACTGCCCCATTCTGGTCCACCATTTTGGTTCACGCTCAGCCCTGTGATCTGATCCTGATAAAAGAAATTCTTAATATATTATACTCATCAAATACATTGGAAGTAGTTTAGAATTCTTATAACTTTTCTCATGAAGTCTTCAAGCTGCCATCGCTTGTTCTGAGCCTGCTGTCGTACGGTGCCGTTGTTGCTAGCTGTATGGTTGCTCTGTTTTTTTTCAACAAGTGCCGCCTGTGCAGCCTGTGCAGCCTGTGACGGCGGTGGTGTAGAGCTGATTAACGAAGGTGGTGCCTGTGGGTTTCCATTGCTCTGCTTTAACCGCTTAAGTTCGTCTCGAGCCGCTTGCAGCATCAACTGTTGCTCTTTCAGCTCACGCGTCACCGCCTGCAACATCCGACCCTTCACTTTCAATATTGATATGGGTTGCGAAGACTTTTCGAGTTTGATGAATCATCAATTTCATGGTTTTGATCCACAAATGCTTATTTAATGTTCAAACGTAATGATATTATTGCGAGAAGTCACCTGAATTTGTTCTACGGATGGCAGATCGCTGCGCTTGGGCCTGACCGTTTCGTCGAGATCGTTGTACTCGTTAGAGTTGTTTTCCTCCATTTGATAGACGTCATCAACGGCATCATTACCATTCATGATTGTCGGATCATCTTCATTGAGTTCAGGTTCAGAATTCATGTGTCCATCAACATTTTCACGACCCCTTGTTGCGTCGTTCATCAGAGTCTTTAAGTGACTCAACTGGGCCTTCATTGCCTCTAATTCAGCAACCTTGTCGCGTTGGCCAGTGGTTCGCGAGCTTTCGGAACTCTAAAATACATTTAAATATTTACTCAACTATTATTTAATCTTTCACATTTCCGATCTGTATTAACTAAAGGTTTTACTAACGCAACTAGCTCTTTCAATGTGCTCGACTGCCTGGAGCTCCTGCATAAGATGATCCATGTGTCTCTTCTTATTTTCCAACTGTTGCAGCTTACCCCGCAATACTTCAGTCTCCCTCTCAAGCTGTTCAACGTTTCCTTGATTAGGGTGTTCCTCAGCTCCTTGGATGTGTTCTTCGCCTTCTTCCTCCTCATCATCGACGAGCAGTGCTTGTTGAGCTTGACGAGCCTCGTTCAAACGCTCGCGAACTCGTAGCTGCATTCCTACCAGCTGCGCCTGATGTTCCTGCAGCTGGGCTAGCTTGTGTTGAGATTCCTCCACTTTCTTACGCAGCTCCTGCTCACGCATATCCTCGCCATTTTCCAACTCACCGTTCTGTAAGGAAGAAACGAAAAAATTGAAAATCAAGAAAGTTAAGAAAGTCTAGTATCTAGATTTTTGGTGTTAGTAGAGTGAAATTTTTGTAACCTCGGTCGGCCTCCAGTATTTCTGACAATCCTCCATAAGCTTGCTTAGCTTCAATTCACTGTCGTAGAGATCCTCCACCATCTTGCTGAGCTTCTCGTGCTGGGCTTGTGCTCGCTATTGCGCGGAAATTATTTTTCGTTAATCACAAGTTATTGACTGAATTATTCAGCATTGATCACAGTTTGTTATTTAATTTTAATGGGTGATAGATTTCGGGACGTCGATTGCGCACATTGTTTCATGTAAGCATTCGTAAATATATTATTTTAATAATAAAAAAACTTACGGGATCACTGGATTGACTGAGAGAATCCATCATGGTAGATGTCACTTTTATATATTCCCTGATCTGGTTCAGTCGACCTTCTACTTGTCCTCGTTCAGGCTGCAAATATTTAAGCCATTCGTTATACATCTTTTCAATCTGAAATATCTCCTAGTCAAAATGTATACACGTAGCTATTAACTCTAAGCTGCGCAATATCATCGTCTATATACGCTGCTCCTGTTCCATTAGTGGACAGGCGTTAAATGCGGAATCATAGCTATAATGTTATTGACGCATTTTCACTTCCTCGACGTCGAGGTTCTATCAATCTAATGCAACTCGCTCACCATCTTATCCGTGTTCGTTGGCTTGGCCGTGAGGTTTGGCGGTGACTGAGTTCTCTGATCCACGGGAGAAGTCATTTTCAACCAGGGCGGCAGGTCCTCGCGCGTATGGACGTTCGGATACAATCGGCTGTATACGTTGAATGGTCCTGAAATAGGAAAATGACGCATCAGTAATGAATCGATTGGAAAATGTGTTGAAAAATAGTTGTATCCAAATCTTTTACTTTCTCAGTAAATTTACAGTTATTATACTTTCCATTAATAATTATAAACAAATATTTAGGCCCTTATAATAATAAAAAAAGCTACTTATAACGTTAAAACGTTCATCAATCGTAGAATTGGTTGCACCATAAATTCTTGTTGCACAATTTTTGCTCAATCGACATTCAATGCAAAATCTTTCAACGTTTTCTCTTATCCTAAAAAAGAATCTGTTACACCTATAGAGAGTTCAAAGTTCACTGCACTCCCCCACAATCCCGACCGAGCACGTGTTCGTCTATCTTCAGTTGCAAGAAAGCAGAAGAAAAAAAATCAAATCAACATCTTACCAATATCCGGGAGATCGTAGGAAGCGATCGGCGCACTGGATCTGGCGTTGCTGTTCTTGGCCGTCCTGGCGGACGTCGTCGGGGTGCTGCGGCTGCTACTCTGGAAGAGCTCGCACGCCGGATGCCAGTCGAGCTGAAACTACGTGCAACACGTCAGAATCTTGGATCTAAAGATAAACCGGCGGTGCGCCGCCCAGAAGCTGCGAGAGTCTGTAGTATTATTAGATGGCCTAATAATAGAGCCTCCACAGGAGTGCGCTCTTGACTATCTGGGCAGCTGGTTTGTTTATTGCTGAGGGAAGCGTGATTTCGCCTTTTATCAGAGGTGTAGAGCGTTTGATAACGTTTTTGTTGTCAATAAATTTAAGTTTAGAACTGAGGTACTGTGATGCATTGCAATTAGTGTTAATTTTAGATCATCGAGACATTGTTAACAAGTTGTTCATAAATACGTTATGCTTGTGCAAACAATATTTCCCTGACAAGTGATGTAATTGTGTAGCAATAAATAAGTTTTGATTGAATTTATGAGCCAAATCTTTGGTAATCCTAAATCCTATTTCTCACCAAGTTATTGGCATGTTGAGCCTGAGCTCGAGGTGCTCTGCGACAGTTGCTGTTTTGATTGACTGCTGCTCTGTCTCTTTCTCGGTTTCTGTCACTGCGTCTGTTGCTCTTTGGGAATGCGCCAGTATTACGAGGATGGTCATTGATGCCGGGTGACATGATTCCTGTTGTTTGCAAACTTTAGGAATACTTCTTTCTTATTTCTGAAAAAATTGGAATATTGTTAGAATTGATGAGATCAATGTTGAAGACAAATTATTGTAAGAAAAGACGTAGTAGCATACAATAGAACATAATACAGACATGAAGACTGTAAAACATCAAAGTTGGTTAAATTTACATAGATCTTACCATTCGTCAAAACAGCATCGAAAAACCCATTGACAAACGAGTATCAACAAGCGAAATATCAAAAGAAGAGACGTGAATGAAGCCAACAAAAAGCAAATTCACCTGTAAAAATATTTCACTTCGACGCAATTCAACGCTCACTAAACAAATTCATGCCAAAATTCTGTTAACATCTTGACTACAACCCACGCCAGCTCGTTCCTTCCAGAAAAACAAACCCGTCCCCATGGAATTTATTTGCAAACAACGATCATGGCGCAGCCATTTTTAAATACCGCATGTGTCAAAAGCAATAATAATAATAATCAACATGGCAGTCGGCTGGCTCTTTTTTTACTCGGTAGTTACGGTTGCATTCAGCAGATGGAGACATAATGCAGCGCGAAGTTCAAATCTGGTGGTGGCGCGCGCGAGTCAAATAAATGCAACAGGAAGACGCGAATGGTGGCAACATTTTCACGACTGCGCGAGTCAAGTGGAGGATCGTTCTTCGAAAAATTTACGATTATTTAGTTTGACAAATAACTTCTTAACAGAATTGATATTAATTTTCTTAAAATTTGTATTACATAATTATTTAAGATAAAACTTCTTAGAACTCAACATTATTGAATAGTAATTGATTGCATTTTTTTTTAATTATTAAAAAAAGCTATTAGGGGAACAAAACATATTTATTCTAAGTGCTATAAATTGTATAAATTTTAGACATTATCACAAGAACATAACACGATATTTTATCCAATAAAGTAGTAATTAATAAATTTAACTCACATTTCGGATAAACCTTGTTAATAAATTTTAAGTGTTTAAAAAAAAAAATAAAATTCTTAAGTAAAACTATCTCACGGTTTACAATCTTTGGGAACATGTAATCTGACACAGTATGTACCATTCATCATTATTGTCAGAAAATGAATAAATGATCGAAAGACTAACAGTGGTCGTTTGACATTTTTCAATAAGTCATTGACTTCTTTTGAGAAATCATGAATAGTTTTTTCGTTGAACCGACGTGGCTTATTTTTGCTTTGTTTTAATTTCGTGGCGACATTATATTTTTCCATTATAGCGTGACCTTTAAAAAAATCAGTACGATCCATCGTTTTCTGCAAATAAACGAGCTCTTATTACCTAATATATATTTATTATAGAAATATATGTAGTAATTTAGATACATAAACTTACGTCAAATTCCAAACAAAGTTGTGAATCTGCAACAGGTAAATTATTTTGGCATGCTGTGCATTCACAGTTGAATTCAAATAAGCTTTCCAACAATTTTTGCCTTTCCCTTTTGTCTATTCGGTCATAAGTGCAATAGTATGAAGAAAAAAGCTGAAAAAAAAAAATAAATAAATAAAGTAAATTGAAATATAACTCAATTATGTGTCATACCTCTGTTCCTTTTGGTATTGGTTTAAGCGCGTAATATACCACACTTCCATCATTTGTATATAATTTACTAACATTAGCATCACAGCTATGATTGATAAGACTAAGAAAAGGTGAAAAACTCATTCCTTTTGGACAGCAGCAATTAAATGCACATGTTAAAGGATTCAGTTCTTTTTTACAGTCAACACTTTGATCCATTGTCTAAGGAATATTGAGATATAAATGTATATATCTTACTTTTTACATACTACATTAGATAACATAATATAACACACTTACATGAAAAGCGTTCAATGTAAGAATCAAATTGAGTCTCAACAGTAAAGTTCCAGTAAAAAGTAAATCACTGTTTCCCATTATACTTTTAGCATCAACACAATTAGTACTTGTTCCAAAAATATTTGTGGCTTTTACCAAAGCAACTAAAGCAAACAATGCATTTTTAGTATGAGTAAGAGTTGCTATATCCTCTGACAGTTTTGAAGAACGTAGACTGTATACACTTCTGAAGCTATCACTGAGAAACTTTCCATCATTCGAAAATCCTTTTGTTTTTTCATCTTTAAACAAAGACAATATTTTAAAATAAGAATTTACAAAATATTGGGATTGAACAAAGTAAATAATTAATTTAAATTTACTACCTGTGCATTTTTCAATTTCCTCTACCATATTCCTTAAGTTCTGAATGCTTCCTGCTTCTTTAAAACCTTGAATTAGCAATCGTATACTCATCTGATTATAGTATTCTATATAGGACTCGACAATCACATAAAGTGAGCATTCAATGTCGTGGTATTTTTGCCAAGCCTCCTCTCTGCATTTTTCTCCACAATACATATAATAAGAACAATTTTCACAGGGAACAGCAGTCCAAGAAATTCCCAAGCAATGACTGCAGTAGGCGTATAGCTTTTTGTTATTGCAGCTAACTGCATAAAATTTCTCCTTGCAAATGAATTCTCCAACTTGGAGTTCGCGAGAGGCTACTAAGCCTCTGCCCATTTTACTGCTATAACTTATGTTAACCAAATTGTCAGGAACTTTAATATCTGGTATTTTCTCGGAATCTTTAACTTTTGAAGTATCTGTTTCCAAGCTTTTTTCTGCTTTCTCAACCATTTCAATTAAAGCCTTCTTAACCTTCTCATTATCATCTATTTTGTTCAGCCAAAACTTAGCTTTTGCCAAAGAAGTATGCTTTTTTTCTAGTAAAATAAAACGTTTGGATTCAAAGACAAGTACTTACTATTTGCAATCGAGTACAATAAACTTACCATCTTGAAGAGCTGCCAAACATTGGGTTTGACGACAAAACAGCTTAACTTTTAGAGAATCTGAGGATGTGATTTTCAGAGCTCTATCAATGTCTACTAGGCAGTGTTCGTACTTCTGCAGATGCACTAACAGAGCAGATCTATTTGCATAACCAGCTGCAAGTTCTTCGGAACAGTTCAAAGCAAAGGCTATACTTTGGCTGTACAACTTCCAGAGTTCTTCGTGGATCTTATTGGTGTGGTTTTTTTTAGCAAACAGCTTGTTTCCTTCTTTTCTGATTTTGATCGACTTTGCAGAATCCTTTGTGAACATTGTTGAAGTGATCCATGGCTTTGTATTCTTTATGTCTTCCAGATTTTTGAGCTCTTTAAGTATCAAACTCTCTTCAAATTTCATTGCCATTTTTCTTGCAATGAACCAACCTCGGAGCCAACTCAATTTTCTTGTTACGCAGATATAAAAAACACGCTACTTATAAGTATTATTAAAACAAAAGAACCTTCTCGAAGCCAACTACTAATAGCCGACTGTCAATGTCGATGTATAGGAAGTAAGAATAAACATAAGAAAATTTCCGGGAAAAGTATCAAGAGCTCCCTCTATTATACCTACTAATAATATAATCGCAACATCGCAATTTTTTAAATTTTATATAGCGCGAAATTTAAAAATGAAATACTTTAGAACACATATAGTAGAATAGAATTATTCCGTAATAATATTTGCTTTATTTATACCGTTATACATATTGTAACTCGGGTATCTCGTCTGTTCTTGAACCCTCTACTATAAATAACTTGATTATTGTTAGTATTTCGGGTATTTAATGTAAGCATACTATACTACATACATACATACATATAATACACATTACAAAGGCAGACTCGCGTTATTCGTGGAATCTACAGTACAACAACTTATTAGAGTTTAGTTGACGAACGCAACGTATACATTTATATCCGTCGTCGATTTTGATGTGCTCAGTTTCCAGTAAATCGATCGACTGGCAAAGTGCGTGACTAAAAGTCGAATTATAATTACCAAGAAATCTATCAAAGTTTATTATTTCGTCGCGATAAAAGATTAATTTCCAAGTACCATATAATATTACAAATTATTCAGAACTCACAATGATTAAATCGAGTAAGTAATATGCAATGCAGAATCAGAAAAGTTGAAAGAATTATTATATTACGTAGCACGTTATTCGAAGTAAAAATAATAAGACTTAAAAAATCTTTCCAGGTCAACAAGAGCCCAACATCATATCCAGATCGCCAGTATCACCATCATCAGAGCATTCGCAGCCTTTAACGTTTCTTCGTCCTCGCGGGGCTCAGAAAGACACTAATAAGCCCCGCGACACCGGGCCGCTGCCGCCTTTGAGTGAGCTAGTTGGCAAACACGAGTCCGTCCAAACGTTCACACAGATTAGGGTGATGGGCGGCTGCGAACTCGTCGACTTCGGTTTGGCTAGTAGCAATAAACCAGCCGATACGACCCCAATTGACGTCGACCTGGCCCTGATTGGCCTTAGGCCCGAACAGCTCTGGTCACGACTGCTCATGATGAAGCCAGTAGCAGACGTGCAGATCACCTCTGCAGCGGAGATGCTGCCGCCGATGATCAACCAAGATCAAACCAACTCTTTGATTAAGGATGAAGTAAACAATAATAACGAGTGGCAGGGGAACAATTATTTCTGTAATACCTGCCAGCCGCAGGAACACGATTTGTTTGCAGTTGGTTATTCGCTCGCCAATAATGTTCTGGTAAGTATTATGTAAGGTATAATAATAGGATCTGACCATAATTATGTGCTTGTTTTAATTCCGTATCCTATACATGTTAGACGCAGCCCATGGCGAATAACATTGGTATTAGCAGCAATGGCACCACCGACTTGTCTGCAGTAGACAGCTCCAGTCTTCAGTATTTTGACCTAGACACGTTTCAGGACGAAATAGGCCTGACACAGAACAACCATCAGCAGATTATCGATAACATCAACACAAAGGCGGCATCTGCAGTAAAAAAGGTGCAGCATCAAATTGCCAGAAAAAATAAGGTATTAACTATATATATAAAGTATACATATAACATCAATCTTCTTTAAAAAAAATATCTAACTTTGATGATATGTTTCAGCGAAATAAAATGCCAGTAGAGCGAAACATAAGTTGCAGCCAGTGCCCGAGAAAGTTCAGGTCAGCTGGTCACCTCAAGGTTCACTTCAACTCGGCCCACCCGAGCGATGGAACAATCAGGAATTGCTACTGCGACATATGCGGCAAGGGTTTCTGTCACAACGGCGCCCTGACTCTTCACAAGAGACGACATAATGCCTACTCCCTGCAGGCAGCGGATAATGGCAATGATAAACTGGAGTCGGGAGATCAACTAGTCCCGCAGGAGTTTTATTTATAACTCGTTTTATTGTGTACATATATGCAATTTAAACTACAAAAATGTTCTTATTGTTCGTCGCTGCATAAAAATTAATGACTTTTTTGCTGTCGAATGTAGAACGTAAATAAAACGATTGTTATTGAATGATTAATTGTTATTTGTTTTGATGTTATAATTTTCAAATTTCGCGCTAACAGTTGTTGAATATCGCCGGTAGAGGTAGCTTCTGCTATTTTTCGCGGAAATTTTATGACTCGCGTGGTTTTTGTGTGTTCATCTATTCTGACAGTTTGTTAATCATCATTCCTGATCCTGATTCGCGAGCTGATTCCGACTACAAAACGTTTTTATAAGTGTTTTGATGTTTTGCGTAACTGATTTCGTGTTTCTAAAGTGTAAATAATTGTTAAGAAAAGAGAAAAATATTCAGCTTTGTGTTCTGCTGAAAGGAAAGTCTGAATCAATTAATTTGTTCAACAACAATGTCAATGAAATTTGAAAAGAATTTGATACTTAAAGAACTTAAGCATCTAGAAGACATAAAGAAAGCAAAGTCATGGGTCACGCCGGAAATGTTTACAAAGGATTCCGCAAAATCGACAAAAATCAGAAAGCAAGGAAACGAGCTGTTTGCTCAGAAAAACCATTCTGGTAAACTCCACGAGAAAATCTGGAAATTGTACAGCCAAAGTATAGCCACTGCTCTGAACTCTTCCGAAGAACTTGCAACTGGTTATGCAAACAGGTCTGCCCTGTTAGTGCACTTGCAGAAGTATGAAGACTGTCTGGTAGATATTGATAGAGCTCTACAGATCACTACCTCAGATTCATTGAAAGTCAAACTATTCTGTCGTCAAACTAAATGCTTTGCAGCTCTTCAAAATGGTAAGTTGATTGAAAGTCAATGGCAAATAGTTTCATACGTTACCCGTATTTTAACACAAAGATTTTTTGAATAGAAAAGCAGAGTAAATCTTTGGCAAAAGCTAAGTTCTGGCTGAACAAAATTCATGATGACGATCAGGGTAAGGAGGCTTTAATTAAGATGATTGAGAAAGAAGAGAAAAGCTTGAAAACAAATGTTTCAAAAGCCCAAGCTTTTGAAAAACTACCAGATATTAATGTTCCTGACCATTTGGTTGACATAAGTTATAACACTAAAATGGGCAGAGGTTTAGTAGCCTCTCGCGAACTCGACGTTGGGGAATTCATTAGCAAGGAGAAATTATATGCAGTTAGTTGCAATAACAAAAAGCTATATGCCTATTGCAGTCATTGCTTGGGAGTTTCTTGGACTGCTGTTCCTTGCGGCAATTGCTCTTATTATATGTTTTGTGGAGAAAAATGCAAAGAGGAGGCTTGGCAAAAATATCATGATATTGAATGCTCACTTTATGTGACTGTCGATACCTCGGTAGAATACTATAATCAGATGAGCATACGTTTGCTAATTCAAGGTTTTAAAGAAGCAGGAAGCATCCAAAACTTAAGAAATATGGTAGAGGAAATTGACAAATGCACAAGTAATAAGTTTAAATTGTTAATCCCAATATTTTGTAAATTGTTATTTTAATAAATTGTCTTTGTTTGCAGATGAAAAAACAAAAGGCTTTACTGAGGATGGAAAGTTCCTTAGTGATAGCTTCAGAAGCGTATACAGTTTACGTTCTTCAAAATCATCTAAATACATAGAAACTTATACTAGAAATTCATTGCATTCTTTAATTGCTTTAATAAAAAACACACATATTTTTGGAACAAGTACTAATTGTATCGATGCTAAAAGTATAATGGGAAACAGTGCTTTACTTTTTATTGGAACTTTACTTTTGAAACTTCATTTGATACTTACATTGAATGCCTTCCATGTAAGTATATGATAGCACAATATACAAAAATTTAACAAGTGAAGAATGAATAAATATATATTTATGTTATATTTGTTTTTTTAGGCGATTGATGAAAGTTTCACTTGTAGAAAGGAACTTGATGTTTTATCATGTGCACTCAATGGCTGCTGCCAAAAAGGGATGAGTTTTTCACCTTTTGTCAGTCTTATTAATCACAGTTGTGATGCCAATGTTAGTAAACTATATACAACTGATGGGAGTATTGTGTATTATGCACTTAAACCAATACCAAAGGGAACCCAGGTATTTTTACTCAGACACATTTATTCAGGTTATATTTCGATTTTGATTTTAAATATTTCTTTCAGCTATTTACTTCCTATTATTACCCTTATCATCACATACATAAAATGAGCCGGAAACAATTATTTCAGAATTTATTCGAATTTAAATGTGAATGTATAGCATGTAAATATAATTACCCTATTGCAGAGTATAAAACAGTTTTAGAGTCTCATGTAAGTTGACATATTCGTGTTGTTAAAAAATATTTTTGAGTTAAATATGTATATATTACAAATATGAATTTTTTTGTTTACAGTTAAAAATGAATATGGATGATTACCATACTTCTAACGCCATATTCGATAAATACAAGTCCATTTTGGATATATCTAAGAAAAAACGCAAATACCGGCGGTTCAACAAAGAAACTATTAATGACTTTTCAAAAGATGTCAATGCCATGATGAAGAAAATCAAACCAGTTGATTTTCCAGTATATTACATTCAAGTATTTACTGATATGTTACAAGTAGTGATGGAAGGTTCATATGGTAGTAGGTTACATATCCCTAAACATTGTAATCAATGAGAAAAAAATCCTTTTTCAATTCCATATAGTTTTTATGTAAATTAAATAAATCAAGATACACGTCTTTTTTATTCTTTATAACAGGTATGTTTTATTATAATATTAAAATCTTAATTAATCCTTGAACAAATTTATACATAATCAGAAAACGCAATTTATTTCATTCAAGTTATAATTTATTATGAATAGTATTTTGTTACAAAACTACAATAAACGTATATATTTAAAATAATTTTTCTTTTTATTCTATATAATTTACTGTACTGTAACATTTTATCCTGTACTCAATATTAATTGTAACGTGTATTTGTGCATTTTATAATCATAATCATTATTTTCAAAAATAAAATTCAATATCCTACGCAAATTTTCACTTAAAAATAAAATAAATATTTACTTATCTTTGCAGTAAGTATTATAAAATTAATATATAAAATATACATTAAAATTATTAAAAAATAGCTTATTATGCTACTAGAACAGGGTATAAAACAAAAAAGGCTTATCAACGACGATGTACAAAAAAAAACACAATAAACAAATATACAAGTTATCGATTTCGCAAATTGTATCGCGTACAAACAAAGGGCTCCTCTGTAAACGAATCGCTACTAGTGTTCGATTCCTCTGTGGAATCGGTTTCGGTTGTTTCGCTCCAGGAACTATTCTTCTCATCACTACTGCTTGAAGATGTGCTTGATATATCAGAACCCAATTCAGGAGACATCTTTATCTTCTTTGTCTTTCTCTTCCTGGTGTTATACACCTTGCCTTTTATTGGTGTCTCTTGCAGCTTCTTACTCTTTCTAGGTTCTTTTGTTGTGGCTATTTAAAAAATGATTATTTATTACTAATACATATTTACTTATTTATTATTAAAATATAAATATATAGGAAAGAAAGTTTTTTCGAATTTGTGTTGATATAATTGTATATTTAGCGATACCTTTATCTTTGTGAGAAGTGTCATCATCAAGTCCACTGACATTCATAGCATCTGTAAGTTTCGTTACATTGTCTTCTTGGAGAGTGCTCTCTTCATCTATCTGTAATTTTTATTATTTTTTTTTTTAAATATTTAAGTATAAGTTGCAACAACTATCTAAAGAGAAATAAAATACGAACATTCAATTTTAGAGTTGTTGGGGGCTTGTCGGTCTTCTTACACGTTTTAATCTCAGAATGATTACTTTGAATATTGCCACTCTCAGTTTCCAGTTCATCTGACAAGTTTAGCCTCATATCTTGATCAATTTCCTCCACTTTATCATCGATTTTTTTTTCAAGACAATCAGAATTTTTTGAAGAAGTAGAATTATTTGACAGCTTATTTGCAGTATCAAATGCAATATTTGTTGCGTTCACAGTCTTGTCCATAGGCTTGTTGTTATGTGTTTTATTTTGGCCATCGCTTTTTGTAGCTTCCAGTTCATCCAATGATAGGACCAGCCTCATCTCTTGATCAACATTGTCTTCATCGATTTTTTTTTCGCCATCAAGATGAAGATTTTCATTGTTTGGGGGATCGGAGTCACTTGACAGCTCATTTGCAGGATCAATTGTAGTATCTTGCTCATCAGTTTTTTTGTCACCTACAAAAGTAAAAAAAAAATATCCATTAACAACCTAATGACAAATGATTTTCTTTCAATAGAAAGCTAAAAAATAAAAGAATACTTTGAACGTCTTCACCTGCAGTTCCCGACTCAGCCGGCAGTAGGTTTAAATCAAAATCTACTGATGCTTCATAAAATTTGTCGTCGTCTGTTTCTTCTGGCATTGGAACATCATTGTTTGATTTTTCCGCCGGGACAGATTTAAGGCACAAGTAATCCATGGGATCGAATTCGGCATACTCCTCATCGTCGGTTTTACTCTCATCTAGAAAAAGTAAAAATGAATTTTAAAATCTGTTAGGTATTACGTATTTTCGGAAAAATATAAACACAAAAACATGAATTAACCTTGATCGCTGTTTTCCTTATTTTCTGGTACATCCGGTCTAAAGTCCAAATCCACCGTGTTATCCAATTTGCCACCGGCGACCTTTTTTCCCAGCATCAGATCACCATTCGGCTGATCAATCAAAGCAGATTTGTTCCAAATATCGCCGTCTGTGGCATCATCAAGTCCAATGTTTCGTTCATCAGTTTTAGTATTATCTACGAAAAAAAACGGTGGATTTCGCGACCTGATTTTTTTCACAATAACTCTGATAAACTGCAGTCATCTATAAAACAATTACCTTGATCGTCGTCTCCTGGAGTGTTCGGTTCACCGTCGGGCGTCAAGTCCAACTTCACCGTATCGTCCAAGTCATCAATGAGCTTCTCTCTGAACATTATTGGACCATCAACCCCATCAACAGAGGAATATCTTCTTATCAGATTACCCATTAGATCGCCTTCGAACAGCAACGTATCAACCACTTCGTCGACAACTAACACATGAGGTGCATCCATTTCGCACTTTTAAAAAAACTGACCGACGACGTTTCGACAAGTTGCAGCGTGTAGGTAAGCCGCAAAGCGCGGAGAAAATTCTGCTCTAGTCTGCAGCCTTTTCTTATTCTGCCCGCGATATGACTTACCTATAGTATACACAACCTGTATACAAAAAAGATAAACAGTCCGGCTTACATCATCTATGCATCTAATACGCGCGGCGGCTAAAGCATGGGTGCTTTACAGAGTGTTTTACTCAATGTCTTTGGTACAATAGGTGTTGTTTGTGTCAGTAAGTAACTGTTTAATTTTAAATTTATAGAAAATTATAGGATATATTTTTCTGTGCAAGCAGTGCAAGCTTCTCGCGGAAAATTTTAAACGTAAAGGTTGGTACACTTTACAGGTATCTACAATTTGCAGATTGTAGGCTCGCCGCGGCACTTTTCTTTGTTTCTTTCTCGGAAGACCGGAAGTCGAAAGAATTTGAACATTGCTTTACGAGTCCATAAGTATAGTCTGTACACTTGTACGTCAAGTATAGGTATCGTCTAAGTAATGATTGCTCTGTGCAAGATTTGATCGGTTTTTGTTTACGGGAGTCCGGTATGTCTTCATTTTTATAACCTAAGTTTTATTAACTTAACGAGGGTTTGTGTAAGCTATTTTAGCATAAAATGATATAAATTCCACGATTCTGAAAGTATATAAGAATTATAGACGGCGATGTATATTTAGTGTTAATTTATCTTAAAACGAAACTTATATTTAAACGAAAATAACAATATACTGATTTGATATCTTTATGAATTTTCTTTGATATTTATTTATAATTTTCTTTGTAGTTGCTGTTGTGAAATTTTTAATTAACTCCAAACCAACAATGAATGTCGAGAGGCAGATGATTATAAGCAACTTGAATTCCAAGGAGTCAAGGCTGTTCATGTATGCAAAAACCATTCGAGTGGCAAAACATGAATCTCTATCTACACAATCTTTGGAAGAGGCCAACAAGTACTATTGTGATTTGAAGCACACTGCTAAATTACATAGCCACATATGGAACAACTACTCATCCAGTATATCAAATGCACCAGATGGTTCAGAAGAATTGGCTCTTGGTTTCGAAGGCAGGTCTTCCTTTTTTTACCACATAGGCAAGTACGAAGCATGCCTTCATGATATTGAGAGAGCTCTTGATATCACGAAATCCAATGTTCTAAAAGTTAAGTTACTGTATCGCAAGGCCGAATGTTTAACACATTTGGGTAGTTCGGCAAACATGAATGCATTAGAGAAAGCTAAGTTCTGGTTTAATAAAATTAAAAAGAAGAAAGTTAAAGCTGAACTGACCTCTCAATTTTTTAAAAGCGAAGACATTATAAAAGATATTGTGGAAAGTGGAAAAAGAATTGTTAAAAAAGCAGATAAAAATACTGGAATTTGGGATTCCTTGGAATTGAAAGAAGCTGAAAATACTTCTAAAACTATTTCTGTCAAGTTTGTAACAGTTTTTTTAAATTTATTTGAATAATTTAATTACAATAATTCATTTATATTGTAAAGTATGTATTATTCTAGATATGATGAAAAGGATGGAAGGCACCTGGTTGCAGCTCGTAACATTAAGCCAGGAGAAATAATATGTGTCCAAAAACCTTATGTTATGACTTCCAACACTGAGTTCACACCTTATGCTTACTGCTGTCATTGCTTAAAAGTATCCTGGTCCTCTATACCTTGTGATGTATGTGGGTGGGCTTTCTTTTGTTCAGATGAATGCAAAAAAGAAGCTTGGGAACAATACCATGACATAGAATGTTTTGTGATGCCGAAAATTCGTCATACTGCAGAATCTGGGCTTTGGCGACAACTTACTATTAGAACTGTAATTATTGCTGTAAGAGAGGCTGGTGGCATATCTGAACTTAAAACTGAGCTCGCTGAAGTAGATGAATGTACAGGTAAATTATTTTTTCTAGTTTGATAATTATATACTTATTCAATTAATAAAAAAAGTGAAAAATTTATCTTAGATAAACGAATCAGAGGTTTTTCCAAAAATGGGAAATTTGAAGGTGATAAATTTCGAAGTTTGTACAGCCTGTCACATAAAGTGTCCCCAAATCTTTTAAGAATACATGTTAACGATGCTATAAGAGTTTTACTTGCTTTTGCAAAGCATGGTACATTATTTGGCGATAAGAATAAGTTCAAAGTCATAGCAGATTTGCAAATTGATGAAGATGCTCTGTTTCTGGGTTCCCTCATTTTGAGACTTTTTGGTATTTTCAGTGTCAACTATCAAGAAGTAAGTAGAATAAAGTTAATACACTGTTATAAAGTAGGAACACATTTTAATATAACAAAATTTTAACACTAGATTTTTGAGAATAATGCACTCTGTGAAATGGAACATGATCCAATAAAATGTTTTGACATTCGTTGCTGCTACAGAGGAACCACAGTATCACCACTTTTGAGTTTGATGAATCACAGTTGTGACCCAAATGTAGCCATTATGTTTACAGATGCTAAAAAGATGATTGTCTACTCCCTGAAACCTATAAAGAAAAATACTCAGGTATCAACACGAAATCTTTGTATCTTATACAATTCTTGGTGTAATTTGCTAAATAAAAAATTAGAGTAAATATGTTTTTATGATTTTTTCTTAGATACTTTGTTCATATGGTGGATGTGGTACATTTTATCAAAGAAGTAAAAAAGAGAGACAAATTATGACAAAGAAAGCTTACAATTTTAAATGCAGTTGCCAAGCTTGTCAAAATGATTGGCCATTGTTAAGCACACTTAGTCCAGATAATGTAAAATTTATCCTAATATTTGCATACACCTGTTCTCTTTTATTACAATTGTTTTACAAATTGGTTTCTTTTAGGAGGTGCCATTATCGAATATCAGTAATTCTGATAAGTTAACACCAGAGATTCTTCAGCAAATGAAAGATTTGATAGCATTAACGAAACAGAAAAAAAGCTCGTTTGACGAGCAAACTGTAAAAGAGTTAGGTAACGTTATAAAAATTGCTACTGCTAATTATAGTGAGCCTTCTTATATTGTTTGTTCATTAATCAATGCTCTTATGACAGTTTATCATAAGCTTTACTTGACCAAGATTCATATGACCAGCAAATGCAAAAACTGGTAGTATATATTTATTGTAGGTTTCTAACAATATTAAAATTAGGGTGTAGTTGCTTTGTAATTTTATATTTATTAATAGTGACGCTAAAAATACATCATTCTGCTAAAATATAAAAATTTTTATTTATGTTTTAATTTTTTAAACGTGTAGTGTGTTATCAAATTTAAATATTTACATAAAATATATAATATAAGACTGTAATACGCAAGCCTAAAAGTGTAAACAATTTAAAATGTTTACTATTGTGATTGTAGTATGTTATATGCTATATATAATATCGTGGTATGATAGTAAATAAATAACGTTTATCAGAATTAAAATGTACTTTAAAATACTTCATTGACAATCTACTAGCCTGAGATTTATGCTGCTTGATTTTCATGCGCTTTTTTTTTGTTTTTGTTTTTATAGATACGCGGTTTTCGCTATTTTTTGGGAGGGAAATTCAAACTTCATAATTAATTGAACTAATACAATTAATATTTTATATAATTCTATTTCTAAACAATGTTTAACTACTTTATTAAAGGTTTCATCTTGTATTCTAAAAAGCTATAATAATTAGAGATATAGCTGAAATATTTTGAATTTCCGTTGCAAACTCGCAAAATCTAGTAAAATCTGCAGGGAGAATCGCGCTAAAGAGGGCGCTTTGAATCAAAACAAACAAATTGAGGCGACGATGTGTCTTTGCATGCTCTTTGTCCGCTAGACTCCATACATATGTATTTTGTTTTTGTTTTCTTTTTGGCAAATGGTTTGCCGTAATATAATATCCGTCTTTTAATACTTGACAGAGCTTGAAGGTTATTAATATTAAGTTACTACAAAATTTTACCTAATGTGTCATTTCACCCTTTACGTTATCTGTGCAAAATAGTTAATGAATACTTTTTAGAGGTTACTTCAAATATAAATATATTAACAAAGAAAATAAATATTACAAAGAAAGGTAAGATCATTCCACTGCTAAAAAAATATTAAAGTTTTGTCATTTATTCAGAAATTTTTCATGTTATTTCGTAGAATGTCGTTAATGAATACAACAATGGATAATGATATTGAAGGATTTGTATTGTTAACCAATCTTATTGTTAACCAATTGGGATCTGAGAGGTCACAAAGTTTTATGAAAGAAAATTTAAATTGTACTACAAAATGTTTAGAAACATCTCGTTCCCTTCGAAAGAAGGGTAATGATCTATATGTTAAAAAGCTCGATAATCGGCAAATAGAGAAAATATTCAAACTCTACACAGAGAGTATAGCATATGCACCAAAAGATTCTGAAGATCTGGCACTGGCCTTTGGTAATAGATCTGCTCTATTGCATAAAATGAACAAATACAAAGAAAGTATAGAGGACATTAACAGAGCACTTGCACTAACAACATCTGATTGGCAAGTCAGAGTTCGGTTCCTTTGTCGTAAAACTGAATGTTTGGCTGCTTTAGGTTCATCTGATTGTAAAAAGGTGTATAATGAAACTGTTTCTTTACTGCCTAAGAATATAGATCAAAACCACAAATTCATTTTGAATAAACTTGAAAATGCAAATATGGCTATAAGTAAGTTTGATGTAATAGAGGCAAACAATAATGAAAACAAAAAAGATCACGTGACAATTTCATCAAAGCAGGAAGTTGAAAATCCTTCGTCATCTGTTACTGTAAAATATGATGAAAATTATGGTAAACATCTTGTAGCTGCTCGAGACATCAAACCTGGAGAGATAATTTGTGTGGACAAATTATATGTAAGCTGTTTGAATTTAAGTAATTTTCATGCTTATTGCGGTCATTGTTTCACCAAATCATGGGTAAACATACCGTGCGATCGTTGCAATTGGTGCATGTTTTGTTCTGAAAAATGTAAAAAGTTAGCCTGGATGAAATATCATGATTTTGAATGTTCCACTGTTTCATACTTAATAAGCAATCATGAAATTGATTACTATGATCGTCTTAGTTTAAGAAGTTTGTTTAAAGGCATTAAAGAATCAGGAAGTATTTCAAAATTCAAATTAGATTTACAGTCTGCTGATAAATACATATTAGGTAAAATTCAACATCATATTTTTATACTAAAATAGAAAAATATATCATACAACAATCAGCATAATTTTTAAATAACTTATTTGTACCTATTTTTATAAATGACTGACTATAATCTATAACTTTGTTTCAGATCAAAATGGCGAAATACTTCAAAGCAATGGATTTAAAAGTATATTTTCAACTACTCAATCTAGGAATATTCCAACACGGTTTATGCAAAAGTGTGTGATCAGCAGTGCAATAGTTCTAATTATTTTATCCAAATACACTACATTTTTTGGATCAGATCAAAAGTTAACAGAAACTCAAGATTTACTAAAAAATGAAGATGTGTTATTTATAGGAGCGACGTTTTTGAAAATCAGAAAAAGTGCTACTATAAGTACTCATATAGTAAGCAAAATTTAAAACAAAACGTATGGTTTGTCAAATATTTATTTTGATCAATAAAAACTAATCTGTTACTTTTCAGATTAAGAGGGACAGTGCTGATTGTAAGTATTCTAATGATTTGATGATGTGTAAACGAAAAAATTGCTGTACCAAAGGAGCTTGCTTGACACCAATAAATTTTTATATAAATCACAGCTGTTATCCAAATACCAAGAAATGCATAACAAATGATCAGAAAGTAATCGTTTTTGCTCTTCAACCTATTGAAAAAAATTCTCCTGTATGTATAAATTTTACATTATATTTATGTCAACTAAATTATTTTCATAAACTACAATAACAATTTTTTTAAATATTTCAGTTATTTATGTCATATCATCAATCATTTTATGAACTTGAAAAACCAATTAGACAGAGTTTGATTGAACAAAACATGAGCATTATATGCCAGTGTCTAGCTTGTAAACGAAATTGGCCTACATTAAATGAGTTGTATAAAATGCCAAAGGTAAAGTAAATTAGTCTACATTGCAAACATTGGTATGAATTACAGTAATACATTATATCTTTTTACAGGAGAAACCACTCTTTTATGCTAAAACCTACAACAAAATGGAATCAGAATTATTTGATGAGAATAACGCTCTCGTGAAACCCATATTAAACTGCCATGAAAATGTACAATATAATCAAGCTACATTAAAGCAGTTAACAAAGGCTATGGAGAAAGCTCTGAAATATTTGGAGCAGCCTTCAGTTGTTATTTGTGAATTGATGATTTGCTTGGAGATAGTTTTTGAAAAGCTTTATAGTTCCGAGTTACTACGTTAATATATTTATTATATCATATAGTCTATTTATGTGTATGTGTGTGTATATATATAATCATTATTCACATATTTTTAATGCTTTTTTAGAATTTCATACATATTTTTATTCCTGACTGATCTAATTCTGTGAAATACTTTTTATATATTGGTTTATTGAAAACTAGGAATCAATTTATGTACAGTTTTATAAAGGTTAATTTAAGTTGGTTAATAAATAAATATTTAAATAATCAGATGTTATATTTTTATCATTCTTTATTTTACATAAATACGATAAGTATATTCTGAGCATAATGCGACATGCGAATGCGAGTGAGACGATCTACGAATCGCAATTTGTAAATTTCGATGAAATGTGAACACACTCGTCTTTCATATAATGAACACACTTTACGTTTTGAGTGATTGCTGTTGAAACAAAACAAAAGTGGAGGTTACATTATATACTCAGTTCTCAAGTCTCAGCTAATATTATTAAAATATATGTCACATCACTAAATATTTAGTAAAACAATCACGAAAAATATATGAATCGTTGATATTACGATTGATTCGATAAAATTACCGTGTATATGTAATTTTTTATAGTAATTTCCTTTGATTTAAAGGTTAATCTTGCATAGTTATTTAAAAAAAAATTTATATAAAAAAACATTTAATATTTTTCAGCTTTTTCAATCGTTCTTAACGCAACATTGAGTCACATTTAAAAAACATGGCTAGTTTACCAAAAAGAAAACTGCCAAGTGCTAGTCAAGCAGAAATTTTGAGATCTCACCAAAGGGATAATGATTTTGTTTCAACGATGAGTGAAACAATTACTGAACTTCTGCATAGATACGACCTATATCGAAATTTTTCACGTTTTGTCAAATCCGAAGTGCCTGCTAAGATGCTTTATTTTATTGTAACATCAGGTTTGGGTAATCAAACTTTGGGCGAAGAATATACTGGTATTGTTCAAGCTAATTTAAGTGCTCGGAAGGTTCCTTCTTTAATGGTATATAAATTGTTTTTATTAAAATTTCTATTGATTTTCATGCACATTATATTTTAAGTACGTTTTATTACAACCATGTATATTTCATTATACTTTACATAGACAAGGGTAGTAGCAGCAATACTTGAATGCTTTGGTGAACAAATGTTATTGAAACTTTTGGAGAAATTGCAAATTACAATAAATAAGCCAGACAGTGATCTAACACCACAAGCCAAATCATTCTTAAATGTGTTTCTTAATAGATTAAGAACTGTGATACCTATTTTAATTTTGGCACATCGTGGACTTTTCTACATTTATGGTAGATACTATAGTATTGGACGAAGACTGACAGGAGTTGACTATGTTAAGGTATACTTTAAAGTTTTCAAGAGTTATTCCCTTATTCGAATTTTGATGTTGATTATCTTCATTTATATATCATTTTTTTTTTTTTGCAGGTGTATGGACCACGTCCTCACAGCAGTGTAAGTTGGGGTTTGAGGATTCTAGGTTTTGCTACTGTTGCACAGTGTTTATTTAGACTCTGGCAATCCAGAAACATGACAGAGGAGATAATGACCGAAGCCAAAGAATTTGAAAGTGTGTCAAGTAGTAGATGCCAGTTGTGCTTGGAAAAAATTTCAGATACAGCTACTCCATGTGGACATTTGTTCTGCTGGTCTTGCTTAGCTGAATGGCTTAGGGCAAGAAATCGATGTCCTCTTTGTCGTGAGAGTGTAGCTCCTTCAAGAATCATTCCATTGATGAATTTATAAACAAGATTAAACTTTGATAGATATACTTATACCAAAAATGAAATAGTTTTAGCTGTAAGATTAAGGGTTAGAGCTTGTTTTACATATGAGTGTATGGGTTTTGTATGTGATATGTAAATAATTTTGTACTTTTATTAAGATAAAAATGAGTAAGAATAAAAACAAAAGTTTAAATAAAAAATTAATTTTAATCGCTTATCTACACGTTTTTTCCGTTTACACAGCAATGATACATTAAAATAGAACACAATAAAAATGTTTGAAGAAAAAAGAAAATTAAAAAAAAATACTGGATATCTATAGACCAAAAAAGAAACGAGCACCAATGCTTTCTATCAAATGACACATTTGTATAAGGCAAGTTATTACTACATGATATAATATCCTCGAAAAATATAATAAATAGTCTCTCCTATGCTAAACGTATGGATGACATGACTACATATGAAAAATAAATGTAATGCACGTAACAATGAGTTCACACTATGTACAAAAATATCAAGTTTTATTACATTTTGCGCACTCACAGCACGCCCTATGCGCACCTTCGTTAATTGCTTTTTTTTCATTTAACTTTACCCAAAGTAAACAATAACGTACAATAATAGTTTTTTTCTTGTTATTCAACGGCTTACATAAAATTCTCGGACGAATTTCAGAATCCACCGATATCGTTCTATAACCAGGGTTACTCCAATCGCAAGTAGGCGTTTATAAAATTTTCCGGATTTCATAAGAGTGACGTCTTGCAAATCATCGGTTTGCGAAGAAAACACTGAAGAAAAATCTCCACGGCAAAAAGAAATTGTATAAAAGTTTATTGCTTATATATGGAGCGATAATAATTTTCTAATAACTTAGGAATATGGAAAGACTATAAACCAAAGATAATCTACAGCATAATTATGTGGTATGTACAGTTAATTAATAAAATCAACAACAATCTTTAAAAGAAATTCTCAACAATCGATAGTCTCGAAATTATTATGAAAAAATATATGTACACGCGTATAAAATAAGACAAGAAAAATGATTCTACTCTATTGTGAAAGAAAAATATATAAGAAAAAAGAATAAAAAATTTCCCGAAAAATTAGATGAGCCATTTGCGCGATTGGAGAACCGCATATATAAAATTCGTTATAAATCCATGATTTGAGGGGAAGCCAATCCGTTGGCGTATACATATTTCTCACGTCACAAGGTCGTGCGTTGAACTGACAGAATACCGACTTTTTCCGCGAAGTTGCCGAGCAACTGACCAATGCCTGTTGTCTCAGAGTTGTCCTTCATTCTCAATCCCACGCTTTGAGTGTAAGCGGTATAGAACAATTGCCTCAGAGCCTCTAGTCTGTTTTTCCTGGTGGCTCTATTGACAGAAGTATCACCGCTTGATTAGGTTTAGTGTTTATTTTAAAAAAAATACTTTCAAATTTTAGTTATCAGAAACTTACAAATAGTAGCAATCCTCCTCAATAACGGTAGTACTCGATTCTTGCGATGTCTGCCCTGGTGGTCCGGATGTGGTGCTTGCGAAGCTAGAACATGCATCCGCGTGGGCTGTAGTGGAGCCACGGAGGCTTCCAGTACCGCTGATCATCTGCCAAGAGCCTCCTGAAGAGGAGGATTCGTTGCGCTGGCGAACACGCCCCGGTACCGGTACGGCTACCGGTGATGTTCGGTTCGCTGATGGTGGTAATGGAGATCTTGAGCCTTGATTTGCTGTAGAACACTCTTTATTTGGCGACGAATAGAACGTCCATGGCACCACATTGCTAGTAAAAGATGAGAGAAACTTGCTTTATTAAATATATATTTTAAGTCTTCAGAAATGATTAGTCTCTTTAGATTGAGCTATACCCGTTACTGTGCGCATCTTCTTGTCCATCAAGTGACGTACAGTGAAAGACGGAGGGTGGATTGTTGTCCTGACTGTCCCTGCTATTTTGGCTCACATTACTACAACAACTATTTAGACTTAGATTCGAGCTGACGGAACTAAGAGGGACGACGGACTCTCCATCAAACATAACGTTGTCGAGCTGCGAGTCGCTGTCGTTTCTAAGGACCACGTGCTTCTGGCTGTATTGACGCTTGTTCATACTGAACTCTTCCTCGTGGATGTTTTTAAGGAAGCAGAAGCAGAAATAGAAAATTTCTTCGCCTTTAGCTAATCGATCGCGCAGGTCGTGCCCGAACAGCATCCAGTCGTAGGCTATTGTGAAGTACAGCATCTGGTAAGCATTCAGTGACTGGTGAATCAGACCATCCGCCCACAGACTTATCCGCAGCAGCGAAATGAAGAGAGGTGTGCGGTCCCAGCCTAATAAATATTTTTATTCCAAATTATTATCTTATCAAAATTTGATATATATTTTTGATACTTTGTATACACGTGTCAACTCATTACGTGTCTTTTTTGGGCATAAAGCCAGTAAGCTCTCAGAATAAAAAATTTGATATATATTTTCATACCGTGCTATTTTGTAGATTTATATACAATATTCAGTGTTGTAAGCAAAAGATTAACAAATACTTGATCGGCTTATCATATTGTCGAAGTAAGCTTAATTCGTGAGTGAAATTTACCTGATATACAATGAATAAGCATGCTACTGCTGCTCTCGTTGAGGTATCTTAAAATTAGCTTAAGATAATTCTGTGTGAGATTGATTAAATCCCAGTCTTTATACTGATCCCAATTAATGCGGAGCTGCGCGGCTATCGAATCCTCGGGTACACCGATATCAGCATCTACGTGAGTCTGCTTCCAGTTAAAGAACAGATCCAGGGCCTGGTAGTCGTTTTCTCGGAACGCCTTGAAAAATTCGCAGCCTGGGTATGGCAGTGATATGAGCGTAAAATCCGAGTACCTTTTCTCCTTGTCTACCTTCTCCGACGACGTTACACTAAAACATGAAATACATCAAAATTATATTTATTGGCGTGATGTAATAAAAGAAAAATAATTACAACTACAAATCTTACTTCATGCCGAATTTGACCTTCTTTTTCTCTACCATCAAGTCGATAATCGTCTCCACGTTAAGTGCCTTAAGAAGCTTTATATCTTGGTGTCTGACCTTGTCAAAGAGTTGCCACTCAAACTCACTGTTTCCCGCATCTTCGATGTCTTGTTCTTGCATTGATGTAGCTGCATTACCAGCTTCATTGGCTGGAAAGAAGTACTCAAGGCCTGACCTGCCATAGATTTCAGGTCCTCCCGATAGAGTTGCTGATCGGCAAACGTGCCTGCCTTTGTAGAGAATTACTGGTAGAGGGAATCTCGAGCGACACCTCGCAACCCTCGCGTTTTTTATTAGGTCCTATGGTAAAATTATTTTTTAATGTAATTTTTATCAGAGAGTTTGTTATTGATGATAGTTTAAGCAAAGGTTACCTTCAGTTTGTTGGTATCATATATGCTTTCGTAAATCGTTTCGGTTGTGCGTTGTAGAGGCGGGGGTGTATCAGATACGTTCTGGATGTGATGCTTTTCATACTCTAGAATTATGAGTTGGCTAGGGTAGTGAGCACTGAGATCACCACTGTTGTTGCTAATTATTGTGTGGGTATAATCTAGGTTTGCAAGTAATATGCATCTCTGCATAATTGCCTGACTCTGAGGTAAAATAAACAATGGTTTAGTTTAATTTTATAAATTTATTAGTGCTAGTTCTAGACTTTGTAAAGTAACATACTGTGCTATCTGCATCCTTGGCCTTGTAAGTGTTCTTGGAAAAATATTGAAGGAGCTCTTGGAGATCGTTAGTAGTAATATCGGTCATGTTTGGAGCAAAACCTCTGGTGGTCAAAGAGCTGAGTAGACGTACACTTTACTTTCTGAGTATACCTATGATGAACTAACGTCTGCCAAGGTGTTTCATGGGCATAAGATGGCACTGACTTCAATGTCCACGACATAACATCACAATTTCTCATTCGCAATATTTTCTCCTGAGTCTTTTTTCACTTGGACACTTGTCTAATATTGTTTGCGGTGATTTTAATTTCCTCGACTGGTAAACACTGAAAAGAAAAAAAAAAGAATATTTGAACAAAAGAGTCAGTCCAAAGGAATGCTATTTATCATCTAATTATCGATGAAAATTCTTTGCATAGTAGCAAACTGACTTTGACACAAAACTAAGTGTAAGCAAAAAAAAAAAAAATAATGCCTGTATTAGCACGTGTTTTTGTAGATGCACTACAGATAAGAAAATCTTTCAAGTGTCAGCTGAATGCTTATCTACCTGGAATGTACATATATCAGTCGTTATCTTATCGTGAAAGATTGTCACACAATTACACAAGAAATTTCAGATCTTTAAATTTTAATACTTTGTTACCCTGAATTAGACCAAACATTTCATATTCCACTAATCAAAAGTAAACATCTCCATATTTAGCAATCCAAAACAATACAATTCGCTCCGCCTCCAATCACTCACTCACTCACTCACTCTCTCTCCTACAGCTCCAAAATTCTGTCAAAAACTGCGCATCATCACAGTGTTTGAAAACTAACATTTTTTCAGCCTGCAAAACTACCAGACCACCACGTCTACGATTCGAGCTCCAGCCAAGGAAAACTACTTTCAGAGTCATCGAACGCAGAACCCCAGTGTTCATCGATGCTGTCCCTCAGACCCCATTGAGAAAAATCTTTGAAGAATCTAAGTAAATCCAGTCTAAAGCCCAGATGTATAAATCTATCTACCTGCAGTAAAATCCGTCCCCAAGTCGTGCGTTCAGTAAGAGAATCCTGCCAGTCTCAGCGCGTTGACAGCGAACATAACCTCGTAGTCCTCGTGCGCAGTTTTCAGCTCTCCTCCCTGGCTCCCGCGTCTCGACTGGCCTCGACGAAAGCACTCCTCGAAAAAGATTATCCTGGCTGGCGAGCGTCGGCGGCTACGAGGTCGTCGATGAAGAAAGCTCGTGTGCTGCGGAGATGGACAGCTATATCGCGAGCACATGCGGCGCACGCGAGGCGAAAAATAGCTGTATAGCTATATACAATGCGATCAGTGCGCGGCGGAGTAGACCGACGAGAGGGACGACGACACGGCGGCGGCGCGCGACCTGCTTTTAGCTCTGTCCTTCTCCTGCAGCAGAGGATGCGCTACTGGAAACTGGAACCGACTCCCGCGAGTGGGAGTGAGAGAGAAGAGAGAGAACAAGAACACCGCCGATATTTGGTGCAAGTACAAGGGAACGGCCGAACGAGGTCGCAGCGTCTCTCTTTCTTTTTAGATTTCTTTTCTCTCTCTCTCGACTGCATGCGGCGTCACGAGACTCACGAGACCGTGTCATATACTTATGTACGCGGTGACGTGTTTTGAGTCTGGCGTCTGGCGGGTTTGTTATGGACGTTATTATGGTATATAAACGGGTAGGTATTTGCTCGTTTACGGAAAATCGGCCTTTGTGTTGTTGTTACTGTATACTTAGTTGTCTTTATAGGTCGGTTATAACGTTCGAATACGATTATAAAAGTTCTTTTATTATGATAAGGATATAGTGTGATCCGATTGAGCTGTTGTCAAAAACAATAATAACCTCCCTTAGTGGATCGAAAGCAGGTATACGGAAATGAAAACATCACCTGATGACTATTGCCGTTTATTCCAGCTGTGAGTATACACATGAGCCTCTGAGATTTCCCAAAATGGACTTTTTACTCGTTAAAGCATGGACTCAACTACAACTCCATCGATTTGTCATGTATTTTATCATGCTAGAGCACCTGAAAGACAGATGTTGCTTAGAATTTCAATTAGGTATCTGCCGTTTTTGGCCAACATCAAGGCGGAACCAAACCTGAGAAACTCTTTGTCGGTGAGTAATACAAAATGTTATAATTTTGCAAACATTGCGATGTGTATATTAAATCGTCGTTTGATAAATATTTGGTTTAGGCATCAGACAATCAAATCGTACATGATGATGGAGTTCATACGTATATGACTCATATGCATGAATGTCCCTTCTCCCTTTTGACTACTATTACATTCCTTGAACTACATTAGAGTATTTCGTGCAGATATTGTATACATTTGTGAATTATTAGAAATAGTGACATAAAATTGGCCGTAAAGTAAGCGCAAAGTTACAATGGTATATCAATCATATATCGAAACTGATGCTACTGCACAAGTAGAAAAAGACATTCTAGGGGTTAAGTTCATTTTCTATATAAATCTGTAAAGTGATGTAATTTCTTTTATTGATAACTCGCGCGGGTATTTCTCTATATTATAAAGATATCTCGCCGCCGCCGCGTCAAAATCTGGCTCCCCCCCAATTTGGGTTAAAAATCCGTCAATTTCTACGTTATTTTTAACCCAACTTTGAAAGTTGAGTTATTGGGTTATTAGAACCCAACTTTAAAACTTGGGTTATTAATTGGATTCCTCTACATGACCTCTCTGGCCTATTATTATTCTCTAAAATGGGCTTATCTATACATTATTTCTAACCATCCCTTAACTTTAAAATTATATGCATATATTATTATATAATATTGAGTAGAAAGAAACGATGCAAACTACTAAACATATTCAATTATTCGTATAGTTAAATCGTAATCTGCCTTTTGCGCATTCGTTTTCTGGCTGTAACGACGGATCAGGATCACACGAATTTGCGTCAATCGCGGTACCCATACCGAGAAATTGTCGCACACGTCGCCTTTTCTAACTTTCTCTTAATACGAACTATTTTCAAAATGCTCATCTGGGATCGTTTCTCAGCTCTTACTGCTATACCTATATTATTCTTCCCCCGCACTTAATACGAAATATCATTCAATTTTTTCGCTTACCTATATATCGATGTTATATTGAAACTCATTTTTAAAAGTTTTTATTAATCTATGCAAGAATATACGAGATTTTTTGAAAATTACTTGGGCGATTTGGCGTTTAGTTAACGATTATACTTATTTGCAACAGCGACTATTTTTACTTTTCGACTACCCGATTCTGGGAGAAAGTTATTTTTAACTTTTTTGAGAAGCGGTGTAGCCTGCGATTTTAGCTGCCCGTGAAAAACGACAGTAGTTGTTTTACGTCTCAACTACAAATTGCGTAATAATTTCGAAACAATTTTTTTTTTGCCTCAATTGGTTCCAAATACACATTATTTAGACGATTCCACAAACGTCGTTCCTTATTATCACCTGTTATAATATTAACTCGCACCTCTCGGATATATTATTTTCCCAAAGAATATAATAATAATTATAATAGCTAATATCTTCATGTGAAAAAAAAAGAAAAATGATATGCATTTTAAAAAACGGAAAAAAATTACTGCTATTAGCGGTAAAGTACGAAGAGCGACTGATTACCTATGCAAATCGCAAAGCTATGGGAAAAATAGCCAGTGAAAATGATGACTAGAGAAAAACGAGTATACCCTTTCACCGCAACGATGAAAGTAAAGCTAATGGTCTCTTAAAAAATGTATATTATACTTGAATATGCGCGAATTGTGGTGAACCGTCTGCCTTACTGACATCACGCGGAGAGGATCGCATTTTCTCGTCAGAGAAGCGCTTTTTATTTTCCTTTGTTCGTTCGCGAAATCAGAGAGAGAGAAAGGACATCATGGATATATTCGAGAGACGATACTTTACGCTGAACAAGACGTTGCTATCGAGTGCTGGGTTATGGCCCTACCAGAATCGTAGGAAAAAATTCTGTATACGCACTTTGGTCAATCTCATCATCGGACTTTTCGTTATATTTCCCCAAGTGAGAGAGTTTGATTCTTTGTCGTTTTGTATTACTGAAGATATATATTCGTATATTAAAATTCGACGATTCTTCATAATAGATCGTCCGTATATACAGCTACTTTGGTGTCAACATGGACTTGATGGTCGAACACTCAGCTGTGCTACTGTACATAATGACGATTTACCTGAAGTTTCTTACGTCCGTTTTCTACGAAGAAAAGGTTGCGGTTTATCGATTACGATATAAATCGACGAAATAATCCATATCTATATATTCCCCATTTTTTCAACCCACAGCTCAGGGTGGTGTACGACAACATAGCGAAAAACTGGCAGGTGATAAAAGACGTGAACGAGGTAAACATACTCGTACAGTACTCCGAGAATGGACGGTTTCTCACCATCGGCTACATAAGTATATCCGCATTTATTTCGTTTAAAATTTTAACGAAACTATATACAAACGAAAAAAAAAAATGCAAATTCCGTAGTGTACATAATTGCTGCCTGTCTGTCGTACATCCTTTTACCAATGGCTCCAGTATTACTCGACGTCTTCATCCCTCTAAATCAGAGTAGACCCCGATTCTACATATTGGGCGGCGAGTATTTCATCATCGACAACGTCGAGGACTACGGCAAGGTCTACATGTTCGACGTTCTCGCCGTGATCGTGTCGGTCTGGCTTATATGCGCCGTTGACTCGATGTACGCCGCCTCGATCGAACATTGTCTTGGACTGTTTGCCATTGTCAAGTAAGTTGGGACAGCGCAACATGTGCAAGTTTATAGCGTTTAGAAGTTTCTTGCTGAGGTTTCAGGCTGCGCTTGAGGATGTGCACCCAGTCGAGCTGTGACGGACGAAGGGATGTATCGTACAAGCTGATCGTTCAGCTCATTCGGTTGCACAAGGATATTATAAAGTTTAGTATATGGGAGAGGTGTCTTGTAGTCTCGATGTTTGTGTGTTAGATGTTGGCTGAAAGTTGTTTTTATGAATTGCATGATTTGCCAGCTTCACAGATATACTCGAATCGTCCTACTCCTCGTCCTTTTTGATTTTGGTTGGGATAAACGTAATCTTCCTCAGCTTTGAGTGTATCATTGTAAGTAACTGATGTGTGGGTGTACGTATTTTACTTGTATTGAGTGCATTCCCGTATCTAGGTGCTCACGAGGTTTGGCCAAGCGATGGAGATGATGCGCTACTCTATGATCATGTTCGGCATAGTGGTGCATCTGTTCTATATAAGTTGGCCTGGTCAGAAACTGATCGACTTCAGTCTTGGACTTTTTCAAGACGCGTGAGTTTTCTTCGTTTTTTTTTTTTTTTGTTTTTAAATTTTCACAAACTTCACTGAGGTAATTTTGACTCGTTTGGCGACAGTTACCTCAACGAGTGGTACAAGTGTCCAACAAGAGCCCAGAAACTGCTAGGTTTGATGACTCTTCGGTGCTCAAAGCCGTGTCAGCTGACTGCCGGAGGAATGTACGTTATGAACTTGAGCAACTTTGCGAAGGTAAAATTGCAATTTTTCAATGCACCGTAATGACCACCGTTACGATGACACTGATTTCCATATTTCTTTTCAAGATCGTAAAAACATCGCTGTCCTACATGACAGTCCTCGCATCCTTTAGATAAGACTGCCCGCTTCTGACTATGTCAACGAGGAAGTGTATTTATGTATACGTAGAGTGTAATCGAGTGGGAAACGTTTTTAAAATTATAATAAAATGACATATTTTAATAAACAAGTGTCGTTCGTTTGGTATTAGAATAAAAGTAATAAAATGAGCATACTTAGGTAAAAAAAGAACGCCATTAAAGTACAATCAGATTCAAGTTAGTGCCTATACCCAAGATCGAGTTAAAGCTCATTATTCCATTGTAACAGTTCTCCTTCGTCATGTACGATTCGCAAAACGTAAGTGGCTTGAATGGTAACATCTACGGCTCGGAGTGTGCGGGGCACTTTCTTTATCCAGTTCGAAACTGCTCCCCAGTGGGTATTGATGCAGAATATGCGCTAAGCTGCATTGCAAATATTCTGCAGTACATCAAGGTAAGCTGTTTGTTTTAGTCATTGTTTAGTACCAAAGTTTATCGAAACTCAACTCATACGATAAAAATTTTAGAAGCCAATACTATGTTCGGAGTACGATTCATCAGTTTCCTGATCCTGTTGACCAGCTCGGCTCTGTCTCAAGAACTTCAGCAACAGCAAGAGCAGCAGCCTTACATCGGAGTGCGAACCTTTCGCAAGGAGTTGACGGATCCGCAAATCCTCTCGGTGCACAATGACACCATCGACGGCCACACCCGGCTCTCGTACGTCAAGAGTGCCAGGAACTTTTTTTCCGAGAAGCCAGACGGTAGCACAAGCTCATTGGTGTACAACGTCGTGATCGAGACATACGTGGACGGTGTCACCTTCCGCAAGTCCTGTTGGACCAATCTGACCGCTGATGAAGGCCAAGAAAACGTGAGATTGGTTACTTTGGACAATGACCGCGCTGTACTCATGTGGACGGAAATGCTTGACCCGCCGTCTCTGGCGAAGCTCAAGGTGTACTTGGTGGACGCGAAAAACTGCACCTGGAAGAACGTGACTGAGTTGGCTGTCAACCTGCCGCTCAACAGGGCTTTCGATAGAAACGTGTTTGTGGTGCCTTACAGAAAAGTGTTCGATTTGATGTTCTCGAACCTGGACAGCTGCAAGAAACGTCTCTGCAGGGCCTCGTACGACACTGAAGGTTAGTCAACCTCGAGCTTGAATGTCATCTTAGAAGTCTTTGATGATGAGAAAATTAATTTTTACAGGGAGAATCATTGGTAACATGTCGGTACTGCAGGACGATTCGTACGACCCATCGCTCAGCAGTCCGGGCTCGTCCGGTCACTTTCCACACTTTGCACCGGTGCTCCCTGGCAGTGCAGCCAAGGGATACTTCATGTTCGTCGAAGAGGCTGATCAACTGAAGCTCAAAACGCTTAGCCCCATAGGTGAACTGAGCAACTCGCGCATCGCTCACGTGGTGCCCCGACTGCCACAAGAGGGTCGACCTTTCATCACATCAAACTCGCACGAGATGTTCGGATACTGCTTCATTTTACTGGCCAATCGTACCATCCAATGTCGTCAGTACGACTCGGGTCTGAGCATCAAGACTAATCTCACATGGACTCTGGGATACAACTCGAAGCGCGCCTCGATGCTCAACCTTGCCACGGGAGGATTTTTGCTGTTGACTGAGGATTCTCAATACGGGAGTCAGTACCTGACGAAGGTTGAGTCGAATGGTCGTCGCAGTGATCCGATGGAGCTGTCGATGGGCAGTAAGGGTTCACTCTGTGGACCTGCGATGCTCTACGAGAAGGACAAGGGTGACTTTTATTGTGCCTACGGGCTTTGTTGGGATCAGCCGAAGAGCAGTCTCAAGGTCGACGTTCGCTGCGTGCCCAAGCGGTATTTTTTCGTGAAATGAGGACTTGTAGATTTTTCGTTAGATAGTTTAGTTGGCTAGTTTATACAATTTGATGATTGCGTGCTGTCAATAGGTCGCTCATTTTTTTTTTGTATGGTAAGTGTATGGTTTAACTGCGAAGAAGATAAATAAATAAATAACAATTGGATACATTTTTTTATTCCACAGATTACTCACAGTCCTTATACACCTAGTTTCAAATAGATTCAGCATTGTTAAATATAAAAAATATGCTTAATCATAGTCGTACAAGTCTCAAGGTATTTTTCTAAAGGGCGGTCGTTTCGCATAGATTGTCACTCCAAAGTCCATCTCACTGTACCTGGGTATAGTATAGGCCAGACTGACAAAAGGTTGACCTGGACCGCCGGCGATGATGGCTGCGTGAGCTCCAGACTTGACCATCGCATCCTCGACGACGAGACGCGTGATCAGTCGGCTCTCGTCGTCATCGACGGCGTACGTCTTGGCAAAGTTTACGACGTAGTCCGCTGAGCCTCGTGATTTCTCCGAGAGGTTCAGGATTTCCTCGTCGTCCGGAAGACGGCGACCGACATTGAATCCAGTTGAAGAGGCTTTTTTTAGCTGCATGGATATGAGCAGTAGAAAGCTGATCGCGATATAGCATGACTGCATCCTGATATAGAGAGAGACATAAATTAAATACTCAACACGTATTCTATATTATTTATATCTTTGGCATACTTTTATGATTGTGTGCGAGGAAATGCTGATAGCTTTTGGTGAACTTGGAATGAATTTTTATTTAAATTGCACTGCTAAATTTAGAATTACTGCTGCTACTTGATAACTAGAACGGGTTGGATTGGAGGTCCCACGCGTATGAACCTATTGTTTGCTTCTGCAGCTGTTACTCCGGTCGTAACGAGTTATAGTTCGGATAGTTTTAGTCTATTACTAAATTGGGCACTTTAATTTGATATACGCTCATTGGATGATTCCCTTTGTATGTAATGTTATCTATTCTTATTTGAGCTTATCATTAATAGTGATCAACTATTGGTTGCATTATGCTTTATATTTAATCAAATGGATTTTTTTATTATAAGACATTTATTTTTTTACAACTTTACGAACCACTTTGGCGCAATGCTGATGAATATAGTGCTATTATACTATATAGAGTTGTTTTAACTAAAATTAGTTTTTCCTATTAAGATTGTTTATTTTCGAGAATCACATTGTTTTGTTTATTTAAATACTCCAGAATCTTCGGCTTTTTATATACACGCGATAAATATGGTTGTTTGCAAAGGTATTCACAACAGAAAAGAGTTCAAGGTTTTACCATCGGCTATAAACCAGTGCTATAGTTCAGCTGCTACAGCTTATTCTACTAAAGATAAAAGGTTATCAAGAGTTCATCCCTACTTCACTTGCAGGCTCCGCTTGTATCTTACTAGCGTTCTAGCGTCCATTTCTGCACGTCAAAAGCAGTTTGTGGTCAAACCTGGTGCAGCTACGACGTAGGCAACTTTTGCCTTTTTACACTTAAAAGTAAGCACTTTTTACCTATATACGTTATACTACATAGTAAGAAAAAATATCGATATGTCAATGATTTTATAGTGACTTTACTTGGTTTGTTAATCATTGATAATAATATTGCACAGATGAAGGAGAACAGAAGCACTTTATCTACGAGACTCCTGCTGCTTTGGGCATTATGCGCTCACGTTTTGATCGCGGAATCCCGATTGTTACCTCGAATCTCCAGCTTTGATAAGGAACTAAGCTTCAACGGCAAGCGCATAATCCTCAGCTCGACGAAAGATGTCATCACCGAAAATGAGAGTTTCCTCTATGCAACTTGCAGTTCGCAGGAGGAGACCTTCAAGGAGAATCGTTGCAACGTAACTCTGGAAACGCCAGCCTTCGATGGTGGAGCTACCTACAGGGATTCTTGCGTTTTACACCTTGCAGTTACAAATCCAAACACCGAGTCTCTGACGAAATTGAGGCTTCAGCCATTTGGTGACGATAGGGCTCTGCTGTCATGGCTTGTCAAGGATCACGATTGGAACTCCAAGTATGCCGTTGTCAGGATTCTTCTGACGTCCAGCTGCAGGTACACCGACCTAGTGGTCCCGGGAGATAAACTCCAAGCAGTGGTACCGAACCAGAACGGCTTCGACGTAGTCATCAGAAACAAGACTTTTTGTGGCTCGGAAAACTGCAAGCTCAGCTACGACGTACAGGGCAAGAAACTTAGCGGACCAACGCAGTTTCTGGCCAACGTTAAATTCCATCAATTGATGAGTCTTGTTCCCGCCAATCGTGGAGCGGTCAATAAAGGTCAGCCTCAATACTACGCTTTGGTGACAGTTCCGACCGAGCACCGTCTTAGCTTGCTACAGGTTGCCCAGGATGGGAAAGGAACCGAGTTACTGACTGTCCCGGATCACGTGATGATCAGGCTGTCCAACTCCTATGACATGCTCAGCGCCTGCTGGACCACCGAGAGAACCAACGTCACCTGCAGGCAGTTTGACTCTAGGACGAACAAGAAGCTTGGAGTGGTACTGGAGTTCATTGACGAACCTGGATTTGAACCCGTCAGGTGGATCCAGCCCCACAATTTTGGAACCATAGAACCCGGACTACTACTGGTCACCGGGCAGACAAGCAGAGAGGACGATCGGAAATTCACGAGCTTCAGTGTTATTCGGATTCACCCTGACGGTCGTCGCGACAGGCCACTAGAGGTCGAGGGGTTGGAGTTTAAATGCACAAACATCAGGGATTTCCACGTTGACGTTAGTGAGAATGACCCAGAGGACGAGCTGTGCATTCACTTTGCTTGCGAACGTACCGATTACGGAGAGCATGGCAGCAAAGATTCGCTCAAGTTTGGCAGCAGATGCATCCCTAGGAGACACGTGACCCTGGCGAAACGTCAGCTTTCGGTGGTCAATTAGATTTTTTTTTATAAATTATTCATTATTTATTATTTAGTGTTTGATGACATCAAAGTTTTTTTGTACTTTCGAAAAGCGTAAAATGTATGGCTTTATACTTTTCTGTTATATTACTGTTGTATCTGTTGTATGCAGTAAAATAAATATTTGTAATTTTAAACCTAAAGCTGTATTTCATTACAAAAATAAATTTTGCAAATTATGTACCCCAACTGTTAAAAAAAATTGACTTGTATCGTTAAAACTTTATGAAAATAACACTACCCTTCACTGCTTCTTATAGTGAACATAACTCAAATGAGTTTTGTTAAAATGTTACGAGGATACATTTCTAGACTTTTGTTTGTTTATATTTATGTACACAATAATGCATCAGATTGAAAATCGTAAAAAAATAGAGTATGCTGGTTTTTCAATGAAATCGTGTTTCCACTCATATTGCACCAACTCACTAAACTAATTTGGAATCCAGAGTGATTTCCTAATATAGAAGTAATTAATTTTGCTTATGTCGACACTTTACGTAATTCACAAAACGATTGGTCAAATAAAAACCGCCAACATAGCAAATATATTAGTTAAGTGCAATTACGTTTTCTAATATCGAGATTTCAATACTACTATATCCTGCTAATTTGAAATAACGTTTCAAAATTTGACTTAATCATTATTCCAAGGCGAGTCATTCATCTAAAACACTATCGCTGTTTTGGTGCTCAATGACATTACACGCTGTCGTCTAGCAATACGAATAGATAGTCAAATTTAAGTTAAATGCGATATTGGATTTTTTGACTACTTTTCTCAGTAGACGAGTATGATGATGGATTTTACTGCTTTCTCGCTTTCTTTGGGTTTTACCTATATGATATGCACTGGCGTCATGACGTGATGATAACTATGTATATGGAACACTGATTGCAGCTGGTGACTGCCTCAAGCACTGCGTTTTCTGCAGAGATGTAATAATACTGTTTTCTTTAGGTTTTTAATATTATCAGACTTCACAATATTCATAAATAAATCTTTGGATAAATATCATCAAAATACAAAAATGATAGACTGCAATTTTATGTAGCTATCCGGCTTCTCTAATATATACATCATATAGCAACGATTATGTAACCGATCATTAAAATTGTTAATAATTTATTCAGAATACTTATACCGGATACATAGTACAGTACGTCTTTGAGTTTTCTATATACGTGGAGAATAAACAGATAAAGACTTTTTTGTGTTGCAGATATTGATATGTGAGTAGTTGATTAAGTTTACGGACACACTTCGTTCAATTGGTCAATGGCAAGTGTATGTGTGTCACGTTGGAAAAAAAGTTTATTATTGTCGAAATCAAGATTTTCGTGTGGGTTTTTCTCCCGAGGCATAGATCATTCGGACCAAATCGAGGTCAACTCGTGTGTTTAGCGACGATAGTGCTTAACCTTTACGGCGCGAGATAAAAAATTTTGTAAGCCATCCCTACTCATCGACTCGCAGTCGTCGCGTACTACATAACATCGCCGATATTCTTAGTTCAGCGCAAATGCTCTTTCCACGTACTCGCGGCAGAATAGAAATACCGATATATCCTCTATAATACACAACAGTCCAGTCAGCGGTGTTATGCATAAAATCTTCGTATATTAATGGTGAGTTCGATAGGTTAATTTCTCTTCTATTCTAATTTCAATTAGTTTTTTTGTTGTAAAATTCGTGTAAGTAACATAAGCTTTTGCATGAAACACCCAAAGAAATGTCAACAATAATGTGGAGACTCGCAGCTGTTCTTGGCCTGCTCTGCCTGGCCTTTGGCCATGTTCTATCAAGGGAGTATAAATTCATAGCGGACCGTATAGAAATCCATAACAGACAAGTTATCGTCGACCACCAGCCTCTGAAGAATAATACATTGCTCTACGCTGCCTGTGGAATCCCTCGCGAACGAGAGTTCATGAACTGTTCGGTGACCCTCATGACCTACCACACACCTAATAGTCCTAACAACATTGCTCGGAAGTCCTGCCAAGTGTTTCAACGAGCTCCCAAGGACAGCTATATCATGCAGGATTTCCAATTAAGGCTGCTCTTTTCCGACTACGTGATATTTATGTGGACCGAAAGGTTGATTAAGGAAGACGAGAAGACTCCAGCTCGTCAGCTGGTCTATCGCACGCTGGACATGTCCACCTGCAAATCGATAGAGAAGAAGATCGATTACGTGGCTTACTCAAGGCCCATTAACGTCGACGACTTCTACGTGGTTCCCTACCAGGAAACCTTCGATCTGTATTTCAACAACGAGACTCTCTGCAACAACAAGATGTGCGGTCTGACCCAGAACAAGAGGGGCAAAATCATCAATGGCCCGGTGCCGACGTTCCTGCCGAGTGACCAGTTCAGGTACGAGAACTTCGTGTACCCAGTGAAGCCAATCTCAGCAGCTTGGGGCCTCTTTATTCTGTCTAAACAACTTCGCCTGGTCAGCTCGAACGCCGGCGAGATCAAGTACCTGATGGATTATCCAACCGGTCTCCAGGGACAGGCCTTCTCTTGCAACAATGGTTATTTAGGTAAAGTATCACATGAGTTTTTTTCTGTCAGTTCGACCCATTAAGTAATATAGTGTAAAAACTATACATGATCCTTTTCTAGCGTCAATTATTTATTAATCTAAGTAGTTTTCAATAACGAATCATAACAAAAAAACAAAAAACATAACAGTAAACAGTGCGTAGTACTCCATAGGTAGACTAGAATCGTTTGACGACAAATTCCGAGGTATAACGGCCTGCCATTGCTGCTTTAATGAACGGGATGTACGAAGAGATCCTCGCGAATACTGATGGGTTGCCTTCTCTGCCACAGAGTAAAGGGGCACTACTAGCGACGCCGATTACGGTGCCGTCGTGCACCAGTGGACTGCCGCTGTCACCCTAAAAAAATATTCAATAAAAATACGTTGTTCGAAACCGCACGATTCGTGTCTCTTGTTTTGAATATTATTGCTGTACGTACTAGACAGGTGCCGTAAAGCTTTCCATCGCTACGGGGCACATAGCCACAGATCTGATTTTCCGCGTCAACTTTGAGGTTGCCACCAAAATATTGGTTACAGTATTTCGTGTCCCAGATCTCCAGGGATAGGGCAAGTAGGTCGTTGGGATTGACGTAGCTTTCAGTGTCGATGTCGTACGCCGTGCCCCAACCAGCTACATCTGCGTATATCCCGGTGTAAATGTCGTGAGTGTAAAAAGCGGGTAACTTGACCACTTGAACATTCGGGTTACTCAGGTCGATCTTTGTTCTCAACTGTATAGATTAGAAAGTAAATTAATTGATTTTCATTGCATTATTTGTCTTTTTAACCCTATATTTTACCTTAAGTATGGCGAAATCATAGACGTAGAACAATTCTTGAGAGTTCACGTACAGATCGGATATGGCGAACTCTTGAACCTCCGCATAGACAAAGTTGGGGTCGTCCAGCTTCTTGATACCGGCCTTGATGGTCAGAGGACCTTGAACCTTTTCATCGTATAAGTGGTTATCTGGCCGGTTGACGAGGCAGTGGGCCGCAGTGAGAACGTGTTGATCGCTGATCAGAGCACCACCGCACATGTGCACGTGGTTAGACTGCACCGACACCTGGTATTTGAAATCTTCTGGCCTCGGGAGGTTGCCACCCACCATTCGTAGATGCTTGCTATCCGCTATTTTTCAGTTCGTCAGATTTTAGCAAAAAATTGAGTTTTAAACGTTAAAATAATAATGTATTCAACACTTACCATGATTGATTAAGCAACTTGCTGTTACGACAAACAAAAATTTGAAAATAGCGGAAATGCTCATTTTGACTTTGGGATAATCAACGAATCTGCGGTATTCGCGGTTTATAGATCGATAGATCGATACCGATCCTTATATAGAGATCGGTGACGGTGATAATAATCATCAATTCATGTCTGATATCCCAAATTGAATGACAATTGTCAAAACAAAATCCTATCAGATATTAATCATTCGCTACCACTTGCGTATATCTCAAAGATTTTGAAATTTTTCATTCGCGCTTCATTTCGTTCGGTCCGGGATGACGACAGTTGCGTGTAATCGAAGAGAACCCCATTGGTGCCAAACATATTTTTCATTGTTCTTGATTCATGAAGAGAAAAACCAAATTATTCAATACCGAACGTAGATCGATGTTCAAACAGTCATTGTTCGATTACCTTCTATAAATAGATGTAAATTCATCAATGAACAAAAGGTTTGCTATTGCGATGAAAATAGAATACAAACATTTTTTTGTGCACTTGAAAGAACCCATACTGGAGTCCTACGCAAAACCAAGTCAGGCGTGTTGTATTTTATTTACTTTTACTACAGCAGATACCGTGGTAATGGTGATGAAATATTGCTCAGATGGTTTGGATGTCAAAAGCGAAAATGGCTGTATCACTAAATAAATAAGTCGATCTTTCTAATTTGTTAGATATGATGAGGTTAAGATTGAAAAAGATTGTTGGTTTTAAAATTCACTTACAATTTGCAGTAGCTTATTATTTTTTCTTGAGTTCTGTTTTACACTTGTTCCGTTTAGATAATTCAACTGGGGTAGGTACTATCGCGATTGATTCAAACTTTCTATCTATACTCCTTAAAGAAATTCTGCTAATAATCCTCTGTATGCAGGTTCTTGCTGGCTACCATCCTTCTACGCATCGCCCTTCCATAACAATAGGAACGTGCTCAACTGCAAGCAGTTCAATGCTCAAGGCGACCAGATAATGGATTTCACACTGGCACAAGAGAACCTGAACTTTGACAATTACCTGGCGCTGAGCAACTTGAGAAATGGAGGCATGTTGCTTCTCACATCAAGCTGTACCGGACATTGTCAAAGCAAAGATACCATGATCCTTGACGCATACAAAATTCGAAATAATCAGATCAAGCGCATCTTTAGAATGCCTAATAAGGCAGCACCAACGGCACCAAACCACTGTACTTCATTTAAAGACATCAGGGCGGAAATCTTCGAGAAGGATAACGGCGAAATTTGTTGGAGTATTTTCTGTCAAAGGGTCAATTTGGAGAACTATGAAACAAGGGCCGCCGTGGTTTCTACCTGCGCCAAAGTTACAGACGCGGAACTCGATGCCGAGAACCAAGAAACTATTTGTACGACAGAGGAATGTCTTCCCAAAATGTTCACACCAAGCTTTAAGAATCTGTAAAAACTTGTAATAACTTAGATTTCAACACTGATGTAATGTTATTTTTTAATTTATATCGCATCGTCGTATCATCGTAGATAATCGTGTATTTATATGTAGTAAATATATCATATGCTCTATTTAAAAATAAACTACTCAAGTTACAGGATGTACTTACTTTTCCCTATCAATTGAATCTTCTTCTCTTACTTGTGCTTTTTCATTAGTTCTGAAATCAATGCCAAGATTGATTGTTGTGCGAACGATGAGTCTAACTTTCGATTAAATTTGGTAAAACTCTTGAATGACTTTGACGTAAAGAAAAATATCCTGGCCAGAAAAATGATCATGTATCCCCTAAAATCTCGGTGTTTTCGTTTAAAACCATGCGAAATAATGGGTCGAGCTGTAATATCAAAGTAGTAAAATCGTAAAAACCTCCTTGAAAACAATTTGTCTATAGGTTTCTGCTGGATAACGCAGGACGTCAATCAGCTCAACTGCACTCAATTCAACTCACTTGGAGAGCAGACAATGCGATACGCGCTCGGTCAGAATTATCACAAATTTGGTAGTTGGCTAGCGGTGAGCAATTCGAAGAACGGAGGTATGTTTCTAATTACGAGCAACTGCAACGATCAGAGCTGGTGCGAGAGCAACATGGATGCAGTGCAGTTTAACCTGTACAAAGTGGAGCAGTCGACGCAAGGGTACCCCATCGGGTTGATCGAGCAGTTCAATGGCATCGATTGCAATTATGTCAGAGACGTTAAGACTGAAATTTTCGAACGAGACAATGGAGACGTTTGTTTCAGCTTTGCTTGTCATTTACAAGAGGGTGAAACAGGTGATACGCACTTTTATGTAAAGTCTAGGTGTATCAGCGCCTCGAATGCTGAGTCGAGTATTCAAAGATCAAAGAAAGCTCGATGTGACGACTCCTTTGATCCGAATTGCAACCCGATAATTATAACGTAGTTGAATTAAATTCCTCGTAGTTGAATTAAACGTGTCTATGCTTATTTATAGGTAAATTTTAATACGACGATGAATAATAAATTGTGTTTATATGATTCTTCATGTATTCGATGTCATCATAGTGTTTGCTTCAATCCCATTTCCTGCTCACTATCCTTATCTAAATCGGATAAAATGTTGCTTCTGAATTCGTACACGTATCAGAAATTTTTATTTTATTTGTTTTATTCATTTTATTTAATGATCTTAGAATAGAAATGTATTTCGAGTTATATAAGTATAGCAGCGTGATTTGTAATCTCTCATGATTTCCTTAAAATTAATATTTTATGTATTATCTGTTACATTCTATATGGAAGACTATTATAGTCACGCCTATAAGCCTATTGATTACGGAGAAAAAATAATAGTTTTAGAGCTCTTTTAATTTCTTCTCGTAATTCGCGGATCTTAGCTCAAAAAAAGTCTTGTATTTCTTTGCAGTTAATTTTACTAATTTTTAATAAAATATGATGAATGCGTCAGGTGTGATTATCGTTTTCTTAGAAAACGATAATCACACCTGACACTTTATCACCGTGCAAACAGAAAATATGAATTTCTACGCACACTGGAAATAAAAGAATTTTCATTTAATGTTTACTGTATTTTCGAAATGTCCTTAAAAGTAAAATTTCTATTTTTATTGGACGATCTACCACAGTAAATCTTTTTAAGCGTAGTAACGCCCATCCCCACTTTTCCATCTGTTCCATATCAGAGTGACCGTGACCCTTGTATCTACTTTTGTAAATGTGGTCTCACGAAATTCTCCAAAGATACGACTCCTTATTTCGCCTCGGACAAGTAGCGGGGAAAGATTAGTCTTAAATTTTTATTCTTAATATAAATGTTATTCTAACGGTGAGACAGATCCATTTAATTTTACATATACTGAATTACTATAAAAAGACGAAAGATCGTATATTTTAAAATATCCAATAGCCAAGTCCGATTACCAACCAAAAAATGCAGTGCCTCAACCATCAAATTCTTCTCATTACTTTATTATACACCTCCGCGGTGGTGTACAGTGAGGGAATCCGCAGCTTCCAAAAGTCCTGGACCTTCCAAGAAAAAGAAGTGATTCTTAGTCGCGACCTCACAGCCTCTGATGTCACAACCAGTGGTGAGAACCGCTTTCTCTATGCCCTCTGCGACGAGGCACACTGGAAGCCCAAGAAGACATGCGACGTCATCGTTGAGACCTACACCTTAGAGAATCTGACTTACAAGAGCAGCTGCCGTCTGAATCTCAAAACTGAGAACGAGAGCCGGATGATCGGACGCAACTTCCTTCTCACCCAGCTGGGCGTCGAAAAGGCCATCTTCATGTGGATAGACCGAGAGAAGGTAAACTGGTCCAAGCACGAGATCTTACTCCGGGGACGTGTGATTGACTGGTCGAATTGCGGTTTTAGCGACTTCAAGCTTCCCATCGAAGAGCAAAACGGTCTGATGGATGAGATCAAGTTCAACAACGTGGTGGTCTACGAGAACTCCTTCGACGTATTCTTTTACAGCCGGAGTCAGTGTGGGACCGGTAGGTGCAAGGTCAGCTTCGACTCCAAAGCCCAGCGTGTTGGGAGGATCGAGTCGTTTACAAAGATGGATGACTCGCCACTGGGACTAGTATTTCCGGTTGCTGAAAACAACGCCAAGGGCTACTATTCCTTCTCCTGGACAAGTGGAAAATTCACAGCAATCGCGGTCAACAACAACGGGGATACGAAGGATCTGGCGACTGTAAGTTTCGAAGGTTACATAATGTTTGGTATCTCGGCGAAATGCGACGTCCTAGGGTTCTGCTGGTTACCGATGCGCGGAGACAGCACTGTCAACTGCGCTCAGGTCGACGCCCAGGGCAGGTCCAGACTCAACGTTACCTTGAACTTTGGTTACAACGTAGTTTACGTTGGAATGATGAACTTACCCGACGGAAGCTTCCTGCTGCTGCAACTTGTCTGTACCGATAAGCAGTGTCTGGGTCACAAGTCGTTCTACCTGTCTAAAATTCAGGCTGATGGAACTCATAATAATAGGCCGCTCGAGATCACCGGGATCGACCTCGATTCCTCCAAACTGGATAGGTACAAGATCAGCCTCTACCAGAAGAATATCGACGAGTTATGCGTGACGTTGGCAGGACCGGCTTCGCTCAGCGAGTTCGACGTCATCGTCAAGAGACCGGAGCTGGGCTTCATCAGCAAGTGTTTCCACAAAAAGTACGTGAACGTAAAGTGAGAGAAACTGTGTAAGTCATCTGTGTGTCTTTATTAAAATCTATATTTTTAACAAATAATGGTTTGTGTTGTTTCTTTTCTCCTGCACGATGACCATTATTGTTTTGCACTGTGAACGTGGGAAATTCTGGTTTGACGCCCGTAATCAGAATGCCCCTCTGTGATCAATTATATACGTTGATAATACATGTTACGTTCCTCGAAGAAGTAGAGATAAAAACTCTAGGTCATCCCTACCACTTGCGGCTCGTCTCGTGCATCAATCGTCGGACTATATCAATTCGTGTTTAGCTTTCGCAGTGTTTGTACGAGATTTCTTTTGCATCTCTTCACGCGACGCGAAACTGTCAACTATGCAGCAGTATTCTTAGATTCTACTAACCATAATTTCGTATAATAATTTTGAAATTTCCAAACTCTAGAAATGACCTCGTTTGTAGCTCTCGCTGTCCTGTTACTCCTGACAGGCCAAGTATTATCCGATCCAGTAAAACCACCCCGACAACACCTGCGAGCTCTGCCAAATTTCTCAAAACACATCATCCATGCTGGTCAGGATTTGGTATTCGGTCATTCGGTAGGACAACACGTGACCTTCTTTTACGCTCTCTGCGATCGTCATGACAATCGTACTGAGAAGCAGTGCGCCCTGGTCTCTGAGCCACTGGATCGGGAGGGTCAAACCAGGACCAAGGCCAAGACCTGCATATTTAACCTGGTCGCGAAGAAGCGAAATGGCAGGATATCCAGAAAATTTTTGCTGACGCAGTTTGGACGAAACGATCTTATTTTCGCCTGGAAAGAGGGTGAGAAAATGAGGAGACCTGCTGATAGTCACGAGATTAACAATGATTACAATGTAAAGTGGTGGCGAAGATCAAAGAGGAGCTACGAGGCTGATGGTACATACGACTACGTCCAGGAGCTTCTCAGGGTCAGGATCGTCCACATGAAGAGTTGTAGGTTCCACGAGACGAACGTGACCGTGGATGAAAAGGTCTATCGAGCTAACGGTCACGAGATCACCGGATTAAACGTTGTCACTTTCGGTAACGGGGCTGAAATATTCTTCAGAAACGAAGAGCTCTGCGGCTGGGACAGAAGATGTCGAATCGAGTACGACTCCAAAACGCATAAATTCAGCAATTACTCCGGTAAGACTTTTCTGTTTTTTATAGAATAGACGAACGCTAACCAATCTCAAAAAAAAACTTATTGCAGTCGAAGGCCTACCGATCAAATACCACGCAACCGCGAAAATCCAGTCAACATGGCCACAAGGATCCAGGACTGCTGCGGACCGTCTATACTTGGTGGACTCGATAGTCAACGAAGACGGCTCAGTGCAGGTCTTGGAAGCCGATGGCGACGAGGTCGAGGCGCACTACTACTCCTGGTCGGTCTTCAATATCGATCTTCGCGCCTCAGCCATAGCCTATTCCGCGGTCCTCAATCAGATGACCATCTGCATGCAAGGCATGTCCAGTACGAGTCTGGACTGCGTCAGCTCGGAAGATGATTTCCAGGTCGCACTGAACCTGCGTTCCAGGGACGTCCGGTTGCTTCGGATGCGAAGCTTACCGAAAGGCGGGTTCCTAGTACTGATCGGTTATGGACGGGAAGGAGTGACCGATCGTTTGGAGCAGTTGGACCACGTGAAGGTCGACTCGAAGGGTCAGATTGTGGAAAGCTATGGCTTGAAGAACTTCCAGTGCAAGAGTGAAGGGTCTTTGCTGAACGGTGACTTCTTCGAGAAGAAGGGCTCTGAGTACTGTTATTATATTAATTGTGTGTCGCCGATGCCGGAAGGGAACCAGACAAAGATGGACCTCGATGAATACCACTGGCATTTTCACGCGTACTGTATGCCTGCGGAGAAGGACGAGGATGCTAACGAGCAGGATATTTATTAATTGACGATTCACCCGTAAAAGTTCGTGAACACTCGGTGTCTAGCATATTATTTTTGTACTTACTTATAATATAATAGTTACCTGGTATTCGAGACTTATATAGCTGCGTAAAACAATGATAAATCACACTTCCAAACGTCGTATTAAAATAATGAACAGTCGTCTCGAGTTCCATCGTTAAAGCAACTTTCGGAGCGAAAAAATTGATAAACGCCTTTTCACGAGAACGACGCGCGAGAGGAGCTATATAACTATAGCAAGAAAACGCATCATAGTCCAAGTTTCGTTCGGGGACGAAGTCTCGTAAACGAGCTCATCGGCTTATGCTCGCCTTCTCAACGGCCCCCTCCTTCGCCGTTAATGCGAGTTTCCTGTTCTCGCCGCGCGAGATTTCCCGTAATACGTAATTAATTTCTTTTAGCGGAGATTATACACCTATAAGGGCTGACGGCTATAGCCGAAGTAAAAATCCCGTTGGGCGTTTTCTTATACTATAATGTAATCTTTGTAAATATATAATAAAAGCTATGATAATATACTGAAATTATTATTTGCCTTTCACGTTTTTTCCCGAATTGTGCGACTGTACGTATTGAGAAATTTCATAGAATACTTTACATCTGTATAATATCATATTATAAGCTTATACTAATGAAAAATTTTCTGAGCAAATCTCCAAAGCTTAGGTATATACTTTTGTCTCCGAAAAACGAGCGGCGAGAGTGAGAGAAAGTAGCGCAGCGCCGACTATAACAACGAAACATCGCCTCAACTTGTTCGCTTAATAATAATCCGAGTTCTTGCTCGTGTGCGCAGGCCAAATTTCGCAAAGTCAAAAGTTTCGTAATTGAGACGAAGCGCGAACTTTGCGCGCGCCGCCGATAACTCGAGCTCCTCCGTGACCAATTGAGCTTTGGTGAACGCCGCGAGTGGTAACTTGCCGACTTGAGGTATATGTTACTTGTATCTCCGTAAGAGAGATTAACGGACTTTCGGCATCGATTTTCCGAAACTTTTTTTAATCAACATCCCCAAATTCAAAAACTTTTTCCACGATAATCCCGGCGTATGTATACAAAGCAAGCAGATGAGACATCATGAATTTTAATTTATACTATAATACACATCCCGCTCTCGCGCATTGCCGTTTTTGCGCACCGCGGGGACTGATATACGCGGCTGCGTCATTAAACATGTACAGCATGAATCTCCGTTAGTAAGCCGTAAATGCCAGGCATGCGCCGGCTCGTAAAAACGGAGATTGAAAATCTGAATTAAACAAGTCCGAGCGCGAGCAAAACAAGATAGACGATCGCTATATATAGAAGAATAATAATAAGTGTCGAATCTTTCGCTTTCAAACGCAATATAATTTCCCGTATATAGTAATTCGGTACAGAAAAGGCGTCACACAACGGAATCTTCCTTCACTCGCTACAAAAACGTCGGCTGTGCTCGGACGCAATCGTTTCGCGTCTTCTCAAACGAGGAATGCCTGCACTCGTTCACCCGACCATTTTCGTCCACACACAGCAGCCATAGCAACATTTTGCAAGGCGGCAAGATTCGATTGTCGCTCCAGCGAAAAATGAGTGCAGGCAGCGCCTACTGTCGCGCTTTATTAACTCGATGGAGCCGAAAATTGAGGCCGATAGCTCTGGCTCGTAGTGCACAGCTGACGATAGCCTATAGATCGCTGCTGTATGGAGTTATTATATAGTGCGCGCTTCGGAAACTCGATTGAAGATTGTATAATCCGATCGGTCGCGCTGCGCTCGAAAAGCTCCAAACGCCAGGTTAAATTGCGCGCGAGCGACGCTTTCTATAGTCTCTTATGTTCGCCGCTTTGTTTTAGATATTGAGAGGAAAATTTGCCGTTTGATTGACGATCGCAACAGATGAAAAGCGCATTCGAAAATCGAGCCGGAATTATAAGACGAGGACTAATTGTTCGGAGGGAGGAGTTCAGGATAATTGCCCTTATCGCCGGATATGCAAATTCAGCCGCCTATACTTTCAGCCCTACCTTCTAAGCGAGGCCGCTAATTAAGTGCGCGTTACTGCCCACGAGCTTTCCCACGTATATAGGGGTATATGGGGGGCTTATTGCGGGTATCCCGCGAGAGCTAAGAACGAATTTCGATGAGAGTGTACGACATTGTTATACCTGTAGGTATGTATATGTAGGTCGATTTGCGAGATCGAGACGAGCGGGCAAAAAAGCGTCGTTAATGGCGATGATATTCTGCAACAGTATATATAGCCGATGTGTGTTAGCTCACCGGTTCTCGCTATGCCGCAAATCAGACAAAGAGCCAAAAAAGGATCGACAGCTCGTCGGACGAGTATAGTCGCTTACCGGCTGAGTTGCTCTGCAACATTGTCAGCAATGTACGATACGACTGTATTAGTCCATTTATATGATGATTGCGATCGTTGCGGTCAAAATTTAACTCGAGTATTTTCGAGCTTGAAATACTCGCCGCGAGCCTGAAAGAAACGAATTTTAATTTTATCAAACTTCAATCAAGATCTGCCAAAACCACATTCCGATCCCGCAACTTTTCGCACCAGAACAGACGTAGGATATAACCTGTGCAGGCATGAGTATAGCGCGTATATAACAACGGGACTCGCGGTCTGCGTCGCGATTCCCCGTGCAAATAACCCTCGCAAAGCTCGGCAGTAGCAGCCCTACGTACACACGCTAGCTGCGATGTGTATATATACATGTAGGGATTTGGAGCGAGAACCGGCGCCGAGTTTGCCCTGGGACTCTATTGACTCTTCGCGAATTTACCCTATGACCCTTACTCCTCGTTGTCTCCTCGGCTCTCTCTCTCTCCCTATCTCTCTCCCGTTTGTCTTTAAGCGAGCAGTCAGGGACTAATACTGCATCGCGACTGAGAGTATTGAATTCCAAGTGTGATTTTTCTATACACATTCCAAGTTTGTTGCTATTATACTTGGTGAAGAAATTAAAATCCGAGCTAATTTCCGTCGCGAAGACCAGTCGCATTTGTGCGCTGGAGGAATCGGACAACGTCTTATTCCGAAGAAAACACTCTCGATTATAGCCGGAGGGGGAAAAAGTTGCAGGTCGAGTAGAGAAAAAGAAAATCTCCGAGGAAGGAGCATAAAAATCCGCGCGACAGAGACTCCTCCCTCTTGTGTTGCGTCGTCGTTCCCTCTCTTTCTCTCTCTCTCTCTCTCTCGTATAGCTGAATCCCCGAGGGCCGGAGGAACTAATCGCCACAGCTGTCCTATATACACGTTATACACCCGACTCTCATTACCAACTTGGAAACTCGGGGAGTCGAGAGGAAGTTCGCCGGGCAAAAGAGAGTGTTTCGGCTCGGCGATACTGTGCGCGCACGGATGTACCAAGAGTCAGGATGTTAAAAGGGGGCTATACATGCTCGGTCGGTAAATTCGTCGATTATCGAATTTGCGAGCAGCGCGGCCCCCTAAAACCTCGACAAAGATAACAAAACGCGAGTAAGGTCAGGAGAACAGTTGGCTCGGAAGTATATAGGAGACGAGCAGCCGTCGTCGAGGCCCGGGTGTTTAGTAGTCAGAACGGGGATTGCAGCGCAAGCGGGTAACGAGGCTAAAGGGGTCCTCTCGCGCGCGCACTCAGCCCCCTGAAACACTTTCATTAAGATGGAAATTTAATTAGGCTCGCTACTGCCGCGGCAATTTGCGCATTCCGAGAATGATTCGGAGAGAGAGAGAGAGAGAGAACCCTGCTACGAGCGCGGAATCGCTAAGGCGACGCACGACGCACATTAGGGGGCGGGAAATTCAAATGCGAGGGAGTATATATACTCGATGGGGCTCGCTTATGCAGCTTTTCGAATTCAAGTTCCTAGATTTTCGGAATATCTTGCAATCAACAACTTTACAATTTACGAGCTTGGAGAGAGAGAAAGTACACAGTCCAAAACACTGTGCGCGAAAAAAGCTCAAACTCAAGCCAACAATTGATGATGCATTTCTCAGTGCAGCTAGAGGAAAAAAACTCGCGCGCGCGCGCGCGTGGAACGTCCATAATTCACGGGAGTAAATTTCAAGGAACTCGCGCGCGCGTACGACGAAGACGAATACGGAACTTTTTTACACACCCGTGCGAAAGTTTTTCAAAAGGTTGCAGCCGCCTCTGGTACAAAAAGCTCCGGCGTTTATCGCTCTCGCGCGCGCGCTCACGTCCTACAGGGAAATCAAGCGACGAGTGTCGTAGTCGTCCTCCCTCGTCTGTCATAACCCGAAACTTTTGGCGGTACGCAACTTTTTCACTCTCGACCGCAATTGATTGCTCTCAATGGCTGAGTTTCTTTTTTTTTCTTCTCAAGATAGACTAGAATATTGTGTGTTGATTCGGTGTCTTGATGAAAGGAGCAATCCAGTGCAACTTCCTGAATATGAATATATATACACGATACGCGCTACTCGCAATTAATCGCTTGAAAATTCGAGCGCGCTCATCACTTTCACCTTCTTATTCGCGCGCGGTATATCACGTCCGTAATGATATAATGATGAATAATTTAGACTCGCGCTTTCGATCAACCGCTAGTCTCGATGTTCCAGCGCGGTCCGTCTTCCCGATTGACTTATGCAATGTACGCGGTAAAATCACTCTTATATATAGGTAGCTACAGTGAGCTACGTACGTGAGCTATTCGGACAAGAACGACCGGGCGACGTTACGTGTGTTTGTTTTGGATGGGTTTTACGAGGCAAGAAAGTGCGTTATTTGGTTTTTTATGTCTGCGCGGCGATGGCTGTGGGATAGAAAGCGGACGGATAATCGACTACTGCCGCGTAGCTCAAACTACGCACGACAGATGCGGTATTCAGTTAATTTGATGAGCGGGATGTCGTGCGAGTTGAGTTGACTCAGAACTTATTGATCACTACTTTTTTTTAACTCGTGCGGATTATAGTGATATTACAAATTGAGCTACAATACATTCGTTAAGGGAGGTCTGAAAGTCAATTAAAAATTCAAATTTCGCGCCACAAAATAGCAGACGAAAAAACAATTAATTTACTTATAGC